>JAPEIP010000006.1:138750820-138766055 GCA_026120095.1 Capsicum chinense | reverse complement strand
GATATAAGATGCAAATTCTTATTGCACCAGCAACTCTAGATTATCAATTTTAAGTTGTGTAGATATTTTTTTGGGTCCCGATGCACTCGAGCAAATTTTGACATCTTGGTCAGCAAGTTGGAATATTAGGAATATGGGTGTGGGATCCACATTTGGTCAAAACGGCCTCAGATGTAAAATATGACTTCGCCATCAGATCCAAAACTTTTATTTTCTGCTACGAAAAACCTTGGTTTAAGTCCCAAGGCCTCTAGACTTATTTTGGGCTATTGAGAAAAATTTATAAAACACAAAACTATCGGTGTGGGCCCTACTTTTTGCCGAAACAATATCAAATGAGAGTTTTGATGGTTCTATTGGATATAAATGTTGTTTACACACAAATTTAACTAATAGATCATATTCTAAGGGTTTCGACTGAGTTTCGGGGGTGAAAAATAGGTTTTTGACTTTATTGATATCTGGTGCACAAGGGGATACCATATTATCTTAAAGGCTATGATGATTGCCCTATCATGATAGCAATCCCTGGATTGTGATAACAATATCTCCATACCTGATATGGGTATAAAATGAACCCTTAGGCCATATTTTGGCCATTTCTCGCTCATTCTTGAGAGCCAAAACTCCTAAATGAGTGTGATAACTCAAAATTGGGTCGTGTGGGTAACTTAAGATCTTTCTAAACATTTTTTATCATGATTATTATCCAATTAAGGTAAGATTTCATCAATTTCCTAGTGAAAGTTTTTTATTTTTGACCTAAAGACCTAATTCACTTACGGCTTGATTTTAGCACAAAGTTTTCTTGGTTTTTAGTGATTTTAGAGAATATTGATGCCATGAACTTCTTATCATGTTGGGTTGGCCTCAGAAATACATTTTTTATAAGTGGGAAACAATTGAGGTTTTTGGTGTCATTTTTTTACCCAAAGCACAGTGGTACAATATAGGTATCGTTATTCTTGCATTGATGAGTAAATTATGATTTGGATAGTGCGATGTCTTTTTGGTAATGTGAAGTGATGATGGGCATTTGGTAAATGCTGTAAGGATTTGAAGTTCGGCTTTAAGGAAGGCTTCTGTCTACTTTTTGTCATAAGATATGTGTGATATATATATTGCGTATGAATGTGAATGTTAAGATTTATTATGGATAGAATGACTTAATTGATTATTTGTTTTGTAAGATTAGATGAGGGTTTTTGTCCTGTAAGGTGAAATGATTATTACCTTTTAGAACCCTATTGCCTTCTCACAACATAGGAAACAAGTATGCAATCAGTAATTTAAATGTACTGGCACATTAGACGAGGTAGGCTGAAATACATGGATTCAAATGTATGAAGTCATAACTAACTAAAAGCATAGCATAAGACACTGAGTAAGAATGCATGAAAACTGGAAAGACTAAGAATGCATGACCATACAATAAACAAATTCCGAAATGATCAGTAAAATGAAATACACAAATACTGGTAACTGAATATCTTATATCTGAATGCTATAGTCAAGGAAACCTAAAACTAAATACTGCACTGAATACTGGACTGAGACTGTTGGATCTATCATATAACTGACATTCCCTAAATGGGCTAAATGTGTTCCAACCTGTTAGCCCAATTCGTAGAAGTTAGTGTCATGCCACAGGTACTAACAATGGTTGTGTGGATCTACTAACTAATGTCCCGAAGGACTAGGATTTCAAACCTAAATTGATGGGTGACCCCTGAGAGGTAGTCAATCCTAAACTGATGGGTGGCTCCTCATATCCTATGCTAGCTATATAGCTCTTGAATACACGACTGCTACTAACGACTCTACCAAACAAACGGGAAATCCGTTATCCCTGAATTCACTTGGTGCTAAATCCTACTTCTAACTGAAAGATACTGAATATTGGACTGAGCTAAGTTCATCTGTTTATGGTGACTGACTGAACTGAAAATGCTTATAACTATCTAAACCATTAAATAGGTAAGCAGCTAGATTTTGGGTATTAAAAACCCGAAGACTCGATAGCAATAACAACAATACCGTACAAATACCTTAAGGATATGATAAGTAGTGATTATTCAAAACTCATTCCTTTGGGCATTTTATCAAACACTTGCAATCATGGTTTAAATATGATATAACAATTTCGATACTAAATCACAACTTAAGGTATAAACCAAAGATTAAGCATTATCCACACATGTAAGGTGTAACGTCAACAACAAATTATGTGTAAACATAATATAAACATCGAAATTCATGAGAGATCATGGTTAAAATTCATTATAACAAGTAAAAATCATATCTTTAAACTTGAAATTGGTTTTTTGGACTCCATGGGTAAAAAGAGCCCATGGATGAACATCTAAAATACCTCTAAGGATTAAATCCTAAAGAATATCACAAGCTTGAATGTTCTTGGCTTGGAATACACCAATTCTTGATCTTTCTTGGATTGAAATAAGGTTTAGCTTGATCAACAATAAGAGAGTTTAGGGTTTCTTATTGAATAAAATTTGGGAATATAGGAAAATTATGTCCTTTAAGTAGTTTAATCTCGTATTTTCATGATTTGGAGAGGTGAGAAAAGACTAGACTGCCCCTAGAAAATTAATATTCATAAATGGAACCTAAATTGGACCATCACCGCGACGTACCAAGGCTGCCACCGCTATATCCACCGCGATGTACCATAATCGTGGTGACTTGCTATTTTGGATATCGAAATGTCTTCCAAACCCCTTCCAAAAAATCCAAAACTTACTCTAGACATGCTACTTACACCCCTAAAGATAAATTAACTTAAAATTTTATGTCACGAGGTCATGAAGGTCACTTTAAAAATGATCAAAGTTTAAAGACCAAAAATAAGACTAAGTCCCCAACACTTAGCCAAATTTTCAAGTTTTAAGCCTCTTATACTTGCACTATGGGCTGAACTAAACTTATAAAAGTACGGGTATTACAATATCTCCCCCTTGGGAACATTTGTTCTCAAATAAGACTTATTAAGATGAGAATACTAAGGGACTAATATTACATACAGAACATGCATGACTGGAACATGATAACATGGCTGAATTGATTCATGAATGCATGAAATGACATGAGACTGATTACATAGTTGGAAATAAGAATGGAATAGAGATAATTAAAGAAAAACTATTACCTTAAGAAGAGTCTATATTCGTGGAGAAAAGATGAGGGTACTTGGTTCGCATATCTGCTTCTGCCTCCTAAGTGGCTCCCTCAACGGACTGGTTCTGCCAAAGAACTTTGACTAGGGGAACTTCTTTGCTATATATTCTACGATTTTAAATATCGAGGATTTCTACTGGAAACTCCTCATAAGAGATACTGTATTTAACATCTACACTTTTTAAGGGCACTACAATAGTTGGGTCATAAATACACTTCTTCAGTAAAGAAACATGGAACACAGGGTGTATAGAAGCCAAATCTACAGGTTAATCAAGCTCATAAGCTACCTTTCCAAACTGGCTCAAGATCCAGTAAGGGCTAACATACTAGGGACAGAGCTTCCCTTTTTGAGGAACCTCTTCACTTCCTTCATGGGAGAGATTTTCAAATATACAAAATCACCAGTCTCAAATTTAAGATCTTTTTTCCTCACATCTGCATAAGATTTTTGTTGGTTTAGGGCTATTTTAAGCCTCTCTTTAATCAGTAGAACTTCATCCAAAGAATCATATACTAATTCAGTCTACCCTGGTTGGGAGAGAAATTCTACTTTCTGATCTCTGACTGACTCTTTCAACTTGACCAAGCTAGGATCTTTATCTTTCTTTTCTTTTACTTCAACAACCAACAAAGATTCAGAACTACTCAGAACCCATACACTACCCTTAGCTGAATCAATGAACCAAACACTTAAAGAAGTTAACTAATAAACCTCCTAAACTAACTTCTTCTTGTCATTCTCAACATTGGCCACACTACCCATAGACAATCTACTAAGGTCATCTGCCACTACATTGGCCTTGCTCAGATGGTAAAAAAATACTTAAATCTTAATCTTTCAACAATTCTAACCACCTACGCTGATGAAGATTCAAATCCTTTTATGAAAATACATACTGCAAGCTGTTGTGATCTATTAACACATCAATATGCACCCCATATAGATAATGCCTCTAAATTTTCAAGGGAAAAACAACAACTGTTAACTCAAGATCATGGTAGGATAATTCATTTCATGGGGCTTAAGCTGTCTAGTGAAGTAGGCTATGTCCTTGCCTCTCTGCATCAACACACAATCCAAACCAATTTTGGAATCATTATAATAAAGAACAAACCTATTTGATCCATTGGACAATGTCAAAACTGGGGCTTAGGTAGGTCGAGTCTTCAACTTCTGAAAACTCTTCTCACAAGAATCTGACCACTAAAATTTAACTTTATTTTGAGTCAATCTATACATGGGGGATAAAATAGATGAACACCTTTTAAAAAACGAGTGACAATAGCTAGCCCAACCAAAAGAACTCTTGATATTTGATGGAGAGATTGGTTTAAGCCATTTTCTTACAGCTTCAGTCTTTTGTGGATCAACTCTAATGTCGTCATCAGAAATGATATGACTAAGGAAGGATACTGATATTAGCCAAAATTTTCACTAACTGAATTAGGCAAACAATAATGGGCTCTAAGAGTCTACAATAAAATTTTAGGTGGTCTGCATGATCATTTTCATCATGGGAAAAGACAAGGATTCATCAACAAAGACTATGACAAACATTCCTAAGTACTGTTTGAACACTCTGTTCATCAAGTCCATTAAAGATGTTGGGGCATTTGTAAGACCAAAAGACATAATTGGAAATTCGAAGCGCCCATACTAAGTTCTGAAAGTTATTTTAAGAATTTAACATTCTCTAACTTTGAGTTGAAGATAGCCGAATCTAAGGTCTATCATAGGGAAGCAACTAGCACCTTGAAATTGGTTGAACAAGTCATCCATTTTGGGAAGTGGATATTATTCTTTATTGTGACTTTTTTCAACTGACGGTAATCGATGCACATTCTATAAGAACCATCTTTCTTTAATAAGAAAAAGACTGGAGCTCCCCATGGGGAAACACTAGGCCTAATAAATCCCTTATCTAAGAGATATTTCAACTGCTCTTTCAATTATTTAAGTTTGGCTAGAGCAATTCGGTATGGTGTAATATAGATAGGCTAAGCATCTAGAAGAAGGCCCATTCCAAAGTTCATTTCCCTTTTGGGAGGAACTTCAGGAAGGTATTTAGGGAACATATCAAGAAATTTCCTTAGTACAGACAATAACTCAAGATTAGGAGCTTCAGAACTAGAATCTTTGAGGAGCACAAGATGGTAAATACACCCCTTGGATATCATTTTCCTCGCTCTAAGGTACGAAACAAGCTGATCGCTAAGAGCTGTAGTACTACCCCTCTATTTTATGAATGGTTCATTTGGAAACAGAACATGAATGAGTCTATTTCAACAATCAATTGAACCATATCATGAATAGAGCCAATCCATGCTGAGAATGAGGTCAAAATCTGTCATCTCTTATTCTCTACTGATATATCTTTCTGAGACACTGTAACCAGGCTATTTATATATACCTATTGGGCTATGATAGACTTACCCACTAGGGTAGATATAAAGAATAGACCTATTAAGGTTTTGGTACTAACTTTAAAGTTGATAGCTATATGTAGGGTTATAAAAGTAAAAATAGCTTTGGGATTAAGCAAAGAATAAATATGTAACTGAAAGACCTATAACGTACTAATAACTGCATCAGTAGAAATTTTCTGATCCTATTAGGACTAAAATACATAAAGACTATTTGGACACTGACCAATGGTAGCACTAGAAGTGGCGCCCTGCTGAGTTGTGCGACCTGTTGGTACTGATGATAAATGAGGCTGGCGTACATCCCTACCATTCTATTTCACCGCTCGACACTCCTAAATCCTATGTCCCCGCATACCACTCCAAAAACATACATCACTACAAACTCTACATTCTCCCTGATAGTTTCTACTATATTTCTAGCAAAGACAATTTATATAACCACTATTTACGCTTTCCTAGGACATAGAGCCTGATGCCCTATCCCAATTATCATTTCTAAAGTTGGGTACTGGTGCCCTAGACAAAGACGTATCTGGGATTGAAAATTTCTAATAAAATTAAGAATGGTTAACACCCTCTAATTTTGTTTGAGTAAACTTAAAGATACCTATTCTACCCCTCTTATTCTCCCTCCCTCTCTTTTTAACCTTCTCATCATCAATTTGCTGAGCATGGACCATCAATATAGGCAAGTCTATATCTATAATCAACATTGTAGTCCCACACTCCTTAACCATATTCTCAGATACCCCAGATAGAAACTTGCTCATCCTAGACCTATTTGAAGCTACCACATGAGGAGCATACCTGGTTAGCTTAGTAAACTTTAGAGAATACTTCTTCACGCTCATGTTTCCCTATGTCAAATTAATAAACTCTAATACCTTAGATTTATTTTTCTCCAAAGGGAAGAATTTATCCAAGAAGGCTGTAGAAAACTCCTCCTATTATATAGGCCATGCATCGTTGCCCCTATCCCTTTTCCACTACATAAACTAGGTATAAGCTACATCCTGCAACTGGTAAGCAGCCAACTCAACACTTTTGCTAGAAGTCACACCCATAATGTCTGTTACTTTCTGAATCATGTCAAGGAATTCCTGTAGATCCTCATCTGACTTGGATTCTAAAAATAAAGGAGGATTTATTTGGGTAAAGTTTTGAATCCTAGCTACGATACTATTTCAACTGGGTTAGCTAGGATAGTAGTTGTTTAATTGTTTTGAGCTGCTATAGAGTGAGCCAGAGTAGTGAATATAGACCTGAACTTGGCATACGAAATGTTCTCATTCAGGGGCTCTTACTAAATGGTCGGAGGTGCTAGCTTGTTTCCCTTTCTTCTTTTATTAGTCTTTCTAGGAGGCATGTTCTATAAATGAAAGGAAGATTGAATTTCATAGAGAGTTTAACTTAAGATTATGTTCATTTGCATGACATGAATACTAAAATAAGGGAAGTTTTCCTGAAACATCTCGTAGCCTCATGTCCATAAGTGAGGCACGTTTCACACCCATACACAAAACTGTACTCAACAAGGCTTTAAGACTCCCTTGGACATTGTAAAACCTTAGTCTCTAATACTAATTTTGTAATGCTCCAAGAGTACACCCTTGATTCCATATAGTGGGTACAGCCCCGAAGGACCACACGCTAACCCATAAGGTAGTACCTGCTTGAGCACTGAATAAAATAACAAAGACATATGTAAAAGTTTACTAAAAACACCATAAGGTTTTAACAATTGAAAATTAATACTAAATCATATTTTTATAACATCTGAAACATACTGGCACTACTAATAAAACAACTGGAAAAAAATCTGACTGAAAACTTACTATCTGTCTGTACTAGTCTGAAAAATTCTCAATTTACTAATTGTGGAGTTGATGGGATAATCCCCCAATTCCAACTGACTAAATATATAAACTACTATCATAACAGAATATGAGATAACTTTTCCTCGAAGGATGAAGACGCACCTCTGCTACTACTGTTGATGCATTGGAAGGTCTAAGTACGTTAGGAGCTTGAGAGTCTGAACTTAAGATATAAGACATCACAGCCCAAGAAACTAGTATGCAATCAGTACTATGAATATACTAGTACGTTCAATTAGGTAGGCTAAAATTCTTGGGTTCATATGGATAAAGTAAAAAATGATTGAATGAATAGCATGAGATACTGAGTAAGAATGCATGTACACTGGAAAGACTGAGAATGCATGATCAAGCATAAAACAAATCCTTAAATGATCTGTCAACTAAAATACTGCTATACTAGTGACTGGATATCTAATATTTGAATGCTATGGTCAAGCAAATCTGAAACTAAATACTACACTGAGTACTAGACCGAGACTATGGGAGTGATCATCTAACTGACATGCCCTAAATTAGTTAAATGAGGTCCAACCTATAACTCCAATCGGTAGGGTGTCAGTATCTTACCACGGGTACTACTAATGGCTATGTGGATACACTAACTGATGTACTGAAAGACCAAGGTGTCAAACCTTAATTGATGGGTGACCCCTAAGAGGTAGTCAAGCCTAAACTGATAGGTCACTCCTCATATCTTACACTGGCTATGTAGTTCTAGAATATAGGAACTGCTACTAATGACACTGCTTAACTGACGGGGGATCCATCATCCCTGCATTCACTTAGTGCTAAATCCTACTCCCAATTGAAAAATACTGAATACTGGACTGAACTAAGTTCAGCTATTTATGGTGACTAACTAAACTGAAAATTCTCATAACTACACTGAAGCAATTTATAGATGTTGTAGACTAGGTAAGCAACTAGATTTCAGGTATTCAAAACCCCTAGGACTCGATGGAAATAACAACAAGACTTTTCTAAAACCATAAGTTCATGATAAGTAGTCATTATTCAAAACTCATTCCTTTTGATATTTCATCAAACACTTGCAATTCATGGTTTAAACATTTGAATAGGTTTAAACATGAAGTAATATCATGATTTTGATACTAAATCACAATTTAAGGTACAAACCAACTAGTAAGCATCATCCAAACATGTAGGGTTTAACTTCAACAACAAATTATGAGTAAATGTAATATAAAAATCAAAATTCATAGGAATTCATGGTTAATATTCATGATAACATTTACAAATCAGATCTTTAAACTTGAAATTTGGTTTTTGGACACCATGGGTGTAAAGGTCCCATGGATGAATATCTAACTTACTTCTAAGGATTAAATACTGAAGAATATCATAAGCTTGAATGTTCTTGGCTTGGAAGACACCAATTCTTGATCTTTCTTGGATGTAAAGAAGGTTTAGCTTGATGAACAATAAAAGAGTACAGGGTTTCTTATTGAATAAAATTAGGGAAGTGGGCAAATTATGTCCTATCAGTAGTTTAATCCCATGTTTTCACGATTTGGAGTGGTGGAAAAAATGCAAACTGCCCCTAAGAAATTAAAATTTGTAACTGGAACCCAAATTTAACCATCACCACAACACGCCAAGGCTTCCACTGCTATAGCCACCACGACACGCCACTATCATGGTGACTTGGTGTTTTGAAAATCCAAACATGGTCAAAACCTTATTTGAAAAATCTAAAACTTACTTGAGATATGCTACTTACACCCCTGAACATGAATTAAATAAAAATTTTATGTCTCGAGGTTGGAAAGATCACTCTAAAAATCATCAAAATTGAGAGGACAAAAATAAGACTAAGTCCCCAACACTTAGCAAAATTTTTAGGTACTAAGCCTTTTATACCAGCACTATGAGCTAGACTAAACTTAGAAAAATATAGGGTATAACAATTTGGGACATGATTTAAGTATTGGAATCATGGTTAATAGGATTGACCTTAGTTGAGATTATCTAGTGATATTGAAACCATAATTGAGGTAGAGTTGATGTAAATCCAAAGTTTCTAGATGAAGCTCCTATGTTATGATTGGTTATCGATTACTTAAAATCTAGAAGTTAAACTATATACCTTACCCTAGTTTGGGGTATAAGTTCCCTAAATATGGAAATTGAGGATTAGAAGTGGGTTCGTGTGGACCATTTAGGCAAAGAATAATGTTAGCCCTTGTATAATTAGCTGTGGATGCTAGGCTTAGTTGAGACTATTGAGCATTTAGACTAAGTTTGCATTGTGGCTTGGTAAATTAGGATGTATTTTCCCACGGATAATGGTTAATGGATTATGGATATGTTTTTCCTTATACATATGATATTGGGCCTTTAGAGATGCCATTTCCTCTAAGATATAATACTAGGCCTTTAAAGATGCTATTTCCTCTTAGATATAACAATGGGCATTTAGAGATGCAAATTTCTCTTAGATATTATATATCACTTTTAGAGATGTTATTTCTTATTAGATATGATAATTGGCCTATAAAGATGATACACCTCACAGTCTTGATATACGACCTGTAGATACAAGATTTCTTATGGATATGGTATTCCTCATAGTTGTAAGTTATGCTTCAGTGATGTATTATGCCTTTTAGAAGTGAGATTTCTCCTATATGTGAGTTGATTATAGATATGCTTTGTAGCTTATAGATATGTTATGCCTCGGTAATACCATATGGCTTATAAACATGAGATAATTTATAAACATGATTATTGATATGAGTTTCGTATATGTATGTGGGCCGAAGGCCATGATATTTATGTGGTAATGAATCCGGACACATTATTGGGCCAACGGCCATGTTAAGATTTGGTTGGATGTCTAGGGTGGTTGGATATCTGGGGAGTGTTAACCTAGTAAAGGATATGGTTTCAGTTTATGTATATATATATGTATACACATCTCTTTGGTATGGGACAGAGAAAGATATGGTATGATACTAATGATTTCGTTGTTTTGAATACTAGTGATGGCATGTATTTATTCAGTCATTCATAATCATTATATCAGTAAATGATGTGATTCTGGTCAAAATATAATCTTATGTTTGTTCCTCCTAATTAAGGTTTAAGCCCACATTTCATACTAAAAACAAATTTCTTTACAGTAATGATAGCCTAACTTAATGTATAATATATGTATATATATAAATATATAAGAGTCTAATAATGATATTTTAAAGAAGTAATCGAGAAATTTTTTGGTCTATGATTTGAATCCATTATTTACTCCAATCGTGAGATATTCTAACCCATTCTACACTTTTATTATAATTTAGTCTCAAAAATCCCCCAGGAAATAAATTTATGGACTAACACTATTTTCAGCCATGGCTTGAGTTTGTTCACCTATTACATATATATATATATATATATTGATGATTGTGATTATATATTGATACCCGACAAGGTCGGAGGACATTGTGATGATATATTAATACCTGGCAAGGCCGGAGGAACTTGTGATGATGATATTAATACCCATCAAGTCCAGAGGAAGATTATATTGATATGCCTATAAGTATATCTACCGCCTTGAGTCTTGCTAGCCCTATGTATGGCACTTTTATATATATAATCAGAAAGGCCCGAGGGTGATATACAATGATGATGGTCATGATGATGATAGTTATGATGATAATGGTTTATGATATTGTGAATTCTATTACATTCATACTTACATGTGACCCGTCTATCACTAGTATACGCCTATATCTATCAGCTCGTATAGGAGGTTTGCATAGATATGGGTAATGACTATACCTTATGTTGTTGTATTTACAAGCTAGGGGTGGTGGTGGTATGAATAGGCTCAGCAAGCTATTTGGTTACCTGGAATATCTGGTTACTCACATTGTTATTGATATTTATATTATCATTATTATGTCTATGTCACAACCCGAACTAGGGCCTGGCCGTGACGGGTGTCTTAATCCCAAAGAGGATCGGAGACTACCCCCTTATATTATTTAAGCGCAACACAATATAAGATTAGCAATAGAATTCCAAACGTAAAACAAGATAGATAAGTATGACTCAAAATATGTCTAAGAATTCCACAACCAATCCAAAGTCATCTTTAATATCCACAAAAGCCTCTAACCAATTGAATATCAATACGTGTTGGAACATGACCTCTATAGTAACAAGAAATAACTCCAAAGAAAGGACTCAATAACATAAAGAAACCCAAAAACATAAAATTATGTCTTTCAGAGTATGGAAGCTCACCACTTCAATTTGACTCACGAGCTATCTCGCAATCACCTAGTCACTACGTAGAAAAAGAATAAGTATTTTTGGTTCCTACATCGCGTGGGGATATAGCATCTGGAGAAAATTAGTAGTTTGAGCGCTACCATGTAGCTCATGTAATATATAAAATAATGTCATGATCAATAGTTAAAAATTATTTAGAATCTAATGGGCATAATCAAATTCATATACATATCTATATATCACATGTTGGGATGGGGATCAAGGCCAAACATGAATGTTTAAAACCTTATCCTAGGTTATGTAGCCTAACCGTCATAACAATAGTACCCACAGAGTATGTAGGCCCTAACTCTCACCCCCTATCATGCTCCAGTGTGTGTAGCCACACAAACCAGAGAATAATTATATATATATATATATATATGCATGGGGGACTCTATAATGCCCCAAATCTAGTATCCAGAATGCTACATGGTGATCATAATCCTAAAGGACCATAAGCTAACTTATGACTGATATCTATAACTGAGCACTGAATAATAATAATATCATAAATGCAGAAACATAAACTAAAAGGCCATAAGGTTCAGTACTGATACATAACTAAAAATATGGTATAACAATACCAAAACAACTAAAATAAATGTCTGAACGTGTTATAGTTTGAAAGCCTCTAAAACTACACTATCTGAATAAAGAGTTGATGGGACATCCCCCAACTAACTCCATCTGCTGAAATATATAAAGTACTGAAAAAATGAAATAATCAAATAATAACATCTTTAAATGAGGAGGACTCACTACTGACTTTGACTGCTGAAACTGGAATACTAATGATACACTGGAACGTGTGCTTCTAAGCCTATGGTATAAAACACCATAACACAAATGTGTCAGTACGATTAAATATACGGGTATGCAAGTGAGGTAGGATGAATGAAATAGTTCATATGCATAAATAATACTAACTGACTAAATAACATGAATGTGAGAATACATGCATGAATATATAACTATAACTAAAATCGTGATAACACTGACTCATAAATTCTGATAACGTAGATTTACTGATATCTGAGTACTAATACTAGGATATTGAATGACTAAATCTATTGAGTACTGAGGAATTGACGTCATATTATTGATAAAGGAATGATTGTTTTTGACAGTTCTAGTTATAAAGAACTGGTCTAATGACTATATCTGACAGTTATGAAATCTAAATACTGGAAACATGAATTTTGTATAATTAATATGCTATTAACTAGGTAACTGTGTCTAACAGTCCTAACTCTAATGGAATTAGCTGAGTTCCGTATAGAGATGAGCGACTGTATCTGACAGTCCTAAAATTGTAGAACTGAACTGAGTTCTATTACTGAGATTGGATCTAAAAATAAACTGTGGGGGTAATTATCTAATCGATATGCCCCAAAACTAAACTTATGGGGTCCAACTTGTAACCCCAGCTAGAAGGGTGTTATTACCATGCCATGGGTAAAGATAAAATGTGAGTAAAGCCTTTCTGACAGGGAGATCTTCCGTCAACCCCTCCTAGTAGGAAAACTCGGATGAGGTGTAAAATCCATAAACTCGTAGGGTACATCTAAACCTACGCTCGATACATAGTTTTAAAATGCAAGGATTGTTTCTAAGGATCACACCTCTACTGGCTAACAGGTTAGTCTCAATCATTGGTTTCACTCGATGCTGAATCCTACTACCAACTGAAGAGACACTAAACTGATTTAAACTGAACTAAACTATTTCTGATAGTATTGTTTAGTTGATTTAAATAGATTTCACTAAATTTTCATAGACTATTGGAATACTACTTAGATCTGATAACTGATTGAAATTACTAAGGTTACAGTGATTACCGGGGGTACTGATATTACTACGTTTTCCTGAGTTATGTAACTGATTGAATTCTAATGATCATGGCTTGACTGAGAGTATCATAAAAACTGATACTGGCTCTAGGCACATAGCTAAATTGTCAGGTACAAGTACCCCTAGGACTCGATAGCATGAAACTGACAAGACTTGACACTTGTTGAATACGTGACCAATATCAATAATTCATAGTACAATAAGTTGGGGATTTCATAAAGAACATAGTTATCACAATGTTGTACATGGAAGAAATTGCATATAGACATGTCATACTTTCATCAACCTAATCTCATGAACATTCCATTAAATACTCATAATGCACACAATATTATGGAAGTCATTCTTGGCCATAAGGGTAATGTAACACCCCATATTCAAGTACGTGTATTGGTCTTATTTATATGAAATTAATTTTTATTTTATTTTATTTTATTTATACCATAATTTACCCGTCGATGGTTCCGTGCGAAGGTTATTGAATAAGCTTTCCAATGATATAAAGATTTCTAAAAATGGATAGGTTTCGGATATAATCGAGCACGTTCGAAACTATAAAATGGTGGCTGGGATTTTTGGGAATAGTAAATGTGAAGGAAATTTTCCTGCACACAAACTACTGAGGCCAGTCAAATTTTTGGATCAACTTTGAACGATCATAACTCCCTTAATATAATGAACTCGGAGAGATTCAACCTATAAAAAGAAAGATCTTTGAGTCTTCTTTCAAATGCATTTTGTTTCATCCAAATCCAACATCTGAGTAAGTATTTATACTCGTTTTACTTCATCCTATCAAAACAGATTTTTAGGGTTAACTTCAAACGACCATAACTCCTTGTTAGGATGAACTGGGTGGCCTACTTTATATGAAATAAAATCCCTTTGAATTATCCTTGCATATATATACCAATTTCACCCAAATCAGATATCAAAGCAAAGAGTTATAGTCGATCTACTTTAACTTATCAAAACAGTCCATCAAAGGACAGATTTGACATTATTTAAATTTTAATGGCATTTTGGTCATTTCCTATTATATTATGGATGGGAATATGTGTATATGTACATGTATATGAGTTCAAAAACTCATTTTCATCATCAATCATTGAGGAAGGACAAACCCTAGCCAAATTTGACCTTTAAATTACTTTTGATTCAACCGTAGAAATTCCAAAGTAATCCGATATCTGCGTTTGTCATCTCGAGAGCTTCGAATGACACCTATTATTTGTGCAAACATGATTGTATAATCAAGAGCTGAATTCTATGGTATTAATAATGTTTGTCTTTATTCTTTTCCATATGTATATGTGTGATAGAGGATTATATGTATTGGTTGTTATTTAAAGGTAATGGATATAGGGTTATGGACTATTTTGCATGGTTTGATTATATTGAATTGTGGAAGGTGGATATGGTAATTGAGTTATGGAAGGTCGACATGGTGATATACTATTGAATTGATGATTATTTATGTCTGTGGCTCAATTTGGTTTAATGGATTGGTTGGAAGGATAAATGAATCCAAACTTGATATTGAAGGATGTTGTATGAATATGCATGGCATGTGAATGTAATTG
>JAPEIP010000006.1:138702320-138750070 GCA_026120095.1 Capsicum chinense | reverse complement strand
TATTCAGTAACATGTGATCCATAATGGTTTTGTATGATGTTCTACGTTACCAATGAACTTGTTTCCACCCTACAAGATGTCAAGACATTCCAATACTTACTTATTTTCCAAATCTTACATGTTTATTGCACTAATGAATGCCAGAAGGTATCCGATTACTCAAACAAGATCCATGTGCTATTAATGACTCCAAAACATTTCATTGATATACCAATAAGTTCCTACTTCATTGTTATGGCATTGATGACTCCAAAACACTTCATTGAATAGCCAATGAGTTCTTACTTCATTGTTATTGGATTGATGGTCTATTTATATGTCTCTTATTGATGTATCATTGTTTCAAAGCATCAAAAATGCGGTGGCGACCGAAATAACATTCTCAAAGGTTAATTGAACTAAATGATGGAAGTTCTCTCTTATCGGGTAGTATCCCAGGGGCATAAGCCTATCATGGGTCGATCCCTATTTATCTGTTTATGGATGGTATCCCAAGGGCATAAGCCTATCTGGGTCGATCCAAGTTGATATGTACAGGAGGTAGCCTAATGGTCACAGTACAGTAAAGTAATGATTAGAAAGATGATAAGAACGAAGGTAAATTGATTGAATAAATACAATGTACAGGTTGTCACAAGTTCTAATAAGTGTGGTGCACTCTTATTACGATTTATTCAGTTGTTTCTGATTTGTATTGAGCTCTTATATTATATGTGATTATCTACAGCTTTACATACTCAGTACGTATTTCGTACTGACGTCCCCCACGGGGAACCTGCATTTCATGCTGCAGGCACAGGTACCTTAGCTCATACACCGTACAAGTAGGAGCCAGGATATCCAGCTGCTTTTGCTGAGCTCCAGTTTACTTTGGGGTTTTCCGTGTCATATCTAGTCACTTTTAGTATTGTATAGAAGTTAGTTATATGGCAGGGTATGTCCCGACCTTAGTGAAACTCTGTGTATTGTCTAGAGGCTTTGTAGACCTAATGTATAGTCAAGGTGATATTTTTTTAATAGATGTGATGGCTCCAACAGCCAAGGATTATATATATATATGTGTGTGTACTCGACCTTATACAGGTGATTATTTCCTTTTATATACGACATGATTCTATCTGAATTTTGGGTTGTCATAGAGATATGCATAGGAAGTATAAGTTTATGAGCTGGTTGTCTCGGGCCTCCTCAGTTACAGGTGGCAGTCCACTCCAATAGGATTTGAGGAGTGACAGGTAAGGCATGTATTTATTATTTGAGTCACAAATAAGATATAATACACAATTTCTATCCTCTTAGGCATTTTGTCAAACACCTTACACGCACAACTTAGGGAATAGGTGCAATCATCAACTTACACATCATAAACAACTCAATTCATGGATTTCAACTTGCATGCTAACGTAGTTTCATAAAAAAACACATAAAGATTCCAACTTGGGAATCGTACAACAAGATAAACATGGTTACAAATAACCCACAATATAAATATCATGTTTTATAATTTGAAGAGGGTTCATGGACTTCATGGATAAAAAGAATCCATAAATCAACACTTGACATACCTTAGCATTGATATTACGAAGATTGATGGAGAGATTCTTGAATTTAAGTATTGAATTATAATCCTTATTTGAAAACCCTAACTTATTCTTGAGAGAAACTTGAGAGAGACTATATTTTGGTTGAATTGGGACTAAATCCCGTGTTTTAGACTTATATAGTGGTGGGAAATTGACTTTTCAACCCTTTAAAATGCAAACATTTAATGATTGAATCTGGGAATCGATGCTATTATTGATGCGACACATTGATAGCATTGACCCGATAGTTGATGCAGCGCGCCATCATTGCATCGAGTCTCATTACTTTGACCTTTGCAACCTGCAACAATATCAACCAATATGATTGACAATATAGCATGCCAATATCGCGTTGGTCCACTATTTTGGGATTCCAAAAGTGGTCTAAACGTGGTTCAAAAAACCTGAAACTTGTCTGGAACCACCTATGGACCTCTCTGATCATGAATTAACAAAAATATAGACCATTAAAGGATGTTAAGGTAGCAAAATGAGATTGTCAACTTTCAAAGGCAAATAATATGGTAAATCTGGGAAATTAGTTAGAACCTTCCAAGTGTGGGACCCCCTTAACAAGAATAAATGGACTGAATTAAGCTTAGGATTTTGCGGGGTCTTTAATATCTCTCCTTTAGGAACATTCATCCTCGAATATGACTGACTGAGATGGGGCAAATGATAAGCTGAAGTACATGCTGAACATGAACAACTAAAATGTGAGCACATGACTAACATTATTGATTTGCTGAGACTTGTTTTGAGCATGCGTATCTAATGCATGATTTTATGACTGGCATAACTGATAGGCTAAATACATTATACTGAACATGCATATCTGATGCATAAATAGATGACTTATCTGACACTTGAATGGATGAATAAATATGAAGTGGTAATTGATACCAAGTTCATCATGGAAATTTGAGCATGAAACTGCATAAGTTCATGGGAGACTGTTTTCTTAAACTAAAAATGCTAATGAGCCTGAAATTAATTACTAGATATGCATGAGTTGAAACACGTGAATATAACTAAGTCTGGAATGTGATACATGAGTTGGATATCATAATATAAATTGAGTACCTTGAATTTGTGGCTTATGGCTGAGATCGGAGTTTGAGGGTCAACTCATAAGTACCCCCTTACTCCAAAATAGATTCATTACGAGAAGAGATAATGCCATGTTTTATGTCATGAGAGTTTGGGGAATTATTGTGTATCTCTCCCTTGGGACATTATGTCCCTAGAAGAATACTGACTTGACTGAGATACTGAGGAAAACTAAGATAATGCACAGGGCACCTACGAATTGAATTACGGCTGAATATCTGGGTTCTGGAGCTAAGACATGATATATGAACTGATCTAATCTTGCAACTATTTGGACTTTCTATCTTGGAATAGGTACATTCTTAAGATTTCTTATGGTAGGACTAGGTGGAAAGATAGGAAACTGCACTATACGGATTTATTGTCTGATTGCTAAACTGAATTACTAGCTTTGTAGACTAACTCATGCTGAAAACTTATACTCGATTAGAGCATTCTATGACATTCTCTCTATATAGTTATAGTGATGGCAAGGAGATAATTAAACTTGGTCTGGCCTGAATAGGAGATCGCTACATGGCTGGGATTTTTTTGTATTACGAGGCAAGGCTTATGAAACATCATCTAAGATAAGGTGACTAAACCTTATGCACTGCAACTGAGACTACTAAAGAGATTCGTATGGGTGCTGATCATGAATGCATGGATATACTAATTTATCTGATTAGCTGAATGACTGATAGCTGAATACTTGACATGTAAAACTAAACGACACTTGATTTGGGATAGCTGGATTAAAAATATAGAGTGTTATGAATAAAAGGTAATGACTGACTGGGTAACATAAGGTAACTAAGCACGAGTGAGGGAAAACTATATTACCTTAGAAATGCAAGACCAGGCATCCAACATGATTCGATAACATTCTGTAAACTGAGGTACTAAAATTCTAATATATGAGTAACTGATGGCCATATGCTATGGTCAGGAAATCATAAAACTGGATTTAGTTTCTGATCTAACTGGACTAGGACTGGACTAAGATTGTAGTTAATACGGTAATTGAGACTGTAACCTTAACTAAGATTGTAACTCAGACTGAATGCTGGTTTTCTATAACTGGGGGTTAGACTGGTACGGGAGTATTGAATTCTGATGGCTACTGAAAGCCATGGTTACGTAGGACTATCTGAGTCCTTTACTAAATATTGATTACTGAACTTATACTGTAACTGAGGCCTATGGGATGGAACATTAACACTATGGATTCATCGTGGGATCTAAACTAAGGGTATACGTGGCATAATCTGAGTTTGACTGAACACCAAGATTAAAATCATGAATCATGTGGGCTAAGCATACTATAAAGAATGACATGAGTGAATGAGTCATGAGCTGCATTAATTGGGTTTGGAATTTCTAAATTCGTGGAACATGATCCGCAACATTGGATAAACTTGGACTTCTCATACAAGGAACTCAAAACATACACTATTCTATAAAAATTGCATGGATATAAGTTATATTCATGGGATTAAAACATAAATCATGCATAGGTATCGGTAGGGTTGAAGTACAAAGGAATGGGTCTGGAATCATCTTCCCTTATTGATTTTCTACATATAATGGCATTACTACTAGAATCTGAAGGCCTAAATTTCTGAGATAACATAATCGAATAGTTACTGAATACCTATCAGGTTGTGTTAGATTGACTCACTTAGATAGAGACTAGAAAAGGTCCTGTTCATATTTTTTCTAACCTTAAAGTTGACTGCTATGAAAGGAGTAACAAAAAAAGAAGCTCCTAAATCTGAAGAAACGTGAGCATGTAAATGAGGAACCTATACATACCAGTGGCTGCACCATGAGGAATTTCCTGATCCTATCAGGACTGAAGTGCATAGAGTCTGTTTGGGCGTTGCCCACTGATAGGGCTGGAACTAGCACCCTACTGATTCAAGCGATCAAACTGAGCTGAAGGATGATCGTGCTTGCTTCTAGGGCCAAGCCTAGGACAATATTGAAACATGTGACCTGACTCACCACATCTGAAACATACATCACTATCGGCTCCATATATATCATTATGATGGTTACCGTACTCTTCACAAAGTGGATGAGTAAAAACCCTACTGTTACCACCATGGGCCTTGGAGCCTGGTACCCCATCTCTGTGGTCATTTTTGAACTTTGGTGCTGGTGCTCTAGCTGAATATGGAACTGAGGTTGGAAAATTTTGTCTATGCTAAGAACGGTTACCACCCTACTACCCTGGCTGAGAAAAACTATAACTACTAGTTCTGGCTCTCTTATTTTCCCTCTTCTTTTTCTTAAGTTTCTGCTCCTCAATCTGTTGAGCATAGACCATAAGCTTAGATATGTCCATCTCCTTAATAAACATCACAGTCTTTCACTCCTTAACCACTCTACCTAATATCCCAGATACAAACTTATTCATTTTGTATCAACTCTTTACTACTACATGGAAAACGTACCTAGCAAACTAAGTGAACTTAAGGGAGTATTGTTTTATGCTCATGCTACCTTGTCTGAAGTTGCGGAACTCTAACACTTTGTCTTCTTTCTTCTCTAGGGGAAAGAATCTACCTAAGAAGGTCATAGCAAACTCTTCCCACTCTATGGCCTCTGTATCTACACCCCTATATACCTTTCACTGCTTAAACCACGTATAGACTATACTTGCAGCTGATAGGCGACTAACTCTACACTCTCACTGAAATTTACTCCCATGATATCTATGACTTTCTAAACTTGATCGAGGAACTCTTGTGAATGCTCTTCAAACTTAGAACTTGAGATTAGAGGACGGTTCATTCGGGTGAAGTCCCGAATCCTGGATGCAGTAGAATTGGCCACTAGATTGGCCGGAATAGTAGCTGGCCGGTTATTCTGAGCTGTGACTGAATTGTCTAGAGTAGTGAAAGCTGTCCTGAATTCGGCATGAGAGACATGTTCGCCTAAAGGGTTAGATTGATCAGACTGAGGGGTTGGCTGATCTCCTATTCCTCTTTCCTGAGTCCTGTTTGGAGGCATCTTCTGTAAACGGAAGAGAAGAAAGGATTAAACTGAGAGTTTGGTTAGATCTCATGCTCACTCACATGACATAAATACAGAATGAAGGAAAACTGTTTCTAAAACATCTCATAGCCTCCTGCACATAAGTGTGGTGCACAACACACCCATGTATAAGACTCTACTAGATGTCACTTTTTAGAATTCCTAGGATGCTGTTGAACCTTAGACTCTGATACCAAGTTTGTAATTCCCCAAATCTAGTACTCGAAATGCGACACGATGCTCATAATCCCGAAGTACCACAAGCTAACCCATGACCGATATTTGTAACTGAGCACTGAATAATAATAATAATATCATAAAAGCGAAAACATGAAGTGACAGACCATAAGGTTCAATACTGATACATAACTGAAAAATGGTATAATAATCCCAAAACAACTTAAATAAATGTGTGAACATCCTGTAGTCTGAAAGCTTCTAATACTAAACTATCTGAATAAAGAGTTGATGGGACAATCCCCCAACTAACTCCATCTTCTGATATAAACTAGGTAATGAAAAAAATGAAATGATCAAATAATATCATCCTCAAATGATGAGGAATCACTGCTAACTCTGACTACTGAAACTGGAATGCTATTGATATTCTGGAGCACGTGCTTCTAAACCTATGGTATAAAATACCATAGCACAAATGCGTCCATATGATTTAATGTACTGGTATGCAAGTGAGGTAGGCTGAATACAATGGTTCATATGCATGAATAATACTAATTTACTGAAGAACATGAATGTGAGAATATATGTATGAATATCTAACTGTAACTGAGATCATGATAACAGTGACTCATAAATTCTGATAACATGGATTTACTGATATCTGAGTACTCATATTGGGATATTGAATGACTAAATATATTGAGTACTGAGGAACTGATGTTATATTACTGATAAAGGAATGACTGTTTCTGACAGTTCTAATTATGAAGAACTGGTCTAATTGATTGTATCTGACAGACCTGAAAAATGAATACTGGTAACATAAATTTTGTATAATTAATACAGTAGTAACTGGATGACTGTGTCTCACAATCCTGATTCTGATGAAACTAGTTGAGTTTCATATTGAGCTGAGCGACTGTATATGTTAGTCCTAACACTGTAGAACTGAATTGAGTTCTATTACTAAGATTGGATCTGAAATTAAGATTGTGGGAGGTAATAATCAAATCGAGATGCCTCGAAACTGAACAGGTGGGGTCCAACCTATAACCCCAGCTGAAAGGGTATCAGTACCATGCCATGGGTAAAGATAAACTATGAGTAAACCCTCTCTGACAGAGATCTGTTCTGTCAACCTCTCCTTGTAGGAAAAGTCGGATGAGGTGTAAAATCCCTAAACTCGTAGGGTACATCTCAACCTATGTTTTCTACATAGTTCAGAAATAACAGAATTGCTTCTAAGGATCACACCCTCTACTGGCTAACACGTGAGTCTCCATCATTGGGTTCACTCGGTGTGGAATCCTACTCCTAACTGAAGAGACACTGAACTGATTTAAACTTCCCTGAATTGTTACTAATAGTATTGTTTAGTTGATTTGAACAAAGTTTATTAAATTTCCACTGACTGACGGAATACTACTAAGATCTGATAGCTGAATGACATTACTGAGATTACTGAGTTTACTGAGTTATCAGAGGGCACTGAGATTATTGTGTTTTCCTGAGTCATATGACTGACTGAATTCTAATTATCATGGATTGACTGAAAGTATCATGAAAACTGACACTGGCTCTAGGTACACAGCTAAAGTGTCGGGTACAAGTACCCCCAGGACTCGATAGCATTAAACTGACAAGACTTGACTCTTCTTGAAGACGTGACCAATATCAACAATTTATAATACAATAATTTAGGGATTTCATGAAGAACATGGTTATCATAATGTTGTACATGGATGGAATTACATATAGACATGTCATACTTTCATCAACCTAATCTCATGAACATTCCATCAAATAATCATAATGCACACAATATCATAGAAGTCTTTCTTGATCATAAGGGTAAAGCCTGCATTTATTATTTAAGTCACAATTGACCTATAATACACTATTCTTATCCTCTTAGGCATTTTATCAAACACCTTACATGCACAACTTAGGGCATAGGTGCAATAATCAACTTACACATCATGAACAACTTAATCATGGATTTCAACATGCATGCTAACATAGTTTCATAAAAAAAACACATAAAGATTCCAACTTTGGAATCATACAACAAGATAAACATGGTTACAAACAACCCATATATAAATATCATGTTTTATAATTTGAAAAAGGGTTCTTGAATTTTATGGATGAAAGGAATCCATAAATCAACACTTGACATACCTTAGTTCTTGATTTTATGAAGATCAATGGAGTGATTCTTGAATTTGAGTATTGAATTTGAATCCTTAATTGAAAACCCTAACTTGTTTTTGAGAGAAACTTAAGAGAGACACTATATTTTGGTTTAATTGGGGCTAAATCCCATACTTTAGACTTATATAGTGGTGGAAAATTAACCCTTCTGCCCTTAAAAATACAGACCTTTAATGATTGAAATTGGGCATCGATGCTATTATCGATGTGGCACATTGATAGCATGGACACGATAGTCGACACATTGTGCCATCATCGCATTGAGTCTCAATACTTTGACCCTGATAAGTTGTAACAATATCAACCAATGTGTTTGGCGATGTGGCACGTTAAGATCGCGTTGGTCCACTATTTTGGGCTTCCAAACGTGGTCTGAAAAACCAAAAATTTATCCGAGATCACCTATGGACCACTCTGATCATGAATTAACAAAAATGCAGACCATTAAAGGACGTTAAGGTGGAAAAATAAGATTTTCAACTTTTGAAGACCAATAATAGGCTAAGTCTGGGAACTTAGTTAGAACCTTCTAAGTATGGGACCCCCTTAAGAAGCATAAATGGACTAAATTAAGCTTAGGATTTTGCGGGGTCTTACAGACTCAAAACTCCTAATCATATACTAAGGTGACTTAAGCGCCTGATCATGTAATGTAATATGGGGAAATCAAACCTCATAATCATTTAATAAGAGGGACTCTAAGAAATTAATCATGACAAAGGGGACTCAAAACCCAGGCCATTTAGACACCCACACTAGCATATATGGTATCCTTTATTGGTCCCTTTGGACCTTCACTTTCAAGGCCTAGCTACATAACCCACTTTTAAGCCTAATTAAATTGTTGATCACACATTCCCATTCTTTGAACTATAATATACATTTAGTCATACATTTTCGATATCGTCATACCAACTATACTAGTGAGGTAACATCAACAAGCCAAACAATTTATCATCACTAGGGGAAATTCACATCCCTCTTGGTTCAATCATACATTTTCTTGGGGAATTACAATACCTGTAAGGTTCAATTCAACAACATTATGCTCCATTATCTTTTCACATTATGCAATAGTTCAAGAGTAGTTCAATATGCATAATTTTCATATTCAAAAACAATTCACAATATGTAGTTGAGGTTTGTATCACTTCAATGTTCAATATTTGCAAATTAGGGTAAATCACTATCCCCTATATTATTCTTTATAATCATGCGCCCCCCTGGTTCAAAACCATGAATAAACTATGAACAACCGTATGTAAACCATGGGAAACATTGTTCAACACAAACATTCAAAACCCTCTACCGATGTTCCAAAACCAACATCAAAACCTCTTGAATAACTATTTAAAACATAGGCTTTTACAAAATAATAGATAGGGAAGAGAAACATGCCTTTTGGACAGAAGTAATTCGGATAAAATCTTTAATCCATAACCTTGAAGCCTTAATCCTAGCTTGGAATTAATATGACACGTGAATTCTTTTCCTATGCCCTTGAGGATGAAATTTGTGAGGAAACATGGAGAAGAAACTTTAATTAAAATACTTGGAAGTTTAATTATTGGAGAAGAACCCTTATTTGGCGTTATTGGTGATATGGGAGAAGAGGGATTATGTATTTGGTGTCTTTTTGGGATAATGGATGAACTATCAGGTTGGATAGTTTAGATAGTAAATAACGTGTTTAACCTTGGGAAACTAAAGAGAAATGTGGGTTTTAGAATTTCGAAACCTAGGTTCGTGCCATGGTAATATCGTGGGGCACAAGGTCCATGCCACAGCGAAAGTGCAGAGGCCCACTAGTTCCTCAAAAAAATGCATTCGAATAAGGACTCCATTATCTTTGATTAGGTTGGTATGAATCCCAAATATTATATATATTCCAGGGGTTATACACGTTCAAAGCTGACCCTTGTAGGATCGAATTCAAAAATTTTGTCAAATCAAAAGATCTTAACTCTACTTCACTCTAAGTGTTTACTATGAACATTATTCACCTCAAAAGCACTTCACACAATGGTAAAAGGATCATGACACTTATATTTACATAGGAATCATTGGGTTTGAGTTTATAAAAATAGAAACAATGGTTTGAATTTTGGCCCATAAATGCGGGATTTTACATTATCTCCCCCTTGGAATCATTCATCCTCGAATAATGGATATGAATATTTGAAGCTTATATAAGTGTGGAGTAAAGTATGTAATATAATATTAAGAATTCTGCCTCAACAAACCACTTATAGGAAATAAAAAAAAGGCTTCAAGGCATCACTAAGTAAATTACGAAAGCACGAACACGAGAAAATGAGACTAAGGTTGTACAAGGGGTAAAACACCTAAATCCCCTAACCCAAAGTGAGAAAATCAAAACTGGACAAAATTTTACACCTCGTCATGGCACGCTGTAAATCGTGGAGAGTATCCGCAGCAACACAGCTCTATCACAGAGGCTCAATGCTTCATAATCCAAAAATAGCTCTAAAATACTTGCAAAAATTCGAAAAGGTTTCAAAGACACCCTTTTAACATCCCTAATAGGCATGAACTACATGAAACATGATCATAACAACATAGGGCATGAAATTTTTCCTGGAATCCTTAGCGTGATTAGCATAAATATAGAACACAAAAAAGGACTTAGAGAGATATAAGAATAGAAGCACTCTTAATCTCCACTGCTAATGATATGTCTAATAGCCCTAAAATATAGTAATACTCCTCATCTATGAATTCATCTACGAATACCACACTTCACCAATTCTATCTTACAATTTTCCCATAGAACACATCACTGCAAGAGCTTGAATCTATCTATACATTGCTTCCATATTAAAGCCTAATGTAAAGTTAAAAGGTGCTGACTTAAGCAGCAGGGCTCTATACCTTACATCCATCCAATAATACAACTCCGACCTATCATTGTAGTCAAACAACATCAGGTCTTATCGAGAATACTAGCCACATAATATAATGATTTTTGCGTCTATCAATCTCAACATTGAAGCCTATCTATACCACACCCACTTTAGGAACCTCCGTCCAAAAAACCCAGCAACCTCTATTACCTTTACAAAGTTTTTCACAACGTATTCCCCTCCTAACTGTTTCACTCCTCCCACTTCATCTATAACCTTAGTTCGATTAGCCACACCAAGATAGTACAGTAAAATAATACACTCTCTAATCTAAAACATTACTATGCTTCCATTACCGCTATCATACTAACATAAGGAGAGTAAATAAGGGCCTAGAGTATGAGCTTCGAAAATAGGAGGGCAAGTATTCAATTATAACATATATTTATTGCACTATTCAAGGTAGAGTTATGACACAAGATATGATCCAATAAGCACAAAGGGCATCACACATCAAAATACTTAAATCAAAATTAGAGGGTCAAAACATGGATATAGATTTTATAAATAACTAGAAACTTAGGCATAGAAAACATTTAAATGAGTAAGATGTTGTTAGAAAGTCCTCTTAAACTTAAATTGGAGGAATTTGCTAGAGCAAGAATAGATTGATCATGACTCGTCCCTAGAACTCACTACCATGATAAAATTCTAGATCTACACTAGTTCATTATCTCACCCTTGGCTCAAAGATCACTATCCCAATCTTGAAAGAATATCCCCTTATTAAATCTATATGCACAAAACTACAAATAGAACACCAAACTTCCCTTGACAACTTTAATATAAAAATACTAAGTTTTTTCCAAGGCACCTTCTTCAGGGATACTTATCTTAACTTCCCCCAACCTACAAAGCCATCGCCTTGTAGCTACCATTTTCTTTGGTATAGACATCTATGCTTCTAAACAATCAACACTAAATTTACAGCTCCTTAGAAAACTACCTTGACACCTCTAATATCATAACCTCATAACTTAACAAAATTTTGAAAACTATACCAAGAGTTCACATAGTTTATCCATTTCTTCCTCAATTTAGCTTGACATAACACCATATAAAAACTCCATGGACTTCTCCATACTATGAAATATAAGGATATAAGTTAGGGATACATAGCACTCATTACTCAAGATCGAGCACACATTATTCTTATAACTTGGGGCTATTATACATCTGATAATTTAGCCACCATTTGTACTTCAACATTAAACCTCATGCATATATCACAATTACCCACTCCAATATTTTAAAAGTCATTAACCTAATCTCTTTCACATATTATATCAAACCTACTAATTAACTCCTAAGAATTTTAAATCACAATTCTCTAGCCAACATTCCTATTACCATAATCAATATCTAAATATCAAACTTAGTGTTTAGAAATAATTATGTACAACCAAGGAAGTATGTCTCATAATATACTAGTCCACCAAATAGAGATATCCATCTAAATCCCTTATATAAATTAACAACGGCCCATAAGCACACTCTTTTTTACCACGTTACTACTACACCTTAGCATTTACTATATATCTTCTCACCTACTAAACCAACTTACAACTACAAGATAAAAATCAAGGGACACTTAATGTATTAAAATAACCTAATAAGGATTGTTGATCTTAATATTAATACCTAACACATTATGGTCTAGAGAACATTCACCTACTCATATTACATCCGCTTATCCGTGCATATAACTCAACTATCTTCCATATTCTATAAACATCATTTAGTCCCCTCTTTCTATGATCTCTATAAGTTAATGCTAAATTCATAAATTATTTGTTGACCAATTCTCCCATGCACAACCTATAGTTTATTTCTCTACTACAATATCCAGTTCTCAAGAATTCCATTCGTTTTTTAATTAAACATGCAAATATTGTATCTAACCACTCCCTTTTACTTACTACAATAAGTGCATACAAACACCAACACATACTTAAAGGTCATGCAATTATATCTAACCACTCCTAAAGGTCATCCAATTACAACTATCTATTTTTCACTAAAAAGCTGCCCTCAGATTGACTTTTAATTATAAGACTTCATATCACTAAACTTTGAATCACCTTACTTCTCATGGGTCATAACACTCTAATTTATACTCCCTCATAGGATTTAAATATTATCCCAATATTCAGATAAAAATCTTCCCCTTTAACGAGATATCTATAATAAGGTTCTTGAAAGGGACAAATTATATATCTTACCTTGGGATAACAAGCACAATTCATAAAGTTACATATAAGCGCTTGGATCAATACAACTTGATTCATTAATGGACTTCTTTCAAATCTTTGTGCTATTTTACAACTTTTGATAACACATTCAAAAAGGACAACATTGTTAGTAAGCTAAGCCTTTGCACTTGTATCACCTCGACAGTGAGACATAGCCTTTGAATTAAAGTAAGGAAGGAAGCTAGATAACTTTTATATTAAAAACACAATTGTACGAACTAGAGTATAAATTAATGTGAAATATTTCCTAATTGCCTCGTAGCCTCTCCCTTATAAATATGGCGTGCTACACACCCATAATAGAGAATCAACTTGACAAGACTTTATGGACACCCAATTGACCATGAACTTATGCTCTGATACCAAATTTGTCATAATACAAACTAGGGCCTAGCCGTGGCGGGGATCTGAAGTATAATATGGACTGGAGACCACTTTTTTCTAATAAAATATAACACAACATAAGTATAGAAATGAAATTCCAAACGTAAGACAAAATAGATAAGTGTGATTCAAAAAAAGTTGAGAATTCGACAAAAAATCCTAAGACCACAACAATATCCACAAAGCCTTTAAGCAACCAAATATCTGCAAGAGTGAGGACATGCCCCCTACAATAGCAAAAAATAAGTCTAAAGGTACAAGTGAATAATAAAAAGAACCCAAAAGCATAAAATAGGGTCTTTCAAAAAATGAAAGCTCAACACTTCAATCTGACTCATGAGCTATCCCAGGATCACCTATTCACTATGCAGGAAAAGAAGAAGTATTTCTAATTTTCGGATTGCATGGGGATACAATTGTAAAACCTCGTAAAATTCTCTCGTAGTCTTAGCCTTAGAGCGTGTTCAGTAAAGTGTTAATCTATCCTTACAAGGTTGAGAAGTGTCTTCCCAAGTGAGAAGTATTTAAAAATGTGTAGAATTTCTCAATTATCGACTTTTTGTTAAGTAGATAATTGAATAAGCTTTTTCTCGATACCAAATTCACCCAAATTGATCCCTCAGATAAAGAGTTAGGGTCATTTTAGTGAGACAGTGTGCCACCTATCACTTTAGCATATTGTAGAGCCAACCAAAATGGTAATCATCAAAATCCAGTGAGCCTCCATGATTATGGTGCATCGCGCCAAGGCTTAATTTTATAGTTGTTAATTTCCAGTGTACCAACGCGATTCCACCACGTCGCGGTGCCTTTCCAGTTCAAAACCAATGTGGCAACGCAATTTCCAATGCGTCGCGCCATCAAGCAGTGTATCGATTGTATAATTTCCAGTGAGATGGCTTGATTTTATCACGTGGCTCCAGCATGTAAAATTGAGATTTTTCAGTTTAATTCCAGAGGCGAAAAGGGTTATTTTGCTACCCCTATATTTACTCCTTAACACGGGATTTGGCCTTATTTTATCCTAAAATTACTAATTTTCTCTCAAATTTGTTAAAGAACAAGATCTAGGGTTTCTACAAAATCAAAACCCTTCCTTCTTCTTCAAGAGAAATCAAGAATCTCTCCAAGAGCTTTCAAGAAAGAGTTTGTCTAAGGTATGCAAAATTTGATTCTTTGTTCTCTTTCATATAGGAAGCTCAAGAATCCTTTTCTAAATTTTAAAGATCTTATGTTTATTAGTTTTCATTATTCATGTGGGTTGAAATTGATGTTCATGCTATTATTGAGTTGTCATTCATGTTTGTTTACAAGATTTTCAAGCTTTGACCGTAGTATGTGATATTCATGTGATGTTCATAATAAACCCTTTTCAAGTTGCTTGTTAAGCGATGTGTTCATGTCAATTAAGTGAAAATTGTTGAATAAGAAAAGCATGCTCCCCATGTGTTTGATAAAATGCTTATGTGATGAAATTAGAACCATTGTAGCATGTTGACTAGAAATCTCCAATTGTGTGAAAGCCCATGCATGCTAACTGTTTGTTAAAAAGCCTTAGTGAATGAATTGTGACATAATAGCATGAAATTCCCCATTTATGTTCTCTTTGATACATGCTAATTGTTTGAAGCAAAACCTTATTGAATGGAGTATAAGCCAATAGCATGTCTCCCTATACTATCACATGTTTATGATTTCTAAATTCATGAAGAGATGCTTTAGTAATTATGAGGAACTCAGATAGTTTTATTAACTCATGGACCACCCGCTAGATAGGCATGGTCCCATATAAAGTTGATGAGTAATCTCATTATCTGATCCACAGATGACCCGCTAGATAGGATTGATCTCAGTTTCATATTCAGTTAAGTAATCTCATTATCAAATCTAGAGATCACCCGATAGATAGGCTTGATCTCAGTCACAGATTTTGTTGAGTATTCTTGTTATCAGATCTAGAGATCATCTATCAGATAGGCTTGATCTCAGTTTCAGATTCTGATCCAGTTAAGTATTCTTGTTATCAGATCTAGAGATCACCCGTCAGATACACTTGATCTCAGTCTCAGATTCAATTGAGTATTCTTGTTATTAGATCTAGAGATCACCCATTAGATAGGCTAGATCTCTATCTCAGATTCAGTTGAGTATTCTTATTATCAGATGTAGAGATCACCTATTAGATAGGCTTGTCTCAGTCTCAGATTTAGTTGAATATTCTTGATATCAGATCTAGAGATCACCCATCAGATAGTCTTGATCTCAGTCTCAGATTCAATTGAGTATTCTTATTAGTCGATTCAGAGATCTTCTGCTAGATAGGTTTGACCTCAGATATAATATTTTCTTACCATTAATAGTATTTTCCAAAATCATCTATTAGAGAGGTTTGATTTCTGATGCAGTCAGTCTAGAGTAAAAAGCTCAGAATTTAGTCTTTGATATGAGTAGATTCAGTTAATCAATTTTAGTATCATTTATTTTTGAGATCACTCACTAGATAAGACTAATCTCAACTCCAGTACTCAGTTATCAGTATCAGATGATTTAGTATTCAACATCTCAGGCATTAGTAGTGAGTTCAGATAGCAGTAAAGTAGTATCCGAGTTTTAGTAATTTGATTTACGATGATTTTAGTTATGGTTCGTGCATTCATGAATGTGTTATCATTCAATACTCTCATGATTATTCAGTTAAGTAATTATTCATGCATGAGCCCTTGCATTTAGCCTTACCTCATCTTCATACACGGTACATTCCCATACTGACACATATGTGCTATGGTGTTTTATCTGACACCATAGGTTCAGAGGTATGAGATCTAGAATACCCTTAGAAGCTCTATCCCATTCAGCAGTAGTAGACACAGCAGTTAGTCCTCTTCAGTCGAGGATGATCCCTATTTTTATTATTATCATATCAGATTTGGTTTAATTTTATTAGACAGAGTTAGTTGGGACATGTCCCATCAACTCTACTATTCAAATAGTTTAAAGGCTTTTCAAATAGATGTATCAGTATTCATCTTTCAAATTTGAGTATTTTTAGATATTTTGAACCTTATGGCTTTTTTCCGCACTTATTATTTATATTACACAGTGTTCAGCTACAGATATCAGTAAAGGGTTGGCTTATGGTCCTTTAAGATCATGAGCACCGTGTGATGTTCCTGTTCTAGAAAATTAGGTCATAACAATAATTTTTGAAGATAATTAATGGGTTGAGCACTAGTATGTAACTCAAGTAAGGGATAAAATAGTGTTATGATCAATAGTATAAAATGATTCAGAATCCAATATACATAATCAAATACATATACGCATACATATATATATATATATATATATATCATATGTCGGGTTAAGGATCAAGGCTAAACATGATGTTTAAAACCATAGCCTTGATTATATATCATAACATTCATAATAATAGTACCCACGAGATACATGGGCCTTAGATCTCACCTCCTTATCGAGCCTAGTGTGTGTAGATGCACAAAGTAGAAAATAGTCATATATATATAAATGGGGGATGCGAACCTTCCAATCATATAATAAGGTGACTTAAGAACCAGATCATGTAATAAAAATGGGTGACTTAAACCTCCCAATCATATAATTAGGGGGACTCAATCCATTAGGTCATAAGTAAGGGGACTCGAACCCTAGGCCATTTAGACCCCCGTGCCAAAAAAAATTGTTTTCAGTATTGGTCCCTTGAGACCTCCACTTTCATGGCTTAGCTACACAATCATCTTTTAAGTTTTGTTAAAATATTTATCACACATTCCTAATCATTGAATCATAATACACATTTAGGCATAAAGTATTGGTATCTTCATACCAACTACACTTAAAGTTTAACATAAACATTCCAAACCAATTATAATCACTTGGGGGAATTCACTACCCCTTTGGTTCAATTATATATTAGCTTTGGGAATTACAGACCGATAAGGTTTAAGTCAAAATTATTATGCTCCATTAGATTTTCATATTATGTAATATTTCAAGAGTAGTTCAATGTGCATAATTTTAATATTCAAAACCAATTTCACAATATAGGATTGTGGTCATTATTACTTCAATGGTCAATATTCACAAATTGGTCTAAATCACAATCCGCTAGTTTATTCGCCATATCCATGAACCCCATACGTTCAAAACCATGAATAAAGCAAGAATGACAATATGCAAACCATTGGAAACATTATTCTAAAAAACATTCAAAACTCTCAATCCACATTCCAAATCCTCATCAAACCTCATGAATAACAATTTAAAACACATGTTTTTACAAACTAATAAATGGGGAAGAGTAACGTTCCTATTTTACATAAGTAATTAATACAAAAGTTTGAATCTTCAACCCTAGCTTAGAATTGATATGGACACCTTAATTTGTTTTCCATACCCTTTATGATGAAATTTATGAGGAAACACGGAGAAGAAACTTGAATTATATGACTTGAAAGTTGAATTTTTGGAGAAGACCCTTAATTGCAATTTGGAGGATTTAGGAGAAGAGCGATTATGTATTTGGTGGCTTTTGGGGTTATGGGATGATGAATTCATGTTACTATAAGTTATAGGATAGTTTAGGTTGTAAATGACCTGTTTACCCTAGAAAAAATTAAGAGAAACTTGAGTTTAAGAATTTATTAACCTAGGTCTATTCCATAATGAAATCATGGAGCAAAAGGTCCATGCGACACTAAAATCGCTGATCCTCACTGGTTCCTTATGAAAATGTTCATAACTTTTCACTTGGGCATCAAATTAAGGCAAAATTTGATGCGTTGAAAAGAGGACTCAATTACTTTTAATTTTATGGGTTTTAATATCCAAAATTCAATATATTTCAGAACATATTCATATTTAAAGTTGACCCTTAGAGGATCAAATTCCAAAATTTGGTTGAATCAAAAGTTCTTAACTGTATTTCACTCTAAGTATTTTCTATGAACATTTTTCACCTTGAAATTACTTTAAAAGCTAATTAAATGATCATGAAACTTATATTTACATAGAAATCATTGGAATTGAGTTTACACATATAGAAACAATGGTTCAAATTCTAGCCAAAAAATGTGGGGTGTCACATCTAGCTTATGTCTGATTAGTTATTAATTTAGTATTGAGATTTGAGGTATGTTTATAGAATCTTCTATCTAATGATTTTATTATTATTCATGATTAATTCATGATTATACAAATGTATTATAAACCCAATCCATGTTAGTACTAAATCCTTATAGAATTAGAATGAGGCCTTAAAATAAAAATATGATGATTAGGTTGTGCTTTAGTTGACCTCGGATATATATAAGTTTATATATCTATATGTAGTTATGGAATTATCCTATATCCCTTTCTTTATTTATATATAGTGTTTATTCATTCCTCGGTCTTGTATATTAATAGAATTTTCTTGCGTCCTTTATTCGTATTTTGGCTAGGGATATATGGTATAGTCATGAGATGTCTGAGTATGGGTGGAATAGAATGGTTCACTATTTATACTTCCTTGGACTAATTATGTTTGTCTCTTGGACATTAATATGGTAGGCTATCCTTATAAACTCATTTCCTTATTATATGATTACTGTTATCTTAGGTGTAGTTTCTATTTTCTTTATCTGTTATATGTATCTACATTATCTTTTGAGCTCAGTTGCTAGTTTCCTACTGAGTACTATGTAATTATTACTCATACTACACTTCTGAAGCTTATAAATTATAATACAGGTTATCGTCGTTGATTTGTGAATTGTACTGAGCAACCATAATTTGGAGACTTAGAGTGAGATCCTAATGTTTGGAGTATTACTTATCTCCTTCGTATGTACTAGACTATTCTTTATTTTGTATTTGGGAATAAGTTATCTCAATGTAATTGCCTTGTTATTTCCCTTTTGTACGCTTGTTATATTAGAAGATTTTGTATTGATACCACTAGGTTTTGGGATGTTATTATGCGTTTGATTTTCTTATTCCATCAATTCCACATTCTTATATGTATATATTTAGGTAGTCTATTACTAGCCATTCTGGACTATTGGGTTGGCTTTCCTAATGGTGGATTATAGTTAACGCCATCATGACCTGAGAAATTGGGCCATGAAAAATAAGTATCAGATACTAGGTTCATGGGTGTATTAGTACAAGAGCTAAGTCTTTAGTAGAGTGGTGAGGATCGATGTATAGATGCCCATAACCTATCTTCGAGAGGCTATAGGGATATTTATGAAATTTTTTTCTTGAAACCATGTTGTGTGGATACATTATTATATGACTCAAACACATTATTTGAATCTATTCTATCCCCAAAAGACAATATGGATCAAACTGTGACCTGTGTTCCAAAGTTTTAGTGCAGCGTAGGACCAAGTGTCATAGATTAGTATTGAATAACTTCAGCATCAACTAAAGGATTTGGGAGCTAACTCAGGCGCTAATTGATCTCGTGACTACATCATCCGTTTAAGGTTTAACACTGGAGATCCAAGTCAGGTCGTAGATACCTCACAATCAAGGATTACATATGAGCCATTGATCAGTTCTTAGGCCAAAATATGATTTGTTGGTGTTCACCAGGGTTCTTAACTAGTTCATAAGTACGAGATTGGGTTTCTTGAGTGGGCCTACATATTTTTATGACATATTCTTCTAAGCTAGACTTAGTGCATGGATTTGTTAGAGAATTAGAATTGCCACTCCATTTGGCATCGAAGCATACGATAGCAGTTGGGTCTCCCTTTTCTTAATTTTTTATTTATGTGAGGGCCAGGAAGAGAGACTGTATAGGGACATATGGAGGTGATGACAAGATGTCATGCCATCAGTATAGTTCTATATGAATTTTATCTGTGAGCTTGTATGGTTGTTGACAAGATGAGACTTTGTTTGGTGAGTGCCACGGATATGACTTAGTTAATCACACCGAGCTAGCTTGTATTCCTCACAGCCTAGAGTTCTTGAGTTAGACTATGATTGTAGAAAGGATGAAGTTAGGCTAGTGATTTCTCTTAGTATAAGTTTGCCAGATATTTGAGCTTAGAATATATTTCTTACTTGGATTAGAGCTTCAAGAGTATGTCACTATTATAGAGAGATCAGTTACTGGTCTAGGGAGTGTCTCCAATATGGTCTTTCTTGTAGGTCTGAGTTAAGAGCCTTTCAGATTTTTCTCCAATAGATTTGTCAGGCATGTGATTATTGATTTCACCATGATGGGTGTGCTTATATTTTTTCAAATTAATCTTTTCACTATGTGTATTAGGGTTTTCATACCCACTGATGATTATATGCCTTGTGCATTCATGTTGGTTATTGTGTGCCTAGTTGTTGAATTTAAGATTATGTGACTACTCTATAGTGTATTTCTTTTAGTAGTGGATAAAGTAGATCTGTATTGATATTTTTCTCCCTATAGGGATAGCATTTGTGTTCGAGTGCCATTTATATTAGAACATTGGCCTCATTGTGGCCTTGAGTTGTACTTGTTATTAATATTTATTTTTATATTGGCTATTCATTATGTTGATATTATATTGATGTTTTTGTTGATGTTGTATGATGAAATAGCTCCTCACTGGTAGCTACTTAGACTACTAATATCTAGTTAGAAATTCTTTTCTTTTTTATGTTATTAGTGGCTTGAGTAGATGTAGACCAATTTGATGATTTGTTTCCTTTAGAGAAGTGAGGTTGATTATTTTCCCTCTTGATTAGCTATGTTAGATTGACTCAGAAATGTATTATGGTATTAAAGGTAAGTTGATCTTTTTTGGTTCTATATGGATTTAGAGTTGGCAATTTAGTTATATTACCCATTATTGAGTTTAAATTATTAGACTTACCTTCTAGGTTACAATAGTTGTTGCATTGGCTATCCCTTTCCTTATAGCTCATTTTTAGTATGACCTATTTTTGGTTCATCCTTTATTATGGCTATTTCATTGATCATAGTGATTTTGATATTGATGTCAAGATATCTTGAATTCATCTTTTAGATTTATTGTGTTTGTTCCATTGAGATAATTTGCACTTGTTATTGGTAAGGAGATTGGATGCTCCATTATTGTCCTGATGTGCTTCTTGACTAAAGTGAAGTTGGAAAGTTAGAGGTACGTCGTATTTCCTATGATTGCTTCTTATGTTGGAAAATAAAAAATTCTTATCCAAAGTGTTTGGTTCATTTTTTAGTAGTGGCCTTGATATTATAATTGGTGTCGAGATTGGCATTTTTTCCTAGGGAAGGTGATTCATGGTTTGTTTGAATTATGATTGACCTACTTGGGTGTATTCAACAAATCCCAATTTATAAGTTTTTTTGTCCTAATAAAGGCCTGGTGAGTGTTTTTCCTTGATGATATATGCCTATGGCTATTCTCTGTCGAGATGGGGTTTTGGATTGATTAGTTTTGCCTAAAGTAGCATTTCTTCAAGTTTCTAAAGTCCTTGCCAATATAGGTGTAGGTTATAGCCTTGGGGATTTTAAGTATATTTTTATAGTCCATACCCTCCAGTGGTTGTGGAGTGGGTTATTTGCATTTTTAGCTGCTGATTTAGCCTTTAGTATAGTTTTACATATGTGGCTATATTCGTTCCCTCTAGCTGATATAGAGTTGGATGTTGTATTTTAAATTAATGGTTTATCCCAGTGGTGACATTGTTCTTTAGCTAAGTTTTGATTTTTGCCTGGTATGATTTAGCTTGGTTGTGTTAGATTTTGATACTTAAGTCAATTTGGGTGGTTGGCACTGATATAGACTTATTAGTTCAGTTTGGATTTGATGCCTTAAAATGGCAATTTGGAAGTAACGATAGATTTATAGTCGGAATACCGGCCCATCTTTATGTTTGGTTAGGATAGTTGAGATCGAGTGATTCAGCCTTGGTGTGGAGATTTAAGCTTGGTCCTATATAGCTTGCATGCAACCTTCATTTTAGATTTGTCTCAGTTCAAATTTCACTGATAGGTTGGTTGAGCCTACTCCATTGATACTCATTTGTTGTTCTCAACTTTGGATGGATTGTAATTTCTACTTGTTAACGTGATGACCCATGGACCTGATATTGGTTCTTTTGTCTTTGGACTCGAGTTTCTTGTTTTCTTTGGGAATTTTGGATGATATTCTAAGTTAGAGTAACATACTTGAGTTGAATTTAGTATGGGTTCATTCTTGATACACGGGACATCTTGGAGTGGATTATTCAGTGATGAGTAGTTACGCCTTGATCTTTTGGATTTCCATTTGATAATCACCCAAACTAGCAGAAAAATTGGCACAGATTGTATTCATCAATTATCTCCCTTTGTGTGCCAACATAGCGCCTTAGGGGCTTATTTTTATGTTTGTCGAATGGACTCTCATCGGATCAACCTCATCTATTTTATTTGTCTATGATAAGATTGCGTGGATAGGACTTAGGTGATTTTCATCCTAGTTTGGATTGGATAGTAGGTGCAAAATGGCAAACGCAGGTTATATTTGGAATTATAGTTGGTGATGAGTGCTACATTTATCACTCATTTAGATAGATATTTGTCCACATTACTATGATTAAATCATCTAAATGAGGCGAATTTTCCATTTGAATACGCTAATTCTAATGGATACTAGTTTACAGGTAAAGAAAGAAAACACATAAATTTAGGTGAAAAGAGAATTAAATGGGAAAGTTAGTGCAAAAGTTAGAAAATATGGGGTAGGATCTGACCCTTAGTTACCGCGATTGTGATCTAAGGGTCGTCTAAAGGTCGCGATCATGACAAGTCAGAAACAGTTAAAGTTAGAGATTGCGACGGGTTCACCGCGATCACGGCTTAAGCACTGGCAATCATGGTGGAGCAGGAAATAGCCAAGGGGTAGATTCATAATTTATCACAGCAACTTCCAATACTAAAAAGGGCAAAACCCTTTCACTTTAAGATAAATCCTAGCTAGAATTTAAGTTCTGCCATTGTAAAAATCCTACTAAATTGGAAACATTATTATGGTTAGTTTTTCAAGGATTCTAGTTTTAACTGAAGTTGAATTTGAAGAACTCCCTTGCTTAAATCTTCAATGGAAGCTTTGGATGTGAATTTAGATGTGATATTTTGGTGTTTGATTGACAAACTAACATTAAAACCCCTAATCTTGCCTACCCATATAGCCATTATCTATAGTTTACACTTGATTCACATGTGCCAATCATTATTTGCCCATAGGAAAACATAATCCCTAGGATATTCTGATATGGGAATCTTATCTTTAATTGTTGCTCTAAATTGGTAGTTCAAGGAGCTTTTGTTCAACAACCTTTCAAACCATACCCCTAATTTTAATTTATTTTTTACTTTATGTTTACATTGTAGGTAAATACTTAGTAGCCTTAAACACACATAGGATTCGGATACTAGTTACACTCCTTGTGGATTAATCCCCAACCCAAGTTGGGTTATTATATTTGAGAACGATCATCTTACACCAAAACAATGGTATAGGTGAGCATGATTAAAATTGTTTCATTGTTGGGGAGTGAAACTTAGTTTTCCCTTACGTGGTTTTGATAGTGACTTTGGGTTTGACTGTAATGTGTGTTATTTATTTTGGTTATTATTTTTTTTCTGTATGGGAAATTTCAATAGTGTCAACAACACTATGAGTGATTATGCAACTAATGTTGGGACATTTAAGAGCCCCTTGATAATGAAGACCATCTCCGTTATACGGGGAATTTTAGTACCATCCATATCCCACAGAATGCAGGGAATAGGGTCTTCCACCTTACAAGTATGATGTTACCCATGTTTCAAATGTAATGACTCTTTGGGGGTCAAGCTTATGAAGACCCAAACTTGTACTTATAAAATTTTTTAGAAGTATGTGCCCCATTCGACATTGCTTACATCTCACACAAATCCATGCGGTTGCACCTCTTACCGTTCTCTCTAATGGGTAAGGTGATGTTGTGTTTGAGGTCTCTCCTCATCAGGTCAATTATATCATGGGTTGAGATTACCGATGTTTTCTTAGCCCATTACTTCTCACCATCAATGATGTTTCAATTGTGAGATGAAATAATTAATTTTATTAAACTCAATGGCGAGACTGTATATGAAGTTTGGGAGAGATTTAATGAAAATCTTGTGTAATGTCCTAACCACGAGCTACCAAAAATAATGCTCCTATAGATATTATATAGGGCATTGGACCAACTCTACAAGACTGTAGTGGGCAACACAACCGGTGGATCACTTGTGAGGTTGTTATGTGGAGTGGCATCAACTTTGCTTGAGCAAATTACAAATAAAAATAGAGGGTGGTACACCTGGGACATTAAGGTAGCTAAGGGTTCCCTTACCATCTCCTATGTGGATAAAGAGAAAAGAAATAAAAAAGAAGAAAGAGAGGAAAACATGGCAAAAATGATGACTCAATTAGACCTCCTTACAAAATATGTGATAGGTGCACCCACAAAAATGGTAAATGTCATGGCATACAAAGTATATGATGAATAAGAAGCAAGGAGGCTTCTCCGATGATTATGATATAATGATGATATAAAGTGAGACAATTACTAAAAGTCAAGGTATATAATCGAACCTAAATCTACACCAATATCACTATATAAAATAACTAATCAACTAGAACAATGGTATGATATTTCATATCAATACATACCACAGTCGTCATATAAAAGTAATAATTGATTTGAAAGCATAAATCAATGTATATGCAGTGAGACAGTGTGCCACCTTCCACTTTAGCGCATCATAGAGCCAGCCAAAATAGCAAACATCAAAGTTCAGTGATCCTCCATGAATATGGCGCATCGTGCCAAGGCTTAATTTCAGAGTTATTAATTTCCAGTACACCAACAAGATTCCACCGTGTCACGGTGCCTTCCCAGTTTGCAGGCAAGGTGACAACTTGATTTCTACTGCATCGCGCCATCAAGCAGTTTCCCAGTTGTCCAATTTCCAGTGAGCTAGCACGATTCCACTATGCCACACCTGCATTAAAATCAGGATTTTTGGTTTGATTCTTAAGGCAAAAAGGGTTATTTTGCTACTCTTATATATACTCCTTAACATTGTATTTGTCCTTATTTTAGCCTAAAAATACTGGTTTTCTCTCAAAGTTATTCAAGAACAAGAGCTAGGGTTTGTACAAAATCAAAACCCTTCCTTATTCTTCAAGGGAAATTAAGAATCTCTCCAAGATCTTTGAAGAAAGAGTTTCTCTAAGGTATGCAGATGTTGATTCTTGGATCCCTTTCATCCAAGAAGCTCAAGAATCCTTTTTTAAATATCAAAGATCTTATGTTTATGAGTTTTTATGATTCATGTGGGTTGAAATTTATGTTTATACTATTATTGAGTTGTGATTCATGTTTGTGATTCAGGTACATATATCAGTCGAAGTTTGGCTTGTGGTCCTTCAGGATTATGAAACCGTGTGACATTCTGGTTCAAAAAAATCAGGTCGTTACAGCAATGTTTGAAGATAATTAATGAGTTGAGTACTATTATGTAACTCATGTAAGGGATAAAATAGTTCCATGATCAATAGTTCAAAATTATTCAGAATCCAATGTACGTAATCAAATGTATATATGTATACATATATATATATCATATGACGGGATGGGGATCAAGGCTAAACATTAATTTTAAAACTATAGCCTAGATTATGTATTATAACTTTCATAATAATAGTAAACACAAGCTACATGGGCCCTAGATCTCACCTCATTATCGGGCCCAGTGCGTGTAGATGCACGAAGTAGAGAATAATCATATATATATAAATGGGGGATACGAACCTTCCAATCACATAATAAGGTGACTTAAGAACCCGATCATGTAATGAAAATGGGTGACTTAAACCTCCTAATCATATAATAAGGGGGACTTCAACCATTAGGTCATAAGTAAGGGGACTCGAACCTCAGGCCATTTAAACCCCTATGCCGACAAACATGTTTCAGTATTGGTCCCTCGGGACCTCCACTTTCACAGACTAGATACACAACCATATTTTAAGTTCCATTAAAATATTTATCACACATTCCTAATCATTGAACAATAATATGTTGTCATACCAACTAAACTTGAAAGTTAACATAAACATTCCAAACCAACTATCATCAGTTGAGGGGATTCACTACCCCCTTGGTTCAATTATACATTAGATTTGGGAATTATACACCGTATAAGGTTTATGTCAAAATTATTATGCTCCATTAGATTTTCACATTATGCAATATTTCAAGAGTAGTTCAATATGCATAATTTTTACATTCAAAACCAATTTCACAATATAGAATTGAGGTCATTATTACTTCAATGGTCAATATTTAAAAATTAGGCCAAATCACAATCCCCTAGTTTATTTGCCATACCCATGCACCCTAAAAGTTTAAAATCATGAATAAAGAACGAACAACAATATGCAAACCATTGGAAAGATTATTCTACAAACATTCAAAACCCTCAATCCATATTCCAAAACCTCATCAAAACCTCATGAATAACTATTTAAAACACATTTTTTTAAAAAATAATATATGGGGAAGAGTAACATGCCTTTTTGACAAAAGTAATTAATATAATAGTTTGAATCTTCAACCCTAGCTTAGAATTGATATGGATACTTGAATTTGTTTTTCATACCCTTTATGATGAAATTTGTGAGGAAACATGGAGAAGAAACTTGAATTAGATGACTTGGAAGTTGAATATTTGGAGAAGACCCTCAATGGTGTTCTTGAGTATTTAGGATAAGAGAGATTATATATTTGATGTCTTTTGGGGATATGATACGATGAATTCATGTTACTATAAGTTATAGGATTGTTTACAATGTAAATGACCTTTTTATCCTAGAAATAATTAAGAGAAACTTCGGTTTAAGCATTTCTTAACCTAGGTCTGTTCCACAGAGAAATTATGGAGCACAAGGTCCATGCGACGCTGAAATTGCTGATCCTCACTGGTTCCTCATGAAAATGTTCATAACTTTTTTCTTGGATATCGAATTAAGGCAAAATTTGATGCCTTGAAAATAGGAATCAATTGTTTTTAAATTGATGGGTCTTAATATCTAAAATTCAATATATTATAGAAGTTATTTACATTTAAAGTTGACCCATAGAGGATCAAATTTCAAAATTTGGTCGAATCAAAAGCTCTTAACTCCATTTCACTATAAGTATTTACTATGATCATTTTTTACCTTGAAATTACTTTACACACTAATTAAATGGTCATGACACTTATCTTTACAAATAAATCATTGAACTTGAGTTTATATATGTAGAAATAATGGTTTAAATTCTAGCCCAAAAATGTGGGGTGTTACATCTAGCTTATGCCTGATTAGTTATTGATTCAGTATTGAGATTTGAGGTATGATTATAGCCTCATCTATCTAATGATTTTATTATTATTCATGATTAATTCATGTTGATAATGTATTAGAAACTCTATGCATGTTAGTACTAAATTCTTATAGAATTTGAATGAGGCCTTAAAATAAAAATATTATTATATAGGTTGTGTTGTAATTGACCTTGCATATATATAAGTTTATATAGATATATGTATCTATGCAATTATCCTATATCCCTTTATTTCTTTATTCATATTTTTTATTCATCAAATGGTCTTGTATAATGATATAATCTTCTTGCGTCCTTTATTCGTATATTGGCTAGGGATATATGGTATATTCATGATATGCTTAATTATAGGTGGAATATAATATTTCACATTTTATACTTCTTTGGGTTAATTGTGTTTGTCTCTTAGGCATGAATATGGTAGGCTATCCTTATTAACTCATTCGCTTCTTATATGATTATTGTACTCTTGGGTGTAGTTTCCATTTGTTTTATCTTTTATATGTATCTACATTATTTTTCGAGCTCAGATGCTAGTTTTCTACTAAGTACTATGTGATTATTACTCATACTACACTTCTGAAGCTTATAGATTATAGTACAGGTTATTGTCATTGATTTGTGCGTTGTACTGAGCGACCATGATTTGGAGACTTAGAGTAAGATCCTAATGTTTGGAGTATTACTTACCTCCTTCTTATGTACTAGACTATTCTTCATTTTGTATTCGGGGATAAGTTATATCGATGTAATTCCCTTGTTATTTCCATTTTGTACTTTTGTTATATTAGAAGATTTTGTATTGATACCACCAGGTTTTGGGACGTTATTATGTGTTTGATTTTCTTATTCCATCAATTCCAAATTCTTTAATATATATATTTAGGTAGTCTGTTACTAGCCTTTCTAGACTACGGGGTTGGCTTTCCTACTGGTGGATTATAGTTAACTCCATCATGACCTGAGAAATTGGGCCATGAAAAATAATTATCAAATCCTAGGTTCACGGGTGCATTAGTACAAGAGCTAAGTCTTTAGTAAAGTGTTGAAGATCGATGTAGAGACGTCCATATCCTTCTTCAAGAAGCTACAGGGATATTTATGAATTTTTTTCTTGAATCCATGTTGTGTGTATACATTGTTGTACGGCTCAAACACATTATTTGAATCTATTCTATCCCAAAAGGACAATGTGGTATTCACTAGGGTTCTTGACTAGTTCCTAAGTATGAGATTGGGATTCTTAAGTAGGCCCATATATTTTTATGCTATATTCTTCTAAGCTAGACTTGGTGCTTGGATTAGTTAAAGAATTAAAATTGCCACTCCATTTTGGCATCAGAGCATAGAATACTAGTTTGGTCTCTCTGTTCTCAGTAATTTGTTTATGTAAGGGCTAGGGAGAAAGACTGTATAGGTACTTATAGAGGTGATGACAATATGCCCTGTCATCAGTATAGTTCTATTAGAATTTCATCTGTAATCTTTTATAGTTGTTGACAAGATGAGACTTGGTTTGGTGAGTGCCCCAGATGTGACTTAGTTAATTAAATTGAGTTAGCTTGTATTCCTCACCAACCTAGAGTTCCTGAGTTAGACTATGATTGTAGAAAGGATGAACATTATGCTTGTGATTTCTCTTAGTATCAGTGAGCCAGATATTTAGGCTTTGAATATGTTTCTCACAGGGATTAGAGCTTCAAGAGCATGCCACTATTGTAGAAAGATCAGTTACTGGTCTAGAGAGTTCCTCCAGCATGGTATTTCTTTTCTTTCCACTTATTTGGATCAACCTACTAATGTTGTATCATCGTCGGTTAGAGGTAGTGTGCTTAGCATGTCAGTTGATGATTTAGTCGGTAGGTCTGAGGTTGGAGCCATTCAGATTTTTTCTCTCATAGATTTGTCAGGCATGTGATTATTGACTTCACCATGATGGATATGCTTATATTTTTCCAAATTTATTTTTTCATTAAGTGTATTAGGGTTTTCATACCCACTGATGATTATATACCTTGTGAGTTCATGTTAGTTATTGTGTGCCTTGTTATTGAATTTAAGATTATGTCACTACTCTGTAGTTTATTTCTTTTAGTACTGGATAGAGTAGATCTATCTTGATATTTTTCTCCCTAAAGGGGTAGCATTTCTGTTTGAGTACCATTTATATTATAACATTGGCCTCATTGTGGCCTTGAGTTACATTTCTTAATAATGTTTATTTCTATAGCCTATTCATTAATATGATATCATATTGATATTTCTATTGATATTGCATGTTTCTTTGTGATGTTATTAGTGGCTTGAGTTGATATAGACCAATTTGATGATTTGTTTCGCTTAGAGAAGCGAGGTTGATTATTTTCCCTCTTCATTAGCCGTGTTAGATTGACTTAGTAATGTATTATGGTATCAAAGGTAAGTTGATATTTTTTGGTTCTATATGGATTTAAAGTTGGCAATTTAGTTATATTACCCATTATTGAGTTTAGATTATTAGACTTGTCTCCTAGGTTATGACAGTTGTTGCATTGGCTTTCCCTATCCATATAGCTCATTTTTAGCATGACTTTTTTTGGGTTCATTCTTTATTATGGCTATTTCATCAATCTATAGTGATTTTGAGATTGATGTAGAGATATCTCAAATTCATCTTTTAGATTTGTTGTATTCACTCCCTTGAGATGATTTTCCCTTGTTGTTGGTGAGGGGATTGGATGCTCCTTTATTGTCCTGATGTGGTTCTTGTCTAAAGTGAAGTTGCAGAGTTAAAGGCAAGTGGTATTTCCTGTGATTTCTTCTTATGTTGGAAAATAGAAAATTCTTATCTAAAGTGTTTTGGTTTATTTTATGGTAGTGGCCTTGACTTTGTAATTTGTGTCGAGATTGGCATGTTCTTCCTTGGCAAGGTGATTCATGGTTTGTTTGAATTATGATTGACCTACTTGGGTGTATTCAAGAAATCCCAATTTAAGAGTTTGTTCGTCCAAATGAAGGCTTGGTGGAGTATTTCTCCTTGATGATATGTGCTTATGGCTATTCTCTACCGAGATGGGGTATTGGATTGGTTAGTTTTGTCTAAAGTAGCGTTTCTTCAAGTTCCTAGAGTTCTTGCCCATACTGGTGTGGGTTGCAGCCTTGGGGATTTTGAGTTTAATTTAATAGTTCATGCCCTCCAGTGGTTGTGAAGTGTGTTATTTGCATTTTTAGATGTTGATTTAGCCTTTGGCATAGTTTCACATATGTGGCTATATTTGTACCCTCTAGCTGATATAGAGTTGGATGTTGCATTTTAAGTTAGTGGTTCATCCCGGTGGTGAGTTTGTTCTTCAACTAAGATTTTATTTTGTCCTGGGATGATTTAACTTGGATGTGTTAGATTTTGATACTTAAGTCATTTTGGGTAGTTGACACTGATATAGACTTACTAGTTCAGTTTTGATTTGACGCCTTGAAATGGCAATTTGGATGTAATGATAGATTTATAGTAGGAATACTGACCCATCTTTAGGTTTGGTTTGGATAGCTGAGATCGAATGATTCAGCCTTAGTGTGAAGATTTAAGCTTGGAGTTAAAGATCTTTCATGCAACCTTTATTTTAGATTTGTCTCAGTTCAAATTTCACTGATAGATTGGTTGAGCCTAGTCCATAAATACTCTTTTGGTGTTCTTGAATTTGGGTGGATTGTAATTGCTAAGTGTTAAAAAGATGGTCCATGGACCCGATATTAGTTTTTTTGGAATTGGTCTTGAGTTTCTAGTTTTCTTTAGGGATTTTGGATGATATGCTAAATAAGAGTAACATGCTTGAGTTGAATTTAGTCTGGCTTCATTCTTGATTGATGGGACATCTTGGATCGGATTATTCAGTGATGAGTAGTTACGCCTTGATCTCTTGGATTTCATTTTGATAATCTCCCAAACTAGCTAAAGCATTGGCATAGATTGCATTCATGGATTATCTCCCTTTGTGTGCCAAGATAGCGCCATATGGGCTTATTTTTATGCTTGCTGAATGTACTCTCAGCGGATGAACCTCATCTCTTCGAGTTGTCTATGATAAGATTGCATGGATAGGACTTAGGTGATTTTCATCCTAGTTTGGATTGGATAGAAGGTGCAAAATGGCAAAGGAAGGTTATATTTGGAATTAGAGTTGGTTATGATTGCAACATTTACCACTTATTTTGATTGAAAATTGTGCACATTACTATGATTAAATCATCTAAATGAGGCGAATTTTCCATTTGAATACATTAATTCTAATGGATTACTGGTTTACAGGTAAATGAAGAAAACACATAAATTTAGGTAGAAAGAGAATAAAATGGGAAAGTTAGTGCAAAAGCTAGAAAATCTAGGGTACGAGCTAACCCTTAGTTACCACGATTGTGGTCTAAGGGTCGCGATCACGACAAGTCAGAAATAGTTAAAGTTGGAGAGTACGACGGGTTCACCGCGATTGCAGCTCAAGCACTGGCAATCACGGTGCAGCAGAGAATAGCCAAGGGGTAGATTCATATTTCTCACAGCTACTTCCAATACTAAAAAGGGCAAAACCCTTTCACTTTAAGATAACTTCTAACTAGAATTTACGTTTTCCCATTGTGAAAATACTACTAAATTGGGAAACATTGTTATGGTTAGTTTTTCAAGGATTCTAGTTGTAACTGAAATTGAATTTGAAGAACACCCTTGATGACATCATCAATGCAAGCTTTGGGTGTGAATTAAGATATATCTATTTTCTCAAACTTCATTAGTTGATAAACATCTATCTTGGGGTTATACTGGAATAGGGTACAAATGTGTGTGGTTCTTGATTGTTAGTGTAGATTCCCGATTAATGATGTTGGATTTCACTAATTATTGATTGTCAAATTGGAATTTATAGGTGAAAACCCAACATTCATAAAATCCCACAACATCCTTGAAAGGGGGATGTGGGTATTCATTTAGATCCCATATCATTCTTGAAAGAGGGATATGGGAGACAAGTATTTGGAAACAATAATTAAATGTTAGGTTATTCCATTACATTGTCTTCGAAATAAGGATGGATTGTGAAATGTCTACGTCCTAACTAACATCAAAACTCCTAATCTAGCCTATCCATATAGCCATTAGCTATAGTTTACATTTGATTCATATGTGCCCATCATTATTTTCCAGTACGAAAACATAATCCCAAGGTTATGCTCCTATGGGAATCTTATCTTTAATCGTTGCACTAAATTGGTAGTTCAAGGAGCTTTTGTTCAACAACCTTTCACACCATACCCCTAATTTAATTTATTTTTTACTTTATGTTTACATTGTGGCTAAATACTTAGTAGCCTTCAACACACATAGGATTCGGATACTAGTTACAGTCCTTGTGGATTAATCCCCAACTCAAGTGGGGTTACTATATTTGACAACGATCTTACACAAAAATAATGGTATAGGAGAGCGTGATTCAAATTATGTCATTTTTGTGGAGTGAAAGTTAGTTTTCTCTTACGTGGTGGTGATAGTGACTTTGGGTTTGACTGTAGTGTATGTTATTTATTTTGGTTGTTTTTTTTGTTTCTATATGTGTGATTTCAATAGTCTTGACAACACAATGAGTGATTATGCTACTAATGTCGGGGCATTTGATAGGCCCTTTGATAATGAAGACCATCTCCATTATGCGGGGCATTTTAGTACCATCCATATCCCACAGAATACGGGGAATAGGGTATCCCACCTCACAAGTGTGATGTTACACAGGCTTCAAGTGAAAGGACTCTTTGGGGGTCAAGCTCATGAAGACCCAAACTTCCACTTAAAAAATTTTGTGGAAGTATGTGCCCCGTTCGACATTGCTTACATCTCACACAAATCCATGCGGTTGTACCTCTTATCGTTCTCTCTAATGGGTAAGGAGATTTTTCGGTTAAGGTCTCTCCTCGTCAGGCCAATCATATCATGGGTTGAGATTACCGATGTTTTCTTAGATCATTACTTCCCACCATCAATGATGTTTCAATTGTGAAACAAAATAATTAATTTTATTAAACTCAATGGCGATCCTCTAAATGAAGTGATGGAGAGGTTTAATGAAAAGCTTGTGCAATGTCCTAATCACGAGTTACCGAAAAAGATGCTCTTATAGATATTATATAGGGCGTTGGAGCAACTCTACAAGACTGTGGTGGACAACATAACCAGGATCACTTGTGAGGTTGTCATATTGAGTGTCTTCAACTTTGCTTGAGCAAAGTACAAAGAAATATAGGGGGTGGCACACCCAGGACATTGAGGTATTAAAGGTTCCCTACCATCTCATACGTGGATAAAGAGAAGAAATAAAGAAGAAAAAAGGGAGGAGAACATGGAGAAAATGATGACTCAATTAGACCTCCTTACAAAATATGTGATGGGTGCACCCACAAAAACGGTAAATGTCATAGCATACAAAGTATATGATGAAGAAGAAGCAAGGAGGCTTCTCCTATGATTATGATATAATGATGGTATAAAGTAAGACAATAACTAAAAGTCAAGGTAGATACTCGACCCTGAATCTACTCCAATATCACTAAATAAAATAACTAATCAACTATAACAATACTACGATATCTCATATAAATACATACCACAACCGTCATTTAAAAGGAATAATTGATTCGGAAGCGTAAATCAATGTATATACAGTTGTCAATCACCTAAATACCAAGATCAAAATGCATACAATCATTGGAGCTTGAAGTAAAAGAACTTACCACGACGTTTATACCACCGGGGAGTACATCTAAAAGAACACAAAGAAAAGAACTCATCATCGCGTCCCCTAGCACCGAAGAGTACACAAAAAGATCAATTTATCAACATATCAAGACACAAATACCTAAAAAATTCTCCCAGGATTCAGTTTCCACACTTCTACCACAGACTCTTACTAAATCCACAATTATCATTACTGTCGAAATTCGACACAACAAAACCAAAGCAATCGTAACATAGTTATATAGTCATTTAGATCTCTAACTTATTAATACCCTTCATATCTATTCTATATTAACTAACCTTCATTTATTCTTACGCTACTAGTTTTCTAGTCATCATATAAGGGAAAGCTACAAGTCAACAACACAATCCTCAATCAAATCACAAAAATCCATTTTCTTGTTAGCACCATAGTTATCTAAGTCATCACTTAGGCCACCAAAGTCATTACATGCTAGTCGTCAATTTAATTAATTAACATACAATGCTAAATCTATTATCATCATTGGCCATGTTACAACTATAATTACTAGTTAAAAAATTTTAACTAAACAAGGTTCACAAACTAGTTTTTCTAGGCTTCTCTCCAACAAGTAATATGACCACTTATTAGAGACAACTAGATATCACATAAGCCATTATTTAGGCCAAATTCCAAAACATAACTATTTATTCAAGTAAAATATATTCATTAGGTGGGTCCTTAGTTCTACATGTGATTACACTTATTATTTAGCCTTAACTCAATAATCGGCCAAATCTACTTCTATTTACTATTTAGTTTTAACAAGTGCCACACATCTTAACTAGTGATTAATAGTAGAGAATGATAAACAACATCCCAAGGAAAACATCATGTCTTAAGTTCACAAAAGGGTTTATTGATACCTGGCATAACCTCATATATATATCTATACATTCTATACGCTTACCATTCATGGTACCACCACAACTTCAATATATTCTCTTGATTCATCGGGCATCATCATATGTCAATACCTCTTTCAGATTCACCAAGCATCATCATAACATAAATATATCCTCCGAATTCAACCGGCATTATCATAAATCAATAAATCCTTTGGAATCTATGGGCATCAACATATGTCAATATATCCTCCGGATTCACCAAGCATCATCATACATCAATATGTCTTCCGAATCCACTGGGCATCATCATAACATCAATACCTCTTCTGGATTCACCGGGCATCATCACATTGTCAATAACCACCAAGACAACAATAAACCTAAACATATGTAGCAAAATCAATAACAAGCAAAAGCCCACAACAACAAAGAATAAGAGACATAAGGAAATACATACTATGGTAACTTACCATTAATCATCACTAAATCATAAAACTAGATGCATGGGCATGCATATCTAAATAATATAATAAATTACCTCCTTTTCAAGGTTACCATAAGTATTAAAAAGTCAATTATAAGTCATGGGTATGCTCTCTATATGCCTCTTTTACCAACCTTGTTCATAATACTATCACAAGGAGATTTCTTTAAATAAATATTAGCTTACTCATTAGGCTTGAATCATAACAAGAGTAATAACATAATTAAAGGTAAGTGATAGTATAACAAGAGTGGTATCATAATGAACTAATCAATAAGATAAGAGATAGCATAACCATAGATTCAATTCACAAAACTTTCCAAGTCTATCTAAATCAGGAAAATAAGATAATCAATCAAGTATACAAATTATCCCAACATTAGTCATATGCATAGACTGACAACTGGGTTTAGACATCATATTACCAAAAACATAATCTAGGCATTCATCAAGTATCTAGGTCACTAAAGATGTTGCCTAGTTCAAGCTTAAGGGGGGTCAACTTCCGCTTCTAATGATCCCCAAGTTCTCTTCTACGAGACTAACTTCAACTCGGAATAAAGCTAAGTTATCTAAATCATGCCTTAAGGGCTTACCAAACTTTACTGGATCTATGCGACAAATCTTCTTCAAGTATTCTTCTAAAGTCATCCCAATCACTAAAGCCATTCCATAACTAAGCATATCTAAGTCCACATACTCTCAAGGTACGTGAACAAGGTCACTCTCATCTACTAGAGAAAAAAAAGTATTCTCATGTTATTCATGCGATTACAAGTCCAACTAACAAAGGTTCTAGGCTATAGGTCAAGCATCACACTTTAAATTTCAATAGCCTAAGTGATTCAACTATTCCCAAGCATTACAAACTACCAATTGAACTTTTAAGACCCCACCCAATCTTATCAAGATATTATAATTATACTACAATGAAGCTCAATCTAATTATAAGTAAGCCTTACCTACCGTAAGTCCAAATTGCTCACGAACCAACAAGCTTTGTTTCCCTTTCCTTGAAGCTTCTTTCACAAGCCAAGCTACCAACAACATAATATAAGCATTATTATAGAAATAACAACACCCATATTGCATCATTGTGTCATAGGCCGAAAATGACACTAAAACACCTTAGTGGGTCCTACATACGGAAAATAAGTTTTCAAGACCAATCCATTATTCATATACCATTAGGGATTTATCTTGAAGAAATTTGAGCAATCAATCATATTTATGGATAAAATCAAGCCTCATCCCATTAGGGGTTTTAGGTCTTAAAATCAAGAAATCAACACCAAAATTTGAAGGAATTGTACCTTAGACCTATAGCAACCCACGATTACACAGGTTATTCAAGCTTTCAGCCAACCTAAAAGACTCAGTTTGATAATTTTACACACTATTAGGGTTCTTGAATTAAGAGATAGGCACAAATGGCTAAAATCTAAGTCAAGAAAATATTTAAATAGGCGTTGCCTAGGACTCGGGCAGTGCGCTCGTGCAGATCCTATATGCCGTTATCACATCTCACGCATCTATATCTCACCCATCACGATCATGATATTTCTCTCTCTGATAGACAATAGCTAAAGCTTGGAATTTGGTTTCAAGATTTGTCCAAAGCCTCAGGATGCATTTGGAGTTCGATACAAGCAAACGAGATAATCGATCATTTAGATTTCAATATTTCAGATGCGCTGGCAAAGTCAAGATTTCAATTCGATATTTTCTTATAGAATTCTTCACTCATTGGTCAATGGGAACCATGAAGACTTCAAAGAGGGAAAATGGCTCTAAAAATCAAATGAATCGCTAGGTAACAAAACTATCAGTTCCAACAAGTCATAATTCACTTGGAGCAGCTATGGAAAAGCTCTAACAGTGAAAATGAGTAGGAATATGGAAAATGACCTAAAGGGTCATTACAACATCCACTACAAAGGAACTTTCATCCCGAAAGTTAAAGATGAAGAAAATACCTGAAGTCTGAAACAAATAAGTATATTGGGCCCAAATCACACTCTTGATCTCCTAAGTTTCTTCCATTAGGTGGTGCTTCCATAGAATATTAACTACAAAAATCTCTATAGTACGTAGTTGTCTCACATCACTTGAAAAAATATGCACAGGCTCCTCCACAATGGTTAACTTTTTATCTAACTGGACTGAATCCCACCTAAGCATATGAGAAGGATAAAGAATTTATTTCTGTAACATAGAGACGTGAAAAACTGGATGAACTGCTGTAAAATCTAGAGGTAAAGCTACTCATAAGACACCTCACCAACTACACAGAGAATCATAAAAGGACTAATATAGAGAGATTTGTGCTTACACTTTTTTCAAATTCTCATCACACCTCTCAAAGGTGAAACATAAAGGAACACATGGTCACTAACTCCGAATCTCAAGGAATGGAGTCTACAGTTGGCATAGGCCTTTTACCTACTTTAGGCTACTCTCAGCCTATTCTGAATCACCCTGACTCTATTCAACGATACTAATGCAAATCGTACCATACGGTATCACCTCAAAAGTCTCAAATTAATCTATAGAAGAACAGCATCTCCTACCATACAAAGTCTCATATGGCGCAATCTTAATGTTTAAGTGATAACTATTATTATAGGAAAACTCTATCAGTGCCAAGTACTGGTCCCACTACCATTCAAAATCCCTAACACAAGCACTAAGAATATCCTCAAGCACCTGAATAGTCTGTTCGGACTGACCATCTGTCAATAGATGACAGGTTGTATTCAACTCCACTCAAGTACCTAACTCCACTAGGAATGCTCTCTAAAATTATGAAGTAATTATAGAACCATGGTCTGATATGATAGATAGAAGAAACCCATGCAAATGAACTATATCTTGAATATACATGTAGGCTAATCTCCTAACACTGAAGGTCATCTAAATAGGAATAAAATATAGTGACTAGGTCAAATGATCCACAAAAACCTAAATACCATCATGACCACAGAAAGTATGAGATAAACCACTAATGAAGTCCATAGTAATCATTTCCCATTTCCACTCGAGAATGGGTAACCTCTAAGTCAATCTACTTGGACGTTGATGCGTGGCTTTATCCTGCTTACAACATAGGATATAAGCTATAAAGTCTTCCATATCTCACTTCATATCATCCCACCAGTATAACTACCTCAAAACTCTATTCATCTTGGTTGAACCAGAATGAATAGAATATCTAAAGCTTTGAGGCTCATGAAGAATTAACTAAATTAAGTCATCAAGTTGTGGAACATAAATACAACCCTAAAATCTCAAGATACCCTTAGAATCAATAGCATGTCTCCTAAACTCACCACTCACCACCTAATTATGGAGAAAATACAACTTTCTCTCCTCACACTAACATATATGAATCTGCTCAAATAGGGAGGACCTTGCCTCAACATAAGCCAAAATCCTTCTAGAATCTAAAATATCAACGTGAACCATCAAATTGGCTAAGGACTAAATGTCCCGTGGCAAGTGCCTTTGAGAAACTGATATGTAAGCAAAGCTACCCATATTCATTGCCTTGCAACTCAAGGCATCAGCTATCACATTTACCTTACCTGAATGATACAAGATGGAAATATTGTAGTCCTTTAACAACTCCATCAACCTATGCTGATGAGCATTAAGCTCTTGCTGGGTAATAAGATGTTGAAGGCTATGATTTGTGGTTAAAATCTCATAACTCACACCATACAATTAATGCCTCCAAATCTTGAGCAAGAAAACTATTGCCTCCAACTCTAAATCATGAGTGGGGTAGTTTTACTCATGCATCTTAAGCTATCTAAAATAATAAACAATGATGCAACCCTGCTACATCAACACACAACAAAGACCAACACCAGAAGCATCACAAAACATAATAAATCCCTCAATCTCAATTGGAAGTTCTAACACTGAAGCTGAAGTAAGACAATCTTTGAGCTTTCAAAAGCTTAACTCACATTCCTTAGACCATTAAAAAGCAATTTCATTCTGGGTCAATCTAGTAATAGGGGTTGAATAGTAGCAAGGCACTAAAAAATACACCTATAATAACCAGCAAAGCCAATAAAACTACAAACCTTAATCGAAGACACAAGTATAGCCGAATCATGAATCACCAAAATCTTAACTGGTTCTACCATAATACCCGCCTTGGGTACTACATAGCCAAGAAATGACATTGACTCAAGACAAAACTCACACTTAGAGACCTTGGAAAAAATCACATGCTCTCGTAAAGCTTGAAGCATGATCCTCAAGTGTTGTGCATGCTCCTCACTACTCCTCGAGTACACAAGAATATCATCAGTGAACACAATAAAAAAGAGTCTATATAGGGTCTAAATACATGATTCATTAATTCCATAAATGTGTCTGGGGCATTAGTCAGCCCAAAAGACATCACAAAGAACTCATAATGATTATAACGGGTCCTGAATGCTATCTTCGAGATGTCCTTAACCCAAATCCTCAACTGATAATAATAGGACCTCAAATCTATCTTAGAAAATATGGTTGTGTCCTAAAGATGGTCAAATAAATCATCAATGCAAGGCATAGGATAATGGTTCTTTACCGTCACCTTGTTAAGCTACCTATAGTCAATGCACATTTGCATCAAACCATTCATCTTCTTTACAAAGAAAATAGGATATCACAAAGGGATACACTTAGTCAAATGAAACCCTTCCCAAGAAGATCCTGGAATTTAGAGTTCAGCTCTTTCAGATCAATAGGAGCCGTACAGTAAGGTGCTATGGAAATAGGTTGGGTGCCAGGTGGGTGTATTTATGCATTCTAGCGCTACTATTCTAGCCAATTTAACCTTTTGTTTAGGATAATTCATGTGATTAATAGGGTGAGAATGATATAAATTAGCATTTGTGTGTCCAACTATGTGTTTACAATGTTTAATGGTGGACTGACATGAGTTTTGATTCAATTTGAGCATTTAGAGTTCAACTAAGAAAACTAGTGTAACTATCTTGAGCTAGGGGTTTTTATAGCCTATTGTGTTTGATTATAATGTATTTTAATGAGTTAATAATGTTGTTATTATGTATTTATATGTGAAACAACTTATTTATAATGTTGCAGGGTCAATTTGATATAGAAAAGAGTCAAAACAATAAGTTAAAGCTTAATGTGAATTTAGCCTATGCTTAGCTCATGTTTCTAGTTTATCGTTGAGGATGTTGTGTTGTTTTGAGCTCTTAATTATTGTATTAAATAATATAGGATGTTTTTTTAATGGACTATGATGATAAATGAAGGATTTACAAGATTCAAATAAAGTGGAAACAACTAAAAAAGGCTTGGAATGGATCACGGAAGCACAAAACACAGGTTGACGCCAATTTGGATAACTGAAAAGTATTGGGAGAGTGTAGGTGTGTGGAAAGGATTCTTAGCATGTGCGACACATAAATGGATTCATAAGGAATTCAAAATAGTGAACTAATATGAATTTGACGTGGATCATAGATGTGATCAACGCGATAATCGAAGTGGCGCATCACTGGGTTCGTAGACGACTAGAAATTATTTCCTTGTTCAACAAGGCATGGGCTATTTCTTCCACTATAAATAGGACATTATTCATATTTTTTTAATAACTTTTGGACATCCTTGGAAGATATTGGAAGCTACACAACTTTTTTTTAGGTTTTTTTTATCATTCCTTTATTTTAGTTTCTTTCATGGTTTGTATCATCAATCCAAGGAATTGGATGATGAATGTTTCCATTAAAGGCTAAAACTCGTATCCGGGGTTAAGGACACGATCATGATTTCTTTCATTTTGAATTAAGTTTGTTGATTTTCTTATAATTATTGGTTGTTTGTTTATTCTTTGTTTTAACTATTTTAAGGATTAGCTACCCTTAGAATACATCAATTGTCAACCTTATGATCTCAGGAGAGGGAATAGGGAGATAGAACATGGGAATAAGCAAATATGGTTCTTGCTACTTTATAAAATAAATAATTTGAATTAGTATCTAGGACAGGGATATACTTAGATGTCTTACTTGATTCACACATATGATGATAGCTTTAAAGAACTTAAGTGGACTATTACATCCCTGCTCAATGATGCAGTTGTAAGGTTCAACTTATGTAAAGAATTAGAGGTTGGGAAACCATGATCATGAAATTAACCCTACGAATCAACAACCACAATAAGTAATTTAATGAATGAAGATTAATAACGTAGTATGATTATTCGTAAGCCTTAATCCTGGATCTCTATCCTTTGATTGTCCAAAGTCATTTAGTTTTCCGCATTAGTTTAGTTTCTTTTTAGCATACAATTCTTAAACCTCCTTGTTTACTTTTTCTCAATCGTTAAACTAAAATTAGATAGGTGGTGACCGAAAGTCCCTGAGAGATCGATACTTGGGCTTTCTTGAAGCCATTTTACTACGTGATAAGACTACGTACACTTGTGTGATCCTTGGTGTTGTCACCAGGCTAAAGGTAAATAGCAAAATCATACCCCCTTAAGGTTCCTTAGAAATAGGTCAGGTGCCAGGCTCAAGTTCAATAGGAGAATAAATCTCATGGTCAGGGAGAATACTGATAGATTTGAAGGAAATACATTGAAAAACCCACACACAATAGGAACAGAGTCAAGCGATAGACTCTCTATACAAGTATCACAAATATGAGCGAGATAAGACTCACGACCCTTCGATGTAAGACTTCTTACAAAAACATAAGAAATAATCCCTGTCAGCTCATGGCTAATGGCTCCCTGCTCCACGACTGGGGGTATGACAGGAATGGCTAAGTTAATGGTCCTGGCAAAAAATTCCAAGACCCCATGATAGTGGGATAACAAGTCCATGCCCAGAATTACATCGCAATCAAACATATCCAGAATAATAAGTCATCATAAGTATCAACATCACTAACTATCACAAGACATGATTTGAATACTCGATCCGCTACTAAAGAATCACCCACAGGATTAGATATGCACAATGGCACAAAAGATAAATCACTAGATAATTCAATCGGGGTGCATAATAAGCAGATTTATAAGAATAAGTGAATTTAGGAACAAATAAACAACAACTGACCTACGACATACAAAAATCCTACTTGTAACTATAGCAGTCGAAATCACAGCGTCAAGTGTAAAAGGTAATGAATACAACTGACCAAGCCCACTACCTAGTTCGGTACCTAACCGACCTCCTATCCTACCTACCCAAGTACGACCTTGAGCACCCTTGTAACTACTCCAAAGAACTCATGAACCACCCTTACATGAGGTATAAATTTCCTTAATAGGAGTAGCACCCTGGGCTAAAATAATCATCGCTCTATGACTAGGGCAATCTCTAAAGAAATAGCTGAGAAGTCCAAAAGTAAAACAAGAGTCACGAGCAGAACTAAAACTTATAGATCCGACCAAACTGGCGTAACCACCCCGTCTAGCATGGCCTATAGATAAACCTCTCAAAGACTGATCACTACCCTTATTGGGGTGACCACTAGTACTAAACTAACCTCTATCAGTGGTCTAAAGGGTCACCTAAAGTATTCGACTAGTCTAACTCTGAGGATGAAATAATGGACATAGAGGATGCCTAATATGACTACTACCTCAAAAGCAATAACTACTATAGCTCCCACCAAATTTGACCTGATACTTGGGCCTTTTATCACAGCCCGAACGGTTAATGTCTTCCATCACTCTAGCATAATCAAAAACCTCAGGAAAAGTCCTACCAGTAGTAGCTAAATTTTTAGTAGCCATCTAAATAAGAAGTATCAATCCTTTCAAAAAGTGAAAAACTCTCTCATACTCAGTATCCGAGATAGAAGTCATATGCCTTTCCAACTCATGGAAACAAGCCTCACACTCAGCGACTGTCATAGAACCCTTCTCCAATCTATTGAACTAATCTCTCAAACAATCCCTAAGGCTATGCTGCATATACTTATGCAAGAATATCTCAGAGAATTGAGCCCATAAAAGGGGAGAATATCCACCATGCCTAGAGCTTATAAAACCTCTCCACCAGTGTGGAGCAAATAAGTCCAACTAAAATGTGGTGTAATCCATACCATGAGTCTCAAAAAAGCCTAATCCATGAAGCCTATCCTCACAAGCAGTTAGGAACTCAAATGCATCCTTTCCAGAAGCACCAAAAAACCTAGGTGGAGCGAACCTTAAGAACCTATCCAACATTGTTTTCTCCTCAGAAGATATAATGGGCTAGGTCATAATTGGCTGAGTGACACCGGCTGAACAACTACGAGAATAGGATGAATCTTAACTCTAGAATATATAGCTACAGGCTGCACTCCTTCTCGAGTAGTCTGGGAACCATCAATCATACCCAATAGCTGATCCAAAGCATCTTTAAACAAAGAAGAGGGAATAAAACCTGGTGGAGCCTAGGCTAGTCCCTAGCCCATCGCTGGCTATGGTGGAGGAATCTCTAGGTTAAGTGTAGGAATGGGGTTTTAGGGACGCCCTTCCTTATCCCTACCTGGGAATACATCACGAGGATGGGTATCGGGACCCTCATGACACATTGCTGCAGCACATGTCCTAGGCATCTGCAAAAGAGTAAAGTCAAGAGAATCTCCTACAAACTAACTCAAACTCTTAGCATGTTAAGAGTGAAAAAATTAAAGGACTCCTAGGAATGTCCCATAGCCTCCCGATGATAGAAATTAATGTCAGTATTCTGATTGGCATGACAATATTAGACATTACTCTTGTACCAATAATACCAGTGAAACCTAGGGTCTGAAACTAGTTTCTCACGGCCTGATTTTTGAGTCATAATGGCACCTACTAAAACCCACCAGTAGGTAAGTTGAACCCTTAAATTAGAGCTAAGGCAATGCGTTACCTTTGTAGAAATGTCCAACATACACCCAATTACGAACACTTTATAAGTAACAACATTCCTCATATAAGAAGACAACCAACATATGGATACCAATTCCCATGACCTGGCAGTATTAATATAAGAGCATCTAAGCTCGATATTAGGAATAACAACTCAAAGTCTAAATTTTATTAAATAGTCTTATACATCCATCTCGAACACAAAAGATAGAATAAAGATGGAAGGGGAAAAGGGTGACTCAAACTCCAAGATCTCACTCATTCTCTAAAAGATCAAAATAGGACAATCTCAACTCAGTGGCAATAAGTAGTAGCTAGATCTGTACCAAAAAGGTGTAGAAGTATAGTAAAAGTACTAAAACACGGGGACTCAATAGGCATCATCGGCCAACTAAGCTAAATTAACATTTAAAAAATATATAGAGTAAGAAAATAACAAAAATTCATGGTACAAAATCAAACCTGAATCTTCTCTAATATCACTGTATAAAATAATTAATTAACAAGAACAATAGTACAATATCTCATATCAACATATACCATAACTGTCATATAAAAGGTATATTCGATTAGAAAGCGTAAAACAACATATATGCACTAATCAATCAAGTAAACACCAAGTTCAGTACGCATACAATCATTACAACATAAAGTAAGAGAAGATACCACAACGTACCATACCATCGGGAAGTACATCCAAAACAAAACAAAGAAATGAACTCATCACAGTGGTCCATACCATCAGAGAGTACACAAAAAGATCATTTCATCAATATATCAAGACACAAATACCCAAACAACTCGCCTAAGTCATTGTTTTGACACATCTTTCATAGAATTTTACCGATATCCATAGTCATCATTACTAATGCAATTTGACACAATGAAATTAATGCAATCATAACACAACGATATAGTCATTTAGATCTCTAACTCATTATTACCCTCAATATCTAGACTATGTTAGCTGACCTCTATTATTTTGAACCTACTAGTTTTCTAACGTCATATAAGGGAAAGCTATAAGTTACCAATACAATCAACTATCCGTTCACCCAAAGCCATATTTTAGTTAGTACCATAATTATCTAAGTCATCACTTAGACCACCGACGACATTACATGCTAGACATTAATTTAAATAACTATCATACAATGCTAAGTCTATTATCATCATCAACTATGTTACAACCATGATTACTAGTTAACAAATTTCAACTAAGCAAGGTTCACCAACTAATCTTTCTAGGTTTCTAGCCAACAAGTAATATGACCACTTATTAGAGCAACTAGTTATCACATAAGCCATTATATATACAAAATTGCATGACATAACAATTTATCAAAGTCAAATAGATTCACTAGGTAGGTCGTTCATTCTACAAATGATTATACTTATTATTTAGCCTTAACTCAATAATCGGCCAGGTCTACTTTTAGTTACTATTTTGTGTTAACAAGAGTCATAACTCTTAAATAGTGATTAATGTTCGAGAATGATAAACAAATTTGCAAGAAAAACATTATTCCTTAAGTGCACAAATGGGTTGTAATATGTCATGCCTAATATCCTATTTGGGCAGACTGGCACCCGTAACCGACGAGGCCCAGGAGAACCAGCTCATAACCTTATACTTTGCATGCATACCTCTATGAAAACCTGAAATTCAGACAACATCATGTCGCGTATAAAAGGAAATAATTACCTGTATAAGCTCGAGCACACATATATATGTATATATAATATTTGGCCGTTGGAGCAATCACGTCTATTAACAAAACACAACCTTGACTGTACATTAGGTCTACAAAGCCTCTAGACAATACATAGAGTTTAACTAGGGTCGGGACACACCTCGCCATATAAATAACTTCTATACAATACCAAAAGTGACTGGATATGACATGGAAAGCCCCGAAGCAAACTGGAGCTCACCAAAAGCAGCTGGATATCCTGGCTCCTACTTGTGCTGTATATGAGCTGAGGCACTTGTGCCTGCAACATAAAATACAGGTCCCCCCGTGGGGGACGTCAGTACGAAATATGTACTGAGTATGTAAAGCTGCAGATAATCACAAATGATATAGGAGCTCAATATAAATCAGAAACCAGTGAATAAATCGTAATAGGAGTGGATCACACTTACTAGAACTTGTGACAACCTGTACATTGTATTTATTCAATCACTTTACCTTCGTTCTTATCATCTTTGTAATCATTACTGTATTTTACTGTGACCATTAGGCTTCCTCCAGTACATATCAACTAGGATCGACCCATGATAGGCTTATGCCCCTGGGATACCACCCATAAACACATAAATAGGGATCGACCCATTATAGGCTTATACCTCTGGGATACTACCCGATAAGAGAGAACTTCTATCACTTAGTTCAATTAATCTTTGAGATTGTTATTTTGGTCGCCACCGTATTTTTGATACTTTGAAACAATGATACATCAATAAAAGACATATAAATAGACGATAAATGCAATAACAATGAAGTAAGAACTCATTGGCACATCAATAAAGTGTTTTGGAGTCATCAATGCCATAACAATGAAGTAGGAACTTATTGGTATATCAATGAAAGATTTTGGAGTCATTAATAGCACATGGATCTTATTTGAGTAACTGGATACCTTCTGACATTCATTAGTGCAATAAACATGTAAGATTTGGAAAACAAGTA
>JAPEIP010000006.1:138646600-138690811 GCA_026120095.1 Capsicum chinense | reverse complement strand
TTTCATAGGTCGCAGCTCTCCCAGTTCATTATATTAAGGGAGTTATGATCGTTCAAAGTTGACCCAAAAATTCGGCTGGCCTCAGTAGTTTGTGTGCAGGAAATTTTCCTGCACATTTACTATTCCCAAATATCCCGGCCACCGATTTATAGTTTTGAACTTGCTCGATTATATCCGAAACCTATCCATTTTTTAAAATCTTTATATCATTGGAAAGCTTATTCAATAACCTTCGTATGGAACCATCGATGGGAAAATTCCAGTATAAATAAAATAAAAAAATTAATTCCATATAAATAAAACCAATACACGTACTTGAATACGCCAATACACGTACTTGAATACGGGGTGTTACATAATACTTCATACATTTCTAAGCTAGAACATGAACCATTATTACTGCATGTGAAACGTCCTGTCCTGTAATTCATATTTGAGCACATGACTTACCATAAGTATCCTAGTAAGAAGAAGCTTATGATGTGTTAAATGTATTCATATGAGTCACTTAAGGTAATGCAGGCTAAGAGTTTTTAAATCCATCATGTTTTAGTGTTTAATTTTGTAAGGGTCATCTTTGAACTAGCATAACTTTATTAATATGTGGTATTCTTGTATATTTTGACCAACCAAATTGTAGAGAATTGGATTATGTTTCCAACAATATCAATTTACCAAAATTCAACACTCGATTAAGAAGTTATGGCTTTCAAAAGTGGAGTTCATCGCCTAACCAATCACACATGGCTACTGGAATGGGTGTGCAATAGGTTGTGCAACACACACCCTCAGGTGTGCGATAAGGAGTGCGACGCATACCTTAGCTTGTGCAATAAGGTGTACAGTACACACACTAGCATGTGCGATAAGGTGTGTGACAAACACGTATGGTTCCAGCAATAAAACCACTCTATTTTTGAGTTATTTCAAGGAAAACTAAGTCTTTTAACACTTCTTACATGTTTCTAAACTTAACCTTATGAATTTAACTGTTCCCAATCACATCATAACCCTATTATCAATTTAAACACATCATCTAAGAGCACAATATGTGCAAAACAACTAGGGTTACACAATCAAGATTGAAGGTCCAATCTTTGAACAATTTCATTACCATAAAGGTATGAGGGGTTTTTCAACAAGAACACTCTTTTTTTCTTGTGCCCAAAGTTAGTTTTCTTTTACAAATATACATGATTGTTATACTTTTTCCTATGAATTTGAAGTATGAATTTATACCTTATATTTCTGTCATGAGGATGTTGATATGGTTATACATAAAGCTGAACTTTTCAGATTTAAAGTGATTTATATATATGTCTATGATATAAAGCGTAAATATTAAAGGTTTTATTGTGGTATTGATAAATGGGTCTTTGGACCCTATTTGAGATTGTTATTTTTGAGAAATCATGTGTTATAAGTATTTTGAGAATTGAATGAATTGATATGATGTAGAAAGATTTGACCTTTTTGGTCATGAAAGAGTTGATTTTGAACCCGTGTGAGAAAAAAGATCCACATCATTTGAATGAATTATGATAAAAGGGGTAACATATTAGCTCCAAATGCAAAGTATTGAATTGTGTAAGGTGGATTGTCTTTTAAACATTTTGAGCTTAGTCCGGGAGTAGTATTTAGCACCGAGTGGGAAAGTGTGGTACTTCCCTAGAATGATGTACCCCCGCAGGATGTGAGCTTGAGGCTCATATATTGATCACTAGTGAACTAATGAATTATTAAAGTCCTACTCTGATGGCAAGGATAGGACGGCTCTCCCAACGTGGTTTGGACGTTGGACTCCATGTATCTCACATGGTTTACGTCGATTATGAGAAACTCCCATAGTGTGTCTCTACTCTTTCAAAGATAAGTGTTTATAGTTTGAAAACTATGATTTTTGAGAAAGTTTCTTGTTTCCAAAAGATTGAAATATATGCTCTAAACAGAGCTGTTTTAAGAATTGATTACTTTACATGTTTGAAACCGAGAAGAAAGTGAATTGAGAATTTATTGTAATGACTCACTTTTTTTACTTTACATGTATTATTCGTCCATGATTATGATGGTTTAATTCAAGCTAAGTGAGTCCTTTACATCAGCATGCATGTTTCTTATAAATATTGTGATATTTGATTATTGAAATTGCACACACCCTTGTATACTCAGTATATTTTCCATAGTACTGACCCACATACTCGTATGTGGGATATATTTTCTCGTAATGTCAGTTCAGGTGCTTAGTCCCAGCCTCGATAGTTATTCCCGACTACATTGATCTATATCTTCTGCAGTGGTGAGTCCTCAAGATTCGAGGACGTGTTATTCTGACTTTTTGTTTCATTATGAGTTGATTACTTGGGTTCCTTAGAGTTTGAGTCAGTTGGGGTCTGTCCCTATGGCTCAACAGGACATTGAGTAGTAGAGGCTTGTCAGGCTGGTTTTGTCAGAATTGTCAGAATTGTCAGAGGTTCTGTATTTTGTTACTTTTATAGTACTTATCTGCATTTCATTGAGACTTGATACAATGGATTTTCATGATATTACTTTCAACATATTTATTTAAGTATTTATATATGTTGACAGGCTCAAAGGGTTATCTTGGGGCTACTTATAGCCTTAAGCACCATGTGACGTCTCGGGACCCATTTTTGGGGCGTTACAAAGTTGGTATCAGAGCCTAAGGTTTATGGAGTCCTAGGGATTCTTACAAGCCATATGAAGTAGTGTCTTGATCATCGGTGTGTATTGCGCCACATCTATGAGCAAGAGTCTACGAGACATGTTAGGAAAAAGTTATTTTCTTATTTCAAGTCCATCGTGCTTAAACTTGTCTCTCTCAGATATTGATTCATGCTCTCTTTCTTTAGAAAAATTCCTCCCCATCGAGCTCGTAGAAATAACAATGATCAGCAACCTCAGCCTGCTGATCCCTTTAATGTAAAAGTATCCCACGCTGAGTTCTGGGCATTCTTTCAGGCGCTAGCCCAAGCTGTCACCGCCAATGTTCAGGAAAATCAGGCCCCAATTCTACCTCAGTAGAGAGGTGACTTAGCTACTACTAGAATTTATGATTTCGTGAATATAAATCCACTGGAGTTCTATGGGTCTAAGGTAGGTAAAGACCTACAGTTCTTTCTTAAGGAGTTGAGGAAGATTACGAAGGTAATGCACCTATCTGAGAAATAAAGTATTAAGATGGCATCCTACAGGTTGAAATACATTATTCATGATTGGGTTGTTGTGTGGAAGAAGGAGAGAGAAGAGGGTGTTGCCCCTATGACTTGGCAGATATTTTAGGATGCATTCCTAAATAACTTCTTTCCATTGGATATGAGAGAGGAAAGAGTAGAGAAGTTTATGAATTTAAGGTAGGGCTCCATGACTGTTATGGAGTACTACTTGAAGTTCAACCAATTGGCAAAATATGCTCCTAACTTGATTGCTAGTACTCGCTCTAGCATGAGCAAGTTCGTGACAGGTATTTTTGGTTTGGTGTTGAAAGAGTATAGGACTGCTTGTTAAATAGGGATATGGATCTAGCTAGTTTGATGCTTCATAACCAACAGATTGAAGTAGACAAGCTCATAGAGAGAGAAAGATTAAGAGGAAATAAGAGGTCTAGATCTGAGAAGCATAATTATAGTCAGACCAGGTCTCAGGAAAGGAGTCTCCCTCAGTTTCCAAGTCGTTCATCTATGCTAGCACTGTCTTCAGCTAGCGGTCCCATGCCTAGAGGCAGGCAGGAGCAAGGAAATAAGCCATATATGTCTAGGTCTCATCATAGTGTTTGTAGCAGGCCTAATAATCCTCCATGTGCTAAGTATGGTAAGACCTATCTGGGTAAGTGTTGGGGTGAGAAGAGCGGCTAAATTCGGTATAGTGACCTGGGTCACAGACTTAGAGTGTGCCCGCATGCCAGGTAGGGGAAAAGTGATATTCACCCCCTGAGTTAGACTACTAGTGCTCCAGCTCTGGTAACTCGTCCAGCCCCTACTCAGGATGCTTCTTCTAGCACCACTGGCGGTCAGCACCAGAACCAGTTCTATGCTTTGCCATCCTGCTAGGAGAAGGAGGACTCTCCAGATGTTTTTACATGTATGCTCTGTGTTTTCCATTTATATGTTTATGTGCTTTTAGATCCTGGGTTAAATTTTTCTATTGTGACCCCACTTGTTGCTGTGAACTTTGAAGTCTGTCCCAAAAATATTTCTGATCCTATCCTAGTTTCTACCCCAGTAGGTGAATCTATTGTTGCCTAGAAAGTATATAAAAAGTATCCTATTACAGTCCTTCATAGAGTCCTATTTGCTAATCTGATAGAGTTAGACATGGCAGATTTTGATGTTATACTGGGTATCGATTGGCTTCACCCTTGCTATGCATCTATAGACTGTCATACCCGTATGGTCAAATTTCACTTCCTGGTGAGCCAGTTTTAGAATGGTCCGAAAATTCTATATCCCCTAAGTGTCATTTTATCTCATATCTCAAAGCCAGAAAGCTTATTTCCAAAGGTTGCATATATCATTTGGTTAGAGTCAAAGACACTAAGTCTGATACTCCAACTCTCCAGTCAGTCAACATTGCTAATGAGTTTCTTGATGTGTTTCTGAAAGATCTTCCGGGATACCTCTTAATATATAGATAGAGTTTGGGATTAATCTTCTTCCCAACACCCAACCCATTTTTATTTCTCCCTACTGTATGGCACCACGGAACTTAAGAAGTTGAAAGAGTAACTCAAAGATCTATTATACAAAGGTTTCATAAGGCCTAATGTCTCTCCTTGGGGTGCACCAGTGTTATTCGTGTGGAAGAAAGATAGTTCTTTGCGTATGTGCATTGACTATCATTAACCTAACAAAGTCACTATCAAAAATAGGTATCCCCTTCCGAGAATAGATAATTTATTTGACCGGTTGCAAGGTATGAGTTATTTTTCAAAGATAGACCTTAGATCCAGCTATTACCAACTTAAAGTAAGGGAGTGTAATGTCCCAAAAACAACCTTCCAAACCCGTTATAGTCATTTTGAGTTTCTTGTCATGTCTTTCGGGCTAACCAATGCCCCCACAGCTTTCATGGACCTTATGAATCGAATGTTCAAGCCGTATCTTGATATGTTCGTTGTTGTGTTTATTGATGATATTCTTGTATATTCCCGCAATAAGGTTAACCATGTAGACCATCTCTAAATTGTCTTGCAAAATCTTAGAAATCCTCAATTATTTTCCAAGTTTAGTAAGTGTGAATTTTGGCTAAGGCTAGTTGCATTTCTGGATCATATTATTTCTTCCGAAGGTATTAGAGTTGATCCCTAAAAGATAGAAGCTACAATAAATTGGTCTATGCCTATGTCTCTATCTGATATTAGGAGTTTCTTGGTTCTAGCTGGATATTACCGCTATTTCTTTGAAGGGTTCTCTTCTATTACGTCTCCTATGACTCGGTTGACCCAAAAGAAGGTAAAGTTTCTCTGGTCTGATTCCTGCGAGAAGTGTTTTTAGGAGTTGAACACTCAACTCACTTCCACCCTAGTGTTGACTTTGCCTGATGGTGTAGATATTTTTATGGTATATTATGATGGTATATTATATCCTACGCTTCTAGGCAGTTGAAACCTCATGAGAAGAACTACCCAACCCATAACTTAGAGTTGGCTGTTGTAGTGTTTGCTTTATAAATCTAGAGACATTATTTGTATGGTGTGCATGTAGATGTTTTTACTGATCACAAAAGCCTGCAGTATGTGTTTACCTAGAGAGAGTTGAACCTTAAATAGAGGAGGTGGTTAGAATTCTTAAAAGACTATGATATAAGCATGTTGTATCATCTGGGCAAGGCCAATGTAGTGGAAGATGCCCTTAGCAGGGTGTCCATGGGTAGTGTTTCGCATGTTGAGGAAGGTAAGAAATAGTTGGCTCATGATGTGCACCATTTGGCTAGGATGGGGGTTAGGCTGCTTGATTCTGCTAAGGGGAGTATGTTAGTTTAGAGTATTTCTAAATCATCCTTAGTTTCGGAAGTAAAGGAGAAGCAGGACTTAGATGCTAGCTTGGTCAGACGGAAAGAGCCAGTCAAAGACCAAAGGGTATAGGTTTTCTCTCAAAGGGGAGATGGTGTGTTAAGGCTGCAAAATAGGTTATGTGTTCCAAATGTTGATGAACTAACGCTGTGAATCATGGCTGAAACACATGGCACATGGCATTCTATTCATCTCAGTAGTACCAAGATATACCGCGACTTGCGGGAAATCTATTGGTGGTGTGGTATGAAGAAGGATATAGCTAAGTTTATGGCAAAGTGTACATCATGTCAGCAGTTTAAGGTTGAGCACCAGAGGCCTGGTGGTGTGATGTAAGAGTTCAGTATTCCTACTTGGAAGTGGGAAGATATTAATATGAATTTTGTAACTGGTCTACCTCTTTCCCGACGCCATCATGATTCTATTTTGGGTTGTTGTTGATAGACTAACTTAGTCAGTGCATTTCTTTCTCATGCATACATTCTATTTGGCTAAGGACTATGCTAGATTGTATATTCAGGATTAGTCAGGATGCATGGAGTTCCCTTGTCTATCATTTCGGATAGGGGTACTCAGTTCACTTCTCAGTTTTGGAAGGCTTTTCAGAAGGGTCTGGGCACCTAAGTTTATTTGAGTTCTACGTTTCAGCAGCAGATGGATGGTCAGGACGAGAGGACCATCCATACTTTGGAGGATATGTTGAGAGCATGTGCTCTCAACTTCAAAGGTAGTTAGGATGAGAATTTACCACTAATTGAGTTTGCGTATAACAACAGTTATCATGCTAGCATCTAGATGGCACCATTTGAGTCTTTGTATGGTAGAAGGTGTCGATCACCCATAGGCTAGTTCGAGGTGGGTGAGGCTACTATAGTTGGGCCGGCCACATTATTTGAGGCAATGGAAAAGGTAAAGTTCATTAGAGAGAGGTTGAAGACAGCTTAGAGTTGCCAAAAGTCATATGCAGATGTGAGGCGTAGAGACTTGGAGTTTGAAGTGGATGATCTGGTGTACCTAAAAATTACACCCATGAAAGGGGTGAAGAGGTTTGGAAAGAAGGGGAAGCTTAGTCCCCACTATGTCGGTCCCTATAGGATCCTAAATTGTGTAGGAGGAGTAGCTTATGAGATTAAGTTACCTACAGAGTTGTCAACTGTTCACCCTTTCTTTCATGTTTCCATGCTTAGGAAACACATTGGTGATTGTGTTGTTGTAAATCCTTCAAAAAGCTCTGATGTGCAAGACAGTCTTTCGTTTGATGAGGTTCCTACTGAGATTTTAGATTACCAAGTCCGGAGACTAAGGAACAAAGTAGTTCCCTTGGTCAAACTGTTGTGGCAAAATGATTCAGTTGAGGGTGCTACTTGGGAAGCAGAAGCAGTTATGTGATCCAAGTACCCGTACCTCTTTCCCGCATGTTCAGATCAAGCCGAAGGTACCATTCTTTCTTACTTCAATCCCTTTCTAATAAAGTTGCAGTTGTATAGCCATTCCTACTACAAGTTTATGCATTCTATGAAGTATCCAAAAGATTAGAAAGAAGTGGAATCCATTTAGCAAGATGTTTCACCTGTGTACCCTTAGTTTTTTTCCATATTCATAACCAATCGAGTGTCATTAGAGGACGAATGTCCCCAAGGGGGAGATATTGTAATACCCCGTACATTTCTAAGCTAGAACACGAATCGTTGTTCCTACATGTGAAACCTCCTATCCTGTAATTCATATTTGAGCATATTACTTACCATGAGTATCCTAGCGAGAAGAAGTTTATGATGAGTTAAATGTATTCATATGAGTCAATTAAGGTAATGCAGGCTAAGATTTTTTGAATCCAAAAAGTTTTAGTGTTCGATTATGCAAGGGTCATCTTTTAACAAGTATAACTTAATGAAAATATGGTATTCCTGTATATTTCAACCCACCAAATTGTAGAGAATTGGATTAGCTTTCCAATTATATCAAATTTACCAGAATCTGAAACCCGAGCAAGAAGTTATGGCTTTGAAAAGTGAAGTGTGTCGCCTAACCTATCGCACATCGCTACTGGAATGGGTGTGCGATAGGTTGTACGACGCACACCCTCAAGTGTGAGATAAGGTGTGCGACGCTTACCTTAGCTTGTGTGATAAGGTGTGCAGCGCACATCCTAGCATATGCGATGAGGTGTGCGACGCACACTTAGAGTTCCAGCAACGAAAACACTCTGTTTTTGAGTTATTTCAAGGACAACTAAGTCTTTTAACACTCCTTACACATCCTTAAACTTAACGTTATGAATTTAATAGTTCCTAATCACATCATAACCCTATTATCAGTTTTAGCACATCATCCAGGAACACGATAGGATCAAAATAACTAGGGTTACACAATCAGGATTGAAGGTCCAATCTTTCAACAATTTCGTTACCATAAAGGTATGTAGGGTTTTTCAACAAGAACACTCTTTTGTTTTTGCGCCCAAAGTTGGTTTTCGTTTTCGAAAATACATGATTTTTATACTTTTTTCCTATGAATTTGAAGTATGAATTTATACCTTATATTGCTTTCATGAGAATGTTGATATGGTTATACATAAAGTAGAAAATTTTAAATTTAAAGTGATTTATATATGTCTACAATATAAAGCGTAAATCTTGAAGGTTTTATTATGATATTGATAAATGGGTCTTTGAACCCTATTTGAGATTGTTATTTTTGAGTCATTTATGTCTGCATGCATGTTTCTTATAAATATTGTGATATTTGATTATTGAAATTGCACACACCCCCATATATTCAGTAAATTTTCCATGGTACTGACCTAAATACTCGTATGTGGGCAACATTTTCTCGTAATTTAGGTTCAGTTGCGCAGTCCCAGCCTAGATAGCAATTCCCGAGCATGTTGATCTATATTTTTTGCAGTGGTGAGTCCTTATGATTCAAGGATGTGTTATTCAGACTTTTAGTTTCATTATGAGCTGATTACTTTTGTTGCTTGGAGTTCGAGTCAGTTGGGGTCTGTCCCAATGTCTCAATAGTATATTGAGTAGTAGAGGCTTGTCAGGCTGGATTTGTGAAAATTGTTAGAAGTTCCGTATTTTGTTACTTTTACAGTACTTATCCGTATTTCATTTATACTTGACACAATGGGTTTTCATGATATTGCTTTCAACTTCTTTATTTAAGTTTTTAGATATGTTAGCAGGCTTAAAGGGTTAGCTTAGGGCTACTTATAGCCTTAAGCATCGAGTGACGTCTTGAGACCCATTTTTGGGGCATTACATGGGTTTAGTCATACTCGGCATAACCACGCATATATTTATATATTCCTATATACCTGCCTTACATGGTACCACCACAACATCAATATATCGTCCAAACTCACTAGGCATCATTATATGTCAATACCTTTTTCGGATTCACCGAGCATCATCAGAACATCAATATATCCTCTGAATTTACCCATCATCTTCATAACATCAATATATTATCCAAATTCACTTGGCATCATCATATGTCAATATATCCTCCAGATTTACTGGACATCATCTTGCGTTAGTAAGTCCCCCAGATTCGCCGGGCATCATCATAATATGAATACCTCTTCTAGATTCACCAGGCGTCATCACATCATTAATAATAACCATGACAACAACAAACCCATACATATCTAGCCAAATTAATAACAAGCGCAATCCCATAACAATAATGTATAAGAGATGTAAGGAAACACATACCATGGTACCTTAACATTAATCATCACTACATCATAAAATAGATGCTTGGGGATTTACATCTAAGTCCTAAAAGAAATTACAACTTTTAAACGGTTAACACGATTATTAGAAAGTCAATTATATGTCATGGATGTTCTCTTTATATGCCTCTATTATCCACATGGTTCACAATACTATCACAGGGGGATTCTTTCAAACAAATCTTATCTTAGTCATTAGGCTTGAATCAAACAAGAGTGGTAGCATAATTAGAGGTCCACATAATGAACTAATTAATAAGATAAGCAATAGCATAGCCATAGATTAAATTCAGAAGACTTTCCAAGCCTATCCATATCATGAAAACAAGATAATAAATCAAGTATACACATTAACCCAACATTTACCACATGCATAAGCTGACAAACGATTTTAGCCATCATACTACTAGAAACATAATCTAGGCGATCATCAAGTATCTAGGTCACTAAAGAAGTTAGTTAGGCCAAGCATAAGGTAGGCCAAGTTCTACTTCTAATAATCCCAAAGTTCCCTACTACGAGACTAACTTCTACCCAAAATTATGCTAAGTCATCTTAATCATGAATTAAAGGCTTACCAAACTTCACTAGATCTATAAGACAAATCTTCTTCTAGTATTCTTCCTAAGTTATCCCACGAACTAAGATTATTCCACAACTAAGCATATCTAGGTCCTAATACTCTCAAGGTGAGTGAGCAAGGTCACTCTCATCTACTAGAGCAACTAATGTGTTCTCTTACTATTCATGAGATTACAAGTCCAAGTAACTAAGGTTCTAAGCTATAGGTCAAGTATCACACTTTACAAGTTCAATAGTCTAAGTGATTCAACTAGTCCTAATCTGTACCAACTACCAATTCAATATCTAAGGCACCACCCAATCTTATCAAGATATCATAATTATACTATAGTGAAGCTCAATCTAACTACAAGTAAGCCTAACATACTTTGAGTCCAAATTACTTACGAACCAACAATATTTGTTTTCTTTTTCCTGAAAGCTTCATCCATGAGCCAAGCTACCAACAAAACAATCTAAGAATTATTACAAAAATAACAACACCCATATTTCACCATTGTGCCATAGGTATAAAATGACCCCAAAAACCCCTAAGTGGGTCGCATATAGAAAAGATAAGTTATTGAGACCAACCCATCATTCAAATATCATAAGGGAGCTTTAACCCTTAAGAAATTTGAGCAAAACAATCATATTTGGGGATAAAATCAACCTCAAGTCATTAGGGCATTTAGGTCTTATAATAAAGAAATCAAGACCAAAACTTGAAGGAATCTTACCTTAGATTAATACAAACCTATTATTACACAAGTTATTCATAATCCCCATCAACCCAAAAAACTCACTTTGAGGATTTTGCACTCTATTAGGGTTTTAAAGATCAAGAGAGAGGCACAAATGGCCAAAATCTTGATCAAGACTGTAACACCTTAAGTCTGGTACCCCAGATGCTACATGGTGCTCATAATCCTGAAGGACCATATGTTAACCATTGACTGATATCTGTAACTTAAAACTGAATAATACACTATAAAAATGCAGAAAGCTGGCAAAAACTGGCAAAAAAACTTACCATAAGATTCAAAAACTGAATTCTAATGCAACTGTCTGAATATCTAGTCTGAAAAAGCCTCTAAACTATCTAAATTATTGAGTTTATAGGACAATTCCCAAACTAACTCCATCTACTAAAATGCTAAATCTAACGCAATAATAAAATAAGAACATCCTCGAATGATGAGGACTCACTGCTAAGTCTATTGCTGCTGGCTGAATCTAAACTATTAAGGGTGCTCTAGATCTCGTGTTTCTAAACCTATGGTATAAGACACCATAGCACAAGAGAAAAGTATATGTCAGTATGTGGGAACAATACTGACTAAATATCATGAGACTACTAAATGAGGATACATGCATGAGTGCATAAATTATAACTGAAATCATAGTAGCACTGAATACTGAATACTGAATTCTAATAACTGGATTTTTGATTACTAAGTCTACTGATATTGATATCTGATTGACTGAGGTTGAGATCAGTCCTATCTAGCGGTGATCTCTGAATATACTGGTGATGAAAATAATTGATTAAGCCTGATATTAGTCCTATCTAGCAGGTGATATCTGAATCAATTGATAATGATACTGATCGACTGTATCTAACAGTCCTGAATCTGTGCTACTGAACTAAATTCTATTATTGAGACTGATTCTGAAACTGAGACTGTGGGAGGTAGTTATCTGACTGAAATGCCCTTTGCTAGCTAGTTTGGGGTTCAACCTGTAACCCTAGATGGAAGGGTGTCATACCGTTCCATGGGTAAATACAACTTTTGTGGAGTCAGTCATATCTAATGGGTGACCCCTGGAGTCAGTCCTATCTAACGGGTGATCCTTGAGTATGCTAGTCCTATCTAATGGGTGATATCTCGTACCTACACTGGCTACGTAGTTCTAAAACTTAGGTATTGCTTCTAGGGATCTCAATCCTATCTAATGGGTGAGCCCCTATCCCTAGGTTAGCTTGGTGTTGAGTCCTACTCCCGATTGAATGACACTGAACTTTCCTACTTTATACTAGGCTCGACTAAGTTGTTACTGATCGTACGGCTTAATTGAACTAAACTAAGTTATTGAGTTCCATTGACTGACAAAATACTATTGAGTTCTGAATTGATTACTGAACTGAATTTGGAATGCTACTGATACTGAGATTACTGAGATTTCCTAAGTTCTATAATTGTCTAAGTTCTACTGAGTTCTGTAACTGACTGAGAGTACTACTAATCATGAAAATGACTGAGATTATAGTGAAACTGATACTAGCTCTAGACAAGCAGCTAATTTTTCAGGTATAAATACCCCCAGGACTCGATAACATAAATAATACAAGATAGAACAACTCTTACATAACATGGCAATAGGCTATCACTCACAACACAATCAATGAGGCATCTCTTCAAGCACTGGGAAGTCTTAAACATGTAAATGTATAGGGAGTGCATACTATTATCTCATAATTTATTCAATAAGGAATGCACATGAGTAGGAACGCATACAACATATCATAATTCATTCACTAAGGCCTTCCAACAAACACTTGGCATGCATTAACTTATACGCAATTAGGGATTTCTTGTCAACATGCTATAATGACTCTATTTCCTTCACATAAGTATTTTATCAAACATATGGGGAGCATAATTTATCATGAACATCACATACTAAGATCAAAACTTAGAACTTTGTAAACAAAACATAAATTAAAAATCAATAACAACATGAACAACAATTTCAATTCACATGAATCATGAAAACTCATAAATATATACTCTTTGAATTTAGACAAAGATTCTTGAACTTCTTGGATGGAAGGAACCTAAGAACCAAAATCTAACATACCTGGAAATCTAGATTATTGAAGTTCTTGAAGTCTCTTGGAGGAATTCTTGAGATTGCTTTTGAAACTTGGGGTTAGGGTTTTCTATCTTTGAGAGAGAATGCTTTTGTTTTTGAGGAATAGTGAAAATAAATGAGCAATTTTGGCTATTAAGGGTTTAAATCCCGTGTATAGGCTGATTAAGGGCTTTAATAAATTACCAATTGGTGCTTGGAATTAAATAACGAAATTTGAAAATCCCAATTTTTCATGTTGGCTCGATATGGTGAAATCATCCTAGCTCACTGGAAACTGGACAATTGGGAAACAACTGGTTGGTGGCGCGATGTGGTGGAAATCGCATAGCCACCTTGGTTGTCAACTGGAAAGGCACCTCGGCGAGATGGAATAGCGTTGGTGCTCTGGAAATTGACAATTATAAAATTGAACCTTGGCGCTATACACCAACATTGCGGAGGCTCACTGGCTTTTTGACAAATGCCACTTTGCCTGACTCCGCGATGCGCTAAAGTACTAGGCGGTACATTGTCTTACTAAAATGGCTCTAACTCTTCGCTCAGGTGTTGGATTTGGGTGAATTTCATATCGACGGAAAGCATATTCAATTTCCCACTTGATAACAAGTCAAAATCTTAAAAATTTCACATAGAATAAAATATATTCACCTTTGAAGCAATATTTTTGATGTTCTAGACACGAATTTGAACTAGAAGAAGCGTGGGGTATTACAAAGACAACATTTAAATAGGCCTTGCCTAGACCTCAGGAAGCACAATTGCGGCGCACGTGTTCTCACCTCAACCACTATGATCTTAGTATTTCTCTCTCTGATAAGAAATAAATGAAGCTTGGCATTTGGTTCTGAGATTCATCCAATGCCTCAGGGTGCATCCGAAGTATGATACGTGCAAACGAGATATGTGACCATATATATTTTGACATTTCGGACACGCTGGTGAAGTTGGAATTTCCATCTGATATCATTTTACTAAAACTCTTACTCGGTGGCCATTGGGAAACAAAGAAGACTTCAAAAAGGAAAAATGGTTCTAAAAACCAAACAAACTCTTAGGTAACTGAAAATCGGTTCCATGAAGTCATAATTGACATGGGGAAGTTATGGAGAATCTCTAACAATGAAAATAAGCAGGACCACGAAAAAATAACCTGAAGGGTCATAACACTCAGTATATATTATTCTTAGATTTTTTATGCTGCACAGATAGGTATTAGACATATTTCATGTTATTTAAATTTTATCTTGGTATCACTATATTGATGAAACTCAAATATTTTAGTGACACTAATAAAGTTTAATTTATAAAATATCCCTCACATGTCCTTACTTATCTATTCAACATATGTTAATGAAGGCTCGTGTCATAAATCATGTATGAAAATACTCAAACCAAATAATAACATCGGGTGTCATCTATGACCAACGTGTAGGCTCGAGATGTGAAACTATGTTAGAGATGTTGAAAGAAAATAACTTAAATAACTAACTCTCTTAATGTAGTATCATGTGCATATTTATCGAGCTTAGAATATGGTGTCATTTATATTGGCTACATAGTTAGTATTCAATACTTTGGATAATTAAATGCGTTTGAAATAAGGGGATGGTAATATTTGAAGATGTATATGGAAACTAAATGTCAAAAACCATAAAACATATGTTGTAATACTTGAACATAGGTTTAGCAGAGTGGCGTGTCTAGTTGATGGAGGAAAATAAAAGACTTAAGTTGGGTTATTGATGCATGATGATTTTACTAATTAAGTATCTTTACTTTGGTTGTTGGGTTCTTTACTGCTATCATTAAGATGCTATGATGTGTATTTTTATTGCTTTAGCTAAATTTGGTGTAGAAAAAATTTTGATGGTAAAATAAGTTGAATCAAATAAAAAGAAAGCAAAAAGGGCCAAATATAGAAAATTGGAGAAACCAATCATTGATGTCACACTATGATAATAAAGATAACAATAATGTCTCAATATATTCTCAAATGCAGAAAAAAAGATTATAAACCCCCAAACTCAATTTTCAAAGAAGAAAAGCAACTCTAAATGCATCATACTATATTAAAAGTACAAGTTTTTCGGGTAAAGCTAAATGAGAAAAGAAATATAAATATGGACACTAAGACAGTCTCTAAATCTGAGAATCTCATCATAGTCCCAAATACCATTGTGATGCAGAAACTCTAGCCTTGAGGTCCACTCGAACAAGTATCTACTTTAGAAGGATGTTGAAGAGTAAGAGCTAGTACAGTCCATACGTACTAAGTAGGAATCATAGGCCGACTAAACTTAAGCAGGTCTATATCGAATAAATAATACTAAAATAATCCTACACATAGAAAAGTCCTAGCAATTCAATATTAAATATTGAAAAAATTTATCCCAAACATAATAACAAGCCATATGATAATTTATTGAAATGATAAAGAATGATATTCAATAGAAAATGCCTAATGATATACACCTCCTCAGTATTTTTTGCTACAAGATAGGACCCATAGTAATTCAAGATTTCCATACAACATTTCCTGACTCGAACCTGGACTTCTATTTATATATATCATAATCCAGACCCAAATAGAAACTAAATAAATATCACATAAGAAGACTTGAATTGGGTTCTTAATAAATCTTACCCGAACTTGAATCAAGACTAAATTAGTATTTCAGTCATATAATCCATGAGATAAATGAGTATGCATCAACAAGAAAGTAAAAATGGAACCAAATACAATAGATATATCTAATTGTCTCAATATAAACTTCAGTTCAGAACATATGTTACAAACCTCAATATCAATTCATGAATCAAAGTCCCATATTTTCAAATCAATATAAGCCCCAATTCGGGAATCACAATAATAATTCATTTTTTATACTTAAATCCATAATATTCATATTATTAACATGGTATAAGCCCCTCTATATACATCACAATTACAAACCATCTTAATTATTTTAATAATTGTTAAGTTACCCAAACTATAATATGCTTTACACGATAACTCCCCAGCCAAGAAAAGTCTCAGAAAAGTTAATCCATAATACACCTCAAAGTTAAAGCCTAACCTCTAAAAAATAAGAAACTGTCCTTTCCCTTCTGGATTGCCTCAGAAATCCCTAAATCTATTAACAACAAGTTCTACACCAAAATATTAGTCAAGATACCTATATTATCATACTTCTATTTTGAATTCAAAAATTGAATGCCTAAGGGAAAAATAAAAAAAATTATTAGAAAATTAATTTACCTAAAACTTAAGGTGTTCAAATATGAAATTTTATCAAAAATGAAGTTAAAATTGAGGTTGAAGTTATAAGAAATTATTCTTTAAGGTAATCTCGAAAACTCCAAAAATTTCAAGTTGAAAACTAAGATTTGAAAGTAAAATAATGAAATAATTATTGGGGATTATTAAAAATAATTTAAGAACTTAACCCCATGAAGAAATATCATAAAACACCTTTTGAATCTCCCAAAATCAAGGTACAAAGCTTCAAAATTAGTGTTATGGGGTAAGGTTTTGAGAAACATATTTAAATCCGTTTAGGTAACTTTGTTATTTGAGTGATGGAGCCAACCTACAAATCATCTCAATAGCGATCCTACCGAATATGAATATGATGAGTAATACTCAGACCTTGACCCAAATTAAACCTTCATGAATTTAAACTGCCTTCCACAAATATGAAGCCAAATCCATAGCACCTATCAAAAACATAAGGCCTCTTGAGGAAAATGAAGAAGGAACAAGATATCACCTGACAGTAGATACATAAATTATAAATTTACCCTTACTACATCATCAAAACTCATTCAGAATTCCATGAACACAACCCAAAAATTATATGACATTTTGGACATAATCAAATTATTGTATTCACAAACGATGGTCTTTATAAATAAATATTGACTGAAGTTAACTCTAGTCCAAAATTACTAACTTATCGATATATGAGTCAAAATTCATATAAATACCTTGGGATCCAGACCAACAGTGCTACTAACCCTAAAACGGCACTCTATATATAACAAAATGGGCAAAATTTTCATACGATATCTAAAACTCTAGATGTTATCCAAAGTAAACCCAATTAACTTTTAAAACTTCCAAAATAAAAACAAACTTGCATAAAGTTCAACCAACCACCTCGGGAACCAATTCACCCACTCATGTAAATCATAAATACCATTACATACCTATGGGGGGATGATAAAAATGCATAAAAATCAAAAAATCATTATTGTATTATTATAGTTTATCCTCTATATAATGTCAGACATATTTCCTATGTTATTGGAGAATTTTCAATTATGTTTCTATTGTGACAAAAGTGTGACTGGTTGAGAGAGATTGGAATTGATGGTATCATCTCTAGTCTATTATGAATCACCCTATACACGACCTTATTGATGAAATTACTCAGGCTTATGCGCATGTGGTCTGGGTAAATTTCCACCAATGCCTTCTTTAGGAATACTTATGACACCCAAAAATCCAAGATGAGATTATAGCCATGCTTCAAGAACATGTTAAATTAAACATCATGTTTTGATAGTATAAGTAGTGATTTAGATTGTATTAATCTCTCAAGTAACTCTTAGCTCATCCCCAAGTCAAAACCTTCCTTACATATTGACTTCTTAAGAAAAATATTGCTATACCCGTTTTCAAAAGAGTATAGATGTTGTATTCTAAAGTATTTTTAAGGTCAACAGCCACCAAATAATATATGTTTGGATTATTATTTCAAATGTATTTTTTTACTTAATACAATATCAAAGTAAAAAACTATGGCCATATTATTGAAATAGTGTTCGGTAGTGAGAATTCACAAGCCAAACCACGACCGTGATTACATTGTTAGACCATAAAATCATCTCATCAAGTCAAAAAAAACTCTAAAAACCTAAAACATGAAAAGTATACCTTCCAAATATGAGAATGAATCATGACCATGCTTTGAAACCACAATCTTAGGTATGATCATGAGTCTTAAAGATAATCAATCTTGAACTTCCAACCTATGTATCAAGGCACTATATTGTATGGGTCCCATAATTGTACCATGGCTTATCTAATAATGTTCAGAAACCCACTAGTTCATCCTCATAAACATAAGCACCACCCATAATCATAGGTAGATAACATGATCGTGGGATGGTCCATACGACTCATTATGTATCTATTTAAATTACGAATTTAAAAAGGCACATCAATTTTTCCAACTCTTTTAAAATCAAAACTATGTCATATTTCAATGTCGATTAGTAAGGTAAGTATTACCGTAATCTCTCAGTACTTATAAAAACATTCTATACTTAATTTTAACACAAAGAAAAGAGATGATTTCTTTTCCCTAGGAAAAGAGAGTTCATATTCCTTGGGCTTCCAATTCCTAAGATTTCTTCAGGGTTATCATCATTGGGTATTTGGGTTATTGCCTTAGTCTACAGTTTTTAGTTCATTTTCAGCTCTTCATTTATTTTTAGCATTCCTATCTTACATAGTTTAGTGCATATCTCACATGCTCAGAACATTCAAAGTAATAACTATATAACTCTTTTTTTCACTATATTGTCTTATAATATAGGTTTCGATGCTCAGCATCTAGACTAAGCACAGTACAACCCCCACGAAAATAGCAATAATACATTAGTGAGTCCTTATCATTCGTGGACTAGTATCACTATTTCATTATTTTTTTATTATTTTAGTTTCAATTAGTTAGAGTTAGTTCGGTACTTATACTACCAACATATCTTATTTAAAGGCTTTTGAATAGCTATATAGATTACGTTTTTTCCTTCATAGTTTTAAACTCAGATATTGTTATTGGTTTTGATAACTACTAAATTATTAAGTGTTTCTTCCGCTTGGTATTATATTAATTATTACAATATTCCTAGTGTTTTGTCATTCCATGGGTTAGCTTAGGGTCACTTGCGACTCTAAGCACGTGTTGCGACTAGAGGGTAGTCTTACGTCGCGACAAACTTTGTATTAGAGCATCCGGATTTAAGTGTCCTAGGGGTAGTCTCGTGCCATGAAAAACTATATATATGTAGTTTTTATGATGAGCAAATAACTATAAGGGAATATGTCCTCTTGTGTAACAAACTTGAAGGCATTGTCTGTATTGTCTGTACAGTTTCGTCCTCTTGTGTAACAAACTTGAAGGCATTATTTTGCTCTATTAGGAAAGTTGGTCTAATAATATTTCAACCCCAATCATAACTCATCTATAGAATAAAATATATGCTTCTTCATCAAATGAGATTTTTGCAAATTCAAAAGAGAAGGAGAGATAGAAGTAAAAACTCCACTGCTTAAGTTCTTAGCTATTATGTGAGCTTAAATTAAAATGAGTTAGTAATAATTTGTAATTGAACTACTCATGCTTTAAGAGTAGTTTTTTTCTCTTTGAGTTGAGATTTCTTAGGTAGAGTTTCCTAAGTGGGAGGCTATTTATAGTTCATCAGCATAGAGAGTCCTTGGTAGAGTTACCAAGATAAGGTTGTTGTAGAGTTTCTACTTGCGAAAGGAGCCTAAAATAAAGACTATAATCAAGAGATTAATTATAGTGAATTTCTTGAGTTGATTTTGAAGGAAAGCCGTGTTATTTTCCTTCCTGGTTTTCCATGTAAAATTCTTCAGATTTTACCTACCTGCATGCCCTTTTTTCCAGCACCTAATAGTACTTTACTATTCTATCACTTATGGTTGACTTTTGGGGACCTTGTCCCTCAATATGTTATACAACCACTAAGGCTTCTAATAATTATTATCAAAATAGGATCACTATAAAAGGTTTACACCTAGAGAGTTTTGGTGGCCATGGTTTCTTTACCAGAACCAGGGGTGGAAAAAAGTAAACAAAAAAGGAAAGATTCTTGACTTTGAAGATGCTATAATTTGACCCAAGTGAAAAAGATACTAATTTTGCACTTCTTTCCATGAGGATTGTTAGATCTATAAAAAGGTATGGTCAACTTAGAAAAAACTGATCAAAATCTTACAAAATCAAAAAGAAAAGATATAGCTACATATATAATAAAGAAAGCATTGGTTGCATGGAAAGACTCCTTAAATAAATCTAAGAAAGACTAGGAGGATGGAGATGGTTTCATCCTAAATATGGAGAGAAGTAAATAATCTCAGGATCTGTTACTCTCTAATGGCCACTACTGAAGATAGAGAAGAAAATATGATAGAAAAGGGGATGACAACAAAAATTGGTTCATGGAAGTAGTTGTTCTATACACATGACTAGGAGGATTGATTGTTTTCTCTCTCTCTCTCTCAAGGTATTTCAAGGGGGAGGTATTGTTTGGAAATTATAAAAAGGGATACATCCAAGGTGTTGGAAATATTAAGAAATCACCTTATTATGCAATAAAAGTTGTGTATTATGTGAATGGGCTAAAGTAGAGTCATCTAAGTGTATCTTAAATTTGTGACAAAGGAAATAAGGTAAAATTCTCAACTGATGAATGCACTATATCAACCATGACAATTGGAAAGATTATTCCCATAGCCAAAGGGATCAAGAATAAGTATGTAGTTGATCTGGAGTCTATGGATGACGGGGAATTAACTTATTTAAGTGTACATGGTAAATATGCCAATTTATGGGCACAGAAGATTACGGCATGTGAGTTCCTTCTTGTTAAACAAGTTGATTTATAAGGACCTGGTTTGTGGCCTGCCAAAGATGAAATTTCTAGACAACAAAGTCTATGATACTTGTGTTAAAGGAAAATACACCAGATCCTCCTTCAAATTAATGATGTAAGTAAGTAATTCCAGACCTCTTGAAATACTTCATATAGATTTATGCAAACCTATTAAAGTCCAAAGTAAAGGTGGGATGAAATATGTGCTAGTCAATGTAGATGACTATTACAAGTTCACTTGGACAATTTTTATAAGAACCAAACATGAAATATATGGGGCTTTTCTGTCTTTTGCCAAGAAAATCCAAGTGAGGTTAAATTACAAAATTGTTGAATTTAGGCCTAATCATTAGACTAAAATTGAAAATTCTCAAGTTGATGAATTCTATGAGCATGGAATAAGTCACAATTTTTTAGCTCCCAGAACTCCAAAACAACATTGAGTGGTTGAAAGTAAAAATAGAACCCCCATAGATATTGCTAGGACTTTGCTAGTTGATGGCGGTCATCCAAAGAGTTTTTTGGCTAAGGAGTGAATACTGCTTGTTATGTGACTAATAGGTGTTTGATTATATCACTTCTGAATAAAACTCCATATGAGATGGTATTCAATAGAAAGCCTAGGGTAGACTACTTAATACCTTTTTATTGTAAATGTTTTATGCTAAACAATAGGATAGAAAATTGACAAAAGTTTATTCCTAGAGTGATAAAGTTATGTTTGTAGGCTACTCCTTAACTAGAAAGGCTTACAGAGTATTAAATAAAAGAACTCTGTGTGATGAAGAAAGTATTCATATGATCTTTAATGAGTTAGAAAGTCAAATAAACACTAGAGATAGTGAATGTTCAGAAAATAAAGAATTTATTCATGTTCAAGGGATATTATTACTGAAGAAGATGATCAAGGGATTAATGATGCAGATGAGAGTGATAACAGTGATGATGATCCAGTATCTTAGCCAAAAATCATAGCTCCACTAGAAGAATAACAAGAGTAAACTAGTTCGAATTCATGGAGACCTGGTCCCCATAGTATCGATCTCAAATGGAAAAATTGGAGTCACAAATCCTCTCATCCACTTGAGAACCTGACTACACCTCTATAAACTATAGCTCAAACAAGCTTTCAAGCCAGGAATGCTATGGCATTTTTAGCCTTGTTATCCTAAATTGAGCCCAAGAATGTAAAAGAGTTCTTGAAAGATGTTGATTGGATTATTGAAATGCAAGAAGAGATTCATTAATTTGAAAGAAGAAAAGTTTTGTATTTGAGCCTAGGCGTATTGACAAAACAATTATTTAGACCAAATGGGTGTACGGGAATAAGCAAGATAAAAATGGAACTATAAATAGAAATAAGGCAAAGTTGGTTATTCAAGGTTATAACCAGAAAGAAGGGATTGAGTATGATGAGACCTTTGCATCTGTCACAAGAATAAAGTCAATTAGAATTTTTGTTGTATTTGTTGCATACATGGGGTTCGAACTATTTCAAATGGATGTCAAAAGTACATTTCTTAATGGAAATCTAAAAGAAGAAGTATATGTTAAATAGCCTGTAGGTTTTGAAGAAGCATATTTCCCTCATCATATACTTGGATTGGACAAAGATCTATATGGTTTGAAGCAAGCACCAAGAGCCTGGTATGAGAGACTCTCAAAGTTTCTCAAAGAAAATAGCTTCAAAAGAGGAAAAATAGATAATAATCTTCTCTTAATGACCAAATGTAGCAGTCTATTGATTATTCAGATATATGTTGATGACATAATCTTTGGAGCTACTTCTAAATCCATATGTGAAGAATTTGCCAATCTGAAGGGAAGTGAATTTGAAATGTGATGTATATGCATTGATGCCCAGAACTATATGGTTGGTTTGTCATCATCAAAAATAGGGGAAATTTTCTATATGTAGTTTTGATATTGAGAAGCTAACTGCAAGGAACCAGGTCCCTTGGTGTGTAAGAAATAGTACAACTGACATATGTTATTGGCACAGTTTTGTCCTCTTGTGTAAAAAAATTACAGGTGTTATTTTGCATTGATTAGGAAAGATGGACAAATGATATTTATCCCTAATCATCATCCATCTATAAAAGGAAAGAGATTATTCTTCATCAAATGAGATTTTTGCAAATTTAAAAATAAAAGAGAGATAGAAACAAAAACTCCACTGCTCAAGTTTTAGCTATTTATGTGAACATAAATTGAAATATTTCTTGAGTTAGTACTAATTTTTAATTGAACTAATCATGATATAAGAGTAACTTTTTTCTCCTTGAGTATAGAGTGCTTAGGTACAGTTGCTCAAGTGTGATGTTGATTAGACTTAATCATCATAGAGAGTCCTTAGTGGAGTTACAAAGATGAGATTGTAGTAGAATGATTTTGATTAGAGTTAATCATCATAGATAGTCCTTGGTAGAGTTACCAAGATGAGATAGTAGTAGAGTTGCACTAGGGAAAGGAGCCTAAAGGTAGGCTGAAATCTAGAATATAATCAGGAGGTTAATTAGAGTGGATTTCTTAAGGTGGTTGTGAGGGAAAGCCATGTTTTTTCCTTTTCTGGGTTTCCAAATAAAATTCTTGTGGTTTTACCTTCCTGAATTGCCTTTGTTTTACTAGCACCACATAGTCACTTTACTGTTCTATCACATATGATTGACTTTAGGATACCTAGTCCCTCACTGTGTGGTGCAACCCCTAAGGGTTCCAACAAAACTTGGTATTAGAGCATCAAGTTTTAAGTGTCCTAGAGCGACTTAAAGCAATGTTAAGTAGTGTTTTATTCATGGGTGTGAGTGTGTCCCATTTATGGGTGAGAGGCTATGAAATATTTTCGGAAGGATTTTACTTCTTTCATGTTCATATTGTGTGATATAGTGTGAATTCTATTAAAACCTTCTTCTACCTCATGGAATACATGTTTATAAAATATGTCTCTGAAGTGATCTAATTAAAGGAGGAACGAGGATCAACAAGTACCACCAGCAACTTTAGCATAACTTTGAATGAACAAGTGTCTCATGCCAAATTCAAAGTTGCTTTCACAGTGTTAGCCCAGTCCATGACCACTCAAAACACTGGAAAATTGTTTCACCAGCTTACCCATTAATGAATACAATGAAATCCAAAGTTTGAGACTTCACTCAAATGAATCCTTCAATTCTTTGGGTTTAATTCTTAAGACGAACCACTGGAGTTCTTGGATAATATTCATAAAGTTATTGAGATCATGGGTGTCACTCTGACTAAAAGTGTTGTCATGGCTTCTTATTAGTTATAAGGAGTGGCTCACACCTGGTACAAGCAATAGAGGAGGATAGAAGTACAGATTAGGATCCGTAAAGTGGGATGAGTTTTTTATTACATTTCTGTAGAAGTTCTTCCCACTTTAGCTAGGAAAGGCCAAGGTGAATGAATTCCTAAATTTGAAATAGGGTAATTTGAGTGTGAATAAGTATTTTCTTAAGTTTACTCATTTGGAAAAGTATTCTCTGGCAATGATTGCTAAATCCAAGAAACGTATGAGTATGTTTGTGTCTAATGTTTCTAAGGATGTGGTCAAAGAGTGTAGGACTTCTAGGTTGGTTAATAACATGGACATCTCTCGAATGATAGTTCATACTTGGAAAATTAAAGAAGATAAAAATAAGGAGAAAGAAAGAGAGATTAAGAGACCATGCAGTTTAAATTTCTCTTAACAACAGTTAAATAGTTAACATCACTCTCAATTCTGCCAAATATCTCCAGCTCCAAAATTATTATACATTAGTGCTTTAGGGAATCAAGCTCTAAGTCTCAAGGATCTGTCACTAGTAATTATGGTATGAATTACCAAGGTGAGTGTATAGCCAGTAGTGGATTTTGGGTGCGTCAAGCTAGGGCATCGTTTGATGGAGTGCCAAAGTGCCAATCTAAAAGGTAGAGATGCTCATCAGCATACTCAGTCGAATACTTCAGCAACTTCAGCAAGGTGGCTCATCGAGTGCAGGTGGCAACCAGTGTAAGAATAGGTTTTTTTCCCTTTATACCTAACAGGATTAGAAAGGTTCACATGATGTAGTCACTGGTACGTTATAGTTATTCTATTTTTATTGTTGGAACCCATGGGGGTTACACTATATAGTGAGGGACAAACTATCTTAATGTTAATCAGAGGCAATCAAACAATAGAGTGCAGGAAAACTAAAGACAGTGCAAGAGGAGGAAAAATAAAAGGATTTTACGTGGAAACCCAGGAAGGAAAAAACCACGGATTTCCCCAAAAACACCTTCAAATCCACTATAATCAAACTTTTTATTATAGTATTTAATGAACCTAACTCTAGGTTTCGTTCACTTGTAATAAATCTACTACAAGCTTATTTTGGCAACTCTACCAAGGATTCTCCACTGATAACTCAAATTTGCAGCTAGCTTAGGTAGCTCTACCTAAGAACTTCTCTCAAGAAAATAAAACACTAATCATATAGCATGAGTAGTTCAATTTCAAATTAGTACTCACTCACTCATTAAGGGTACTACAAAGATAAGAACGTGAGCAATACTTGAGTAATTCTTGAAATGGAGTTTTTGTTTCCTCTCTTAACTCTTTAGAATTATGTAAAAACTGGTTGATGAAGAGGCGTCACTTTTCTTTTCCAGCTGAGTGATTATTATGGATAACAGATCATTGGACTAGCTTTCCGAATTAGTACAAAATACCAACTATAAGTTTGTTACATAAATGGACAAACTTGTCCAAACAATGCATGCCAGTTGTATTGTACCTTGCACAACCAGGGTCATAGTCCCTTGTAGTTACTTGCTCATCATCAAAGCTACATATATCAATTTTACCATTTTTGATCATGGAAAACCAACCATACAATTTTGAGCATCAATGCATAGTTATTATTTATAATCAGTGTGATTACCACTTAAAGATGAATGTTCCCTCTATCTTCATGCTTCCTCTATCATGCAATATAAGGACCTGGTCCCTTATTATCATTTACAAAAAAAATTTGATTTTTTCCTTTATTATCATACAGCTTCATTTAAAGCATTTGTATACTTCCACCTATCAACATAACTTCATTCATTCATCTATTCAGCACATCACATTTTCCCTCTATCAGCATGCCATTAAAATCTTCAACTTAAATTACCTAGTACCTGGTCCCTACTACATGAATTTGGTATTCCCCCTTTTGGTATCATTAAAAAGGATTAATAGTAAACCAAGTGTAAAATAAGTACATGCTAATTAAATCATGGCCACTCGGGAAACACGAACTTGAAGAACAACTTTAAAAAAGGAGAAAAATAAGGCACAAATAAGGATTCATTAATTCTTTAATCAAGATAAGTACCAAAATTGTAAGCTAGATTAATTAATCATAAAGAAGTTGTCTTTAAGGCCAACATGAGATTCACGACATGAAACTAATATGGTGTTGATGAGGAAAAGGGGATAATAGGTTTCAGGTAGAGGGAGGCTTAGGGAAAAGGGATTTAATTATCATCTTTATTCGTGAACTTTTATATTCATGGGCACCCTTTAAATATTTGGTTAGGACCATCACTGCAGTATTAAGTCCTTGAATTTCACCAGTCAGCTCTACCACTTTCATTTTGAGCTCAGTATTTTCTACTTCTCTTAGGACTACTACTCATTTTTATCAACCACAGTTGTTCTCTTCTTGGGACCAAGTCCTTTAGAGTATTTCCTTTTCATCATAGCTATGTATTTCTACCTCACTCCAACATAGGTACAAAACTTGTAAGCCTCCATGACATCTTTCATTATTTTTTTCAGAACCTCTTATAGAATAGGCTCTAGTCACTTCCACCTCAGAGGTCATCATTTTTTATTTTTCTTTATTTTTCATTAGTTTCTTCACAATCCATCTTATATTTACTTTATCCTCATCCTTATCACTCTACTTATTTTTTGATAACAATATATTTTTTTCCTGTATTTACTTCATTATTAATACCTACTTCCTGTTCTATTCCATTAATTGGGCTTTCTTTGGTGTCATATGTAAGGATTAAATTTTTTAGCTATCCAGTTCTTATTTGAGGAAAGATCAACGTTTTTCACAGGAATTTCTTCACCAAATAGCTGAGCAAAAATAAAGCTTGAATCTAAGGATGTAGGGGGCCTGGTTCTTACAAATTTTTAGAAGTATCATCCCTTTTGAGTTCTTCAGACTTCCCAGGAATCTGAGAATTTTCAGGAACTGTTAAGCTTTTTCAAGAGTGAAAATTTTATTTTGAGAGATTTCTTCTTCTATTGGTGAATTAAAGCCTCGATTAGAATCCTCTGTCATGATTGGGTGAAGTTAACTTTCTAGGGTTAAGGAAGGTTCAACTGGAATGACTCATTTAGAAATTTCAAATTATATAAATATGACTCGGTGGGTAAAGTTGACTCAATTTTAGCTTGGAGACTGATGATGAAGCTTTCTATGATTTTTGTTGTTGAGGCATCTGAGTATTGGGAATTTTCAACCTAATTTCATAGAGTTTTATCTGCATTAAAACTTTCAACTCGGTTAAAAGAAGTAGAATCATTTGTCATTTGATATTGAGGGTGAGAGAGATTAAATGGGAATAATTGGATTTTGAGAGAAAAGTCAATTTTTGACAATAACTGAAATTTATTGAAGAGTGACACCAAAATAACTAATATGGTCATTTAGTAAAGTGTCAGTAGTCAATAACAAAGGTCACTATTGAAATGAAATATCTGAATTTACAAAGTGTGAGCCTTAATTTTGTAGAAAAGAACTGACTACTTTTGCAGAGAAGAAAATATACATGGCCTATTTAAATAATATTTTGTGATTATTAAGAGATAGGACTAGGTCTCTCTCTTTCGAGTGAATCTTTAGGTCTGTGCTTGTCATATTTTTCAACTTCCTAAGATGTTCCCATGGGTGGATACCTGCAGGGGGAGAGTACTAAGTTAGACTCACATGCAGCTATTGTACCATATATACCTGTCTCCTAGGCATAGCCAATTTTGAATGGAAACACTGAATCAATAGATAGGTCAGGTTGATTAGATCAGTTCTATTTTAGCCTTTTACCTCTACATGCACTTCTTATTCCATAGTCTATTCTTAATGTATGTCTGATGATCAAGTCCTAGACTTGACATTGTTCACACAGCTAAATCTTCTTCTTCTGAGATAAGTTTCCTAGGGATGAGTCCCCTGAGAATTTTGACATTACCTCTTTTTGTTGATCTTGAACTTAATATGAGATTAATGATTTGCACTTTGTATCATCAACATTATCATCTGAATTCTTCAACATTTTGCCTATTCATGTTTAGCAACATCACCTCTCTTTCTTCATTCCGTGGGATTAGGTCTCTGAGAGAAATTTGTCATAGTAATACATCTTCACCAGAAGTTCCTTGAGAGAAAACACAGTCAGATATTCCAAAATTGATCCTTGCTTATACATTATCATAGGACAACTCCTGACTGCAATACCCTTTTTCAAAACCTAGACCAATGGTCAATTGTTGGATTTGGGAACCCACTTAAGCCCAAGTTCCCAGTCCGAATACAATGGTGTAATCAGATACTTCTTATTCCATCTAGATAGAAAATTCCTTTTCTAATTTATCAAGCCTTGAAACCCTTAGTATTTGAATTTTCCTCATTAAAATATTTGATACCATTCATTCTTTCTTTAATACAACTTTTACAATTTTCTATCAGGTTCCCAGCTCTTCCATAATGAGTGCACAAGGGTTAATGGACTTTGTTTTAGAAAGTTTTAACAAACTTGTCTTGTGACCCAAAAGATTGCGTTTTATACTATACTAAAGGACCTTACCTTTATACTCTCTAACCAGTGAAATTAGAGAGAAGTTATAGAGATGAAGTCCACTGAAGAGATTTTTGAGTTATTTCCTCAAATGGACCAGGTCCCTTTATAACTCCTCATTCTTTTGGAGAACAGTAATGAGCTGGTTTTGATAATTCTTCATCTTCTCTTAAAGATCAATTTGAATCTGTGAGGCCTCTGCTTTTTTTAGTTGGACCATAAAACTCAGATTGTTAAATTTTAAGTGAGCACATTATTCTTCTACTTTAGAAATCTGTTGATTTAACTATTTAATTCAAAGTCCTGATTTTTTATCTTTTCTTCCAGACCATTTTTCTCAGTACTCAACTTGCACACAATATCAATCAATACATTTTCTAGCTTATTTATCTTCCTATCAGAATACTTTTCAATGTTCTTCTTAATGTCAGAGATAGTTAACTCATTTTTTTCTTCACCTTTAATGTCTTCTATGAAGGTAAACAAGGAATCAATGGTCCTTTTCTCATCTTTCACTGCATATATGGAAACATCTTCAGACTTCTCAGCTTCAGGAGATTTACTAGAGCAGTCACCCCAACCAGCTAAGGCTTGTTTAACTACAAGATCAGTTGTAACCTGTCTTCTTAATTTTATGGGGACCTGGCCCTAATTTCTTATTTTCTCACCTTGACTATTGTGAGAATACTGATGGTACATTTTGTACATTGCACAATCCTTAACAAAGTGTTCAGGACTTCCACATCTGTGACAAACTTTCATAGTGGATCCTTTTCTTCTGCTGCCTCCACTTCCCTAGAACTAGACATTTTTCCTCCTATCTTTAACAATTCTTTTTTCTAGGTAGATTTCATTAGGGTCATATTCATTTGACCCTAATATTAAAGCTTTTAAAGCCAGAGATATCTCTTTTTACCTCCATCTTCTCATGCCCTTTTTTTATTTTTAAGTTAATGAGTCTTCAGGTTCCCAATGATTTAATCCATGGTGATAGTTATTAAGTTCCTAGCCTCAGTGATAGCATCCACTTTGAATGACACCAAGAATTTTTCTCAAATATTTGTACAATGGAATTACTTTTTGTAAGTAGTGTAACTCATTTATTATAAAAGTAAACCTGGTATGCATGTCTTCAATAGTTTCTCCTTCTTTCATTGTGAAGGTTTCTACTGATTTATCATCATATCAACTTATTAATCCCTTACATCACTGGTTCTTTCATGAGTTATCTTTAACCGATCCTAGATTTCCTTGGTTGTTTCACAAGCTAAAGTTTTATTGTATTCATCTAGTTTTATGCCACAAACAAGCATTTTTTTTCTTTCTAGTTTTTCTCAATTCTTTTTCTATCTTCATCATTGAACTCCCTCTTGCTTTTGATAACCATGCTTGTCTCCATCTTTGACTTCTTTTACAGGTACATGAGGACCATAAATAATAATGTCCATAAGCTCATTGTCCTCAGCCATAATGAAGTCAAACATCCTTGTTTTCCACCGTCCATAGTACTTCCCATTAAATATAGGTGGTCTATTGGATTATTGCTCTTCTTATAGGTTAGGTAAAGTAGCGATGTTAACCAAAACACTCTATGTGTGAATCTTTTAGAGTGACCTCGCTCTGATAACAATTTTTGGAACCCTTGGGGGTTACACCACACTGTGAGGGACCAGATCCTTCAGTGTCAATAATGATAAATAAAATAATAAAGTGAAGGAAAACTAAAGACACTGTAGAAAGAAAAAAAATAGATTTTTACGTGGAAACCTAGGAAGGTAAAAATCACAGCTTGCCCTCATAAGAACCTCCAAATCCTCTATAATCAAAATCTTAATTATAGTCTTTAATGAACCTAACTCTAGGTTTATTTTCCTTGTAACAACTTTACTACAAGCTCATCTTGGTAACTCTTCCAAGGACTCTCCACTGATTAACTCAAATCAATAACTAGCTTAGGTAACTCTTCTTAAGCACTTCTCTCAACAAAACAAAATACTACTCTTATGGCATGAGTAGTTTAATTTCAAATCAGTACTCACTCAAGAACACTCACCCACTCATTAAGCATACTACAAATATAAGAACATGATCAATTCTTGAGTAATTCTTGAAATGGAGTTTTTTTACCTCTCTTCACTCTTTAGAAATATGCAAAAAATTGTTTGATGAAGAGCTGTCTCTATCCTTTTATACCTAAGTGATGATAGGACTAAAAAAGCATTGCACCGGTTCTCCTTATTAGTACAAAATACCACATGCAAGTTTTTCACACAAAAAGACAAAACTATACAGACAACACATGCCAACCATACTATACCTTGTATATCTAGGGACCTGGTCCCTTATACTTAGTTTCTCATCACCAAAAATACATATACAATTTATGTTTATGTATTATTAGATCCTAGAGCCACACCTTATTTTGTAACACCTTATATAGCAATAGATTCGATGACGGTCCAGAAATTCTTTTAGAAGTATTCACATTCTCTACTCTAGTTGGTGATTCAGTCATAGCTAGACGGGTATACAAAATTGCCCTATCACTGATTCCCAAAAAGTCACCTCAATTTTCCTTCTAAAGTTAAGACATGGTGTTTCAATGTAATTTTTTACATATATTGGATTCACACTTTCTATGCCTCTATTAATCGTAGAAAGACAGTAGTTCAATTCCAGTTTCCAGATGAACTAATTTAACTTTGAATGGGTAGTACTTTAACATGTATGAATCAATTTGTCTCTTACCTTAAATCTAGAAAATTAATCTCCACAGGGTGCATCTATCATCCTGTTCGGGACAAGGATTCAAAATTAGAATCCCCGACTCTTGTGTCTATTATAGTAGAAATGAGTTTCCAGAAGTATTTTCAGAAGATCTACCTAGAGTTTCTCTGAAATGAGAGAATAAATTTTAATAATCTCCTTACAAATAACCAAATTCGATTCAACCCTACAGAATAGCTCCAACCAAGATTAAGGAGTTGAGGGAATAAATTTAAGATCTCCTACACATAGGTTTTATTAGTCCTAGTACTTCACCATGGGGTGCTCTAGTTCTTTTCCTGCGTGAAAAAAATGGTTCTATTAGAATGTGCATCCACTACAATTAGTTGAATAAGGTCATGGTCAAGAATAAGTATCTCGTTCTAGAGATCGATGACTTATTTGACAAAGTTTAGGGTGTAAATTAGTTTTCTAAGATAGACCTTAGATTAGGCTATCATCATCTCCGAGTTAGAGAATGTGACATTCCAAAGATAGCCTTTGGAACTTGGTATGGTCAATTTGAATTTGTTGTAATGTCTTTTGGACTAACGAATTCTCCTATAGTTTTTATGGACATTATAAACAAAGTGTTAAAGTAGTACTTGAACATGTTCATCATTGTTTTTAAAGATGACATCCTTGTTTATTCTCAGAGTAGGGATTAAGACACAGACCATTTGAGGATTGTCTTACATATTCATAAAGATTGACAATTATTCACTACGTTCAGCATGTATGAATTTTGGTTGAAATTAGTAGCACTTATTAGACATTATTTTTTGTAAAGGAATTTAGGTTGATCCTCAAAAAATCAAAGAAGTAATAAACTAGCCTCGACCCATCTCTCTATCAGATATCAGGAGTTTTTTGGTTTAGCTGGTTACTACAAATGATTGTAGAAGTGATTTCCTCTATTGGTTTTCCTGTGTCCATATTGACTCATAAGAAATTTAAATTTAAGTGGTCCAAATTGTATGAAAATATTTTTTCAGGTTTGAAGACACGACTCACCTCCACGATAATTTTGACTCTGCCAGAGGGTTCAAATGGGTTTGTGGTTTGTTATAATGCTTCCAAAGTTAGAGTTGGTTGTTTGTTGAGACAGCGTGGCAAGGTTATAGCATATGCCTCTAGACATCTCAAGCCTCATGAGAAGAATTACCAGACATATGATTTTGAGTTAGCAACAGTTGTTTTTGCCATAAATATTTTGAAGCATTACCTCTATGGATTTATGTTGATGTGTTCACTGATCACAAGAGCCTTCAGTATGTGTTAAGTTAGAAAGATCAAAATATTTGTTAGAGAAGATGGGGAGAGTTTTTTAAAGATTATGATGTGAGTGACTTTCACCCTCTGAGGAAAGCCAATGTAGTGTCCAACACTCTTAGAATATTATCTATGGGTAAGTGTTGGTCATATAGATGATAAGATGAAATAGTTAGTTTGTGAGGTTCATAAGCTGGCTAGATTTGGTGTTTGATTTGTTAATTCAATTATAGGCTAATATCTTGATTCAAAATAGTTCTGAATCCTATTTGATAGATGATCTGGAAAAAAAGCAAGATAGTGATCCCATTTTTCTTAAGATGAATGAATTAATCCAGATTCAGAAAGTTAAGGTATTTTATAAGAAGAGATGTTGTTCTTTATTATCAGGGATGATTATATATTCCAAATATAGATGACTTATGATAGCGGATACTAGTAAAAGCTCATGGTTCCCAATATTCTATTCAATCCAGGGACTCTAAGATGTATTATGATTTACAGGAAGTCTAATAGTGGAATGGCATGAAAAATGATATCAAAAAATATATGGCTAAGTTTCCAAATTACCAACAGGTTAAGGTTGAGCACTAAAGAATTTATAGTAGCTTCAAGATATCAGTATTCCTACTTAGAACTGGGAAGTAGTGAATATGGACTTTGTTACAGAGTTTTCTCATACTCATCAATAGCATGATTCTATCTGTGTTACCATGGACAAAATGACTAAGTCGGCCTATTTTCTACCAACCAATACTTTTGATTCAGCCTAGGACTATGTTGGACTCTACCTTAAGGAGTTGGTGAAATTATATGGAGTCTCTTTTACTATCCATTCATATAAAGGTATTGAGTTTACTCTTGATTTTAAAAGACATTTCAAAAAGATCTTGGTACCCAAGTTTATCATAGTATGACTTTTCACCTGCAGACAGATGCTTAGAAAGAGAGGGCCATTCAAACCTTAAAGGATATGTTTAGAGAATTTGTTATTGATTTCAAAGGTATTTTGGATGATTATTTGCCTTTAATTTAATTTTTTTATAATAATTAATATCACTCAAATATTTAGATGGCCCCATTTAAAGCAATTTATGGTAGGAGGTGTAGATCTCTAATTGGTTGGTTTGATGTTGTTGAAGCTACCTTGATAGGTCTAGATTCAGTTCATGAGGTCGTACAGAAAGTTTAGTTGATTAGAGACAAGCTAAAACTAGCTCAGAGTTGTCATAAGTCCTATCTAGGTGTGAGAAGAAGGGAACTCAAGTTTTCTATTGGTGATTTTATCTATTTGAAAGGTTCACCCATGAAAAGAGTGAAGAGATTTAGTTAGAAGGGAAAGCTCAGTCCCCACTATGTTCGTCCTTATAAGATTGTTGGTTGTTTTGGAAATGTAGCCTATGAGTTATATTTTTCTGCAGGCTTAGCAAACGGACATCCAGTCTTCTATGTTTCCTAGTAAAGGAAATGAATTTGTGATCCTACATGGATGGTCCCTTAAATAGTGTAGGTGTGAAACATAGTATTTCTTATAAAGAGTTTCTAATCATGATCCTTGACCAATAGGTTCATAAGTTGGGAAATAGGAAGGTCACTTTTGGTAAAGGTTTTTTGGAGAAACCAGTTAGTTAAGAATGATTCTTGGGAAGAATAGGCATATATAATGACCAAGTATCCCCATATATTCTCTTTGAACTAAGCTTTAGCTTGAGGAAATAGTTTTCCCTTAATTAATTAATTCTTTCTTTCTCATGTTACCCAGTTATTCTCATGCCATAACATGCATTCATTAGTTCAGTTCAGTCCATGTTTTAGTTTTACACTCTATATTATGTTAGTATTCAGATTATTTGACTCTCAATGTTGAGATTGCATCTCTTTCCCTAACTTTTCAGCTCCGTTGGTTTTTATTCGGGAATTTATGACCCAAAGAGGGAGATATTATGGCACCTCAAAAATCCAAGATAAGATCAACCATGATTCAAGTACATGTAAAATCAATCTTCACTCTTTGATAGCATGAGTTGTAATTTTTACCTGTATTAAGGCATCAAGTAACTCCTCGCCACGGCCAAGTCAAAACCTTCCTTACATATTGATTTATTGAGAAGAATCTTGTTATAATCAACTTCAAATAAGCATAAGTCCTATATTATGAAATATTTTTGAGTTTAATACCCACTGAATTAGATATATTTTAGTTAAATTTACAATGCATCTAGTTTATCATTAATCTGAAATGGCTGTAAAAGGTTATGGCCATTTTAGTAAAGCATTGTCCAGTGGTGAGATACCATGAGCTAAACCACGACTGTGGTTACATTTTATGACCATATAATGGTCTTTTCTTGTCTATAATGCCCCAAAAACTGAAAATTAACATGTATATCTTGCACCCACAAGAGGAAACCATGACTGTGATTTGAAACCTAACTTTAGGTACAATCATCGGTCCTAAGGATTATCCTGTTTGAACTTACAAGCTACAAAACAAGACATAATTGTGAGTGGATCCCATGATCTTTCCATTGCTTGTATGTTCATGTTCAAAGAACCTCCAATTCAGCCTCCCAACTAGGAGCACTACTCATGATTTTAGGTGGATCCCACAATTGTGGGATGGTTTGTACGACCCACTCTACAACTTTTTTAATTATGAATTTAAAAGTGTACATTAGTTTTTTCCTACTCTTTTAACACCAAATTATGTCATTTAAGTTATTGCAAGGCTGATTATTAAACTTAATATTACTCTAACCCCTTATTACTCAAAAAAACATTCGACACTTAGTTTTAACATAGAGAAAAAAGGAAATTTATTTTCCCAATAAGAACTAGGGATGATCTTCTTCGGTATTCTAATTTCAAAGATGTCTTCAACATTGTCATATCTAGGTATGTGGGATTTGATAAATGGGTTTAATTTCATCCATTAATTCTCGATATTATCTTATTTTATAAGTTTAGTTCCTTCTTCAAATCTTAGGGTTCATAAATAATGTAAATTACTTAATATCTTAGTCCCTAGTAATATTAAGTTTTAACCCATGTTTTACCATGAATTTCAATACCATGATATGTTCATGATCATAAAAACTCATTATATTATGAATTTTATGATTTTAAACTTGATTTATTAAATTATTAAAATTCACTCAATTTATGAAATTATCATAATAAGTGCATTTTTTGGGTTGATAGGTTATGAACACCCGATGACCTACAATATCATGCATTAATTTTAATACTCATTCTTTTACTATTCATGATTTAGAATTCTTTCAAATAATGCATCTACCTATGAATTTCAAAATATCGATATTGTTGGGTATTTTAGTATATTAGTTAACATTGAGTTAGGAGTATTACTTAGCACCAATAGGACATAGGTTTAGATAAGTCCCAGAACTATATGTCCACCATAGGTTGACATTAAAGTCCTTTGGACATCAAATTAAAGGATCCATATTAGTCAATATTTGTACCTTTGGTAAGATACTAAACACCTATCCAATTGGGCTTACTTGTTGGGCCCTATTTAGCTCAGATGGGGATTTCAGTTAATAATAGCTCCCACGGTTTAGTTTCAGACATCACATGACCTTATATTCAGTTATTTTCCTTCAAAAATTCTAAGTTCTAAGTTTACTACCCTGACTACGATTTTTTTCTTGCGAGTCATAGAAATTTATTATAGGTTATAAGACCCAGTCATAACATGCCCAGTGAGATTTATCTATGTCATATTTTAAACTGTGACTACCATGTTATGAGTCGTAAGACTCTAAATGGCTTGTATAGTTCTTTTTGTAAGAAACCAGTGTGATGTCTAATGTATTCTATCTTAAGTACGAGTAGGATGTAATGATTCATATGGAACAATTTTAAGTCGCAAGGTCCCTTACATAACTAGACCAGTGTTGGTAGTTTGGGAATCTTTCAATACTATGAGTGATGGGAAATAAGTCATATGGTGACCCTATAAGTCTTAAGGTAACAAAAAATGACTGGCAACTTATTTTCCATCTTTTTAATGAGGGTATTTTAGACATTTTCTATTATTCCAATAATAAACCATGACTATAAACATACTTGGGACCTTATTTTCATCAATAATAACCATCAAATACACTCTCATCTCTTAAATCCTCTTAAGCATCAATACTTAGGGTGTCCAAGAAGTGGGTCAAGTAGAGCTTCAAGGGTTGAATTCTCTCCATAGTCTTGGGTATTTAAGGCATGTGACTCTACCCTTAAACTCATTTTATCTAATGCACGAATTTACATAGTAAAATATGTGAATTTGAAATAAGGGTTTTGATATGGTTAAGGCCTTCCATATGAATGGTTCTTAAATTCATTTCCCTTGGTTTAATATATGTTATTCATTCTTTGTTAATAGTTTTGAATTTGTGGGGTGCATGGGATTTGTGAATAATAAAAGGGGTTATGTTTTCCCCAATTTTGATGAATTTTGCTTTGACATATGGTGTTAGAAATTGAGTTCCCTCAACCTAATTGTGAAATTTATAATGATACATGGATTTTTCACATGTTTTGAATTGCTCACCTGAACTAATGCATTTGCATAAAATGTTAATGAACCATGGTGTGATTTTATTGAAATTTAGGTTATGTGAATTCCCTGTGTGAACATTAGTTAGAACTAATGGGTCGTGAATTTCACCCATGTGATGGTTAATGGATTATGACATGATAATAAACTTGCAAGTGGGGTTTGTATGATGATACCAATAGGACACATAAATTCATAATTAGATCATCAAAATTAGGAATATGTGTTAAATATTTTAATTTCACTTAAAAGTGGGTTGTGTAGCTAGGCCATAAAAGAGGAGGTCCCGATGAACCAACACCGACAACCATGCTAGATGACTCAGGGGTGTAAATGACTGGAGGTTCAAGTCCCCTTTATTATAATTATATGATTGGGAGGTTCGAGTCCTCTATGTTATATAAATTGGGTCTTAAGTCTCTTTTAATTTAAATCAGAAGGTTTGAGGGCCCCATAAGGCATATGGCATATGATTATCCTCTAGTTTATTTAGTTACATGCACTGGGGGCCTTCCAGTTGAGGGAGAGATGGGCCCATATAGCCAGTGGATTCCTTGATTATGTTGGTTATGCTACACAATCTAGGTTAAGATTTTAAAAGTTCATGTTATGTCTTGTTCTCTACCCCGGTATATGATATATATATGTGTCTGTATTTTTATTTGATAATGTGCACTAGATTTGACTGGTTTCAAATTATTACACATGTCATTATCAAATCCCTTATTCGTGAGTTACATGTTAGTACTCCAATCACTAACCATCTTGGAATGTTGTATCTCCATGCAATGGAGGAGCCAAAAATTCTTTTACCTTTCCAGTGCAATGATCAGGTATTCATGGATGGTTCATGAGTATACCTGAAGTTGTGAACTTTCATATTTTGGAAGATTTATTTCTTGTTTTGGTTTCTTATGTCTTATACTTTATTTCAGATTTATTTTTGGCTATGCTCAGGGGAATGTCCCGACACTTCATTAGTATTCTATTTTTTATGGCTTTGTGGGTATTGTAGACTTACGTATTATGTAGGTAGATGGTATTGGTTATTGGTATCAGTTTGTGGTTACTAATATAAAATAGAATCTTTGAACTTACGTTACCCTATCTTCTTATATGTTCTAACTTCAACCTATGTTAGTGTATGTTATATTCTTTTAGCTTAGAAATGAGGGGGTCTTTAGTCCTCGATGGTCTTCAGATGCCCATCATGGACAGGCTCTTGTTTAAGTTGTGACAAAGTTGATATTAGAGCCTAGGTTCATAGTCAATTGGTATCCACAAAGCCGTGTCAAGTACAGTCTCTTTTATGGGTGTGTAGTGCACCATACTTATAAGATAGAGGATATGAGGAATTTAGGAATGCTTTCCTTTATTGTTGTCTTATTTTCGGGATATAGAATCTAAGGGCTTGAATCTCCCTAATTCACATTTTCTCGCCTTTCAGATTATGCCTCTAATAAGATCTGATATTCATGGAAACTCTTCTATCTCATCTGAGGACAATATGGATGGAGCTCATCCTACTTTTAGGTTAATGATTGCGTTTAGGGTCACTACTTTTGATTACCTCCATGGAGTCCCATCGGTGTCTACTGATCCAACTCCAGAAGGTGACACTCATGCTCAATCACCATAGGGATATATCACCAATGCTGAGTTTCATCATTCTATTCATCTATTGACCCAGTTAGTAATATCTCAGTCACATCAGTCGGGTCCTACTAGAATTAATGTGAGTTATTTAGAGACCACTAGAGTTGGCCAGTATATGAGGTTGCATCCTCTGACTTTTATTTGTACTAAGATTGAGAAGGATCCTCAAGGGTTCGGCGGCTAGTTCTCCTAACCCAAAGTCATCCGATGATCGACGTTCTTAGAGTGGTGATGTTTCTAGGACACTGGATCCCCAATACCAGTCCAATGAGGCCCATTTTGCACCATCATATCCTTCTTGTACATTTTATGGTTAGTTGTACCGTGGTCAATATGAGAAGGAGATGAGTCGGTGCTTTAGTTTTGGTTAGATTGGTCATATGCAGTGGGATTCTTCTTCAAATGTTGCTTTTGGGGACAATAAGGTTCCTATTGCTACTTCATCATCTCCAACACCCAAGGGTGCCATTTTTGGCTCTGGCACTGGTCTAAACTGCCTCTATGCTCTTACTACCCATCAGGAGTCCGTGTATAATGCCTCAAAATCTGATTCCCAAGATGCCACATAGTGCTCTGAACTATAAGTTGTTCTGAGCTATCCCTGGATGCCTTTTATAAATTTGAATCTCCAATTCGAGAAGGTATGAATGAAAAATCATAATAATGTTGAAATTGTTTGAATTATCTGGGTATATCTGAATCATACTAATCTAAAAAGTTTGATAAAGAAAATACTAAAAATCCAAATGCTGTAACTGAGATCTAAAACTGAATCTAGTAGTTTTATAAGCCTCTACTGACTAAATCTAGAGTCACTAGGACAGGCCCCAGCTGACAAACTATCTTAAATGAATATGGAAGCATCTATTAATAAACAGAAAACATGAATAGCTAAGTCCCCAAACTATGAGGACTCACCAACAGCAGAGATATAGATGAGATACTCGAAAATCACTTGCATTGTTGCAGCTGAGCACCTGAACCTACATCATGACACAATATAGCACATAGACGTATATGTGGATTAGTACTTTGAGGATATACTGAGTATATGGGGGTGAATGCAATAAGTAAACAATGTCATCATAGTTTATAAAATCATGCATGCTAATTGTAAATAACTCACATTGGATTGAGTAAATCTAAAACCTGAAGATCATAAATCAAGAATAATAAAGCATGCACTACAATTCTTGTGAGTCACAACACTTAGTGCTGAAATTTGTATTTTGTTCTTATTTTCAAATCATATAGGCTACGTAAAATCTGAAAACTCATTCTGAAAATCTTTATTATTAGGGAGATTCTCTTAACCGACATAAACCAGGTGAGCTACATGGAGTCCAACATCTTGAACTCCTAAGAAAGAAACCTCACGTTGGGGAGAGGTGTCATACTCTTGCTAGGGAATATAACCTAATCCACATGAACGATCACAAGCTAAAACTGTCATCCATATAAAAATAGAAAAATCTAATAATCTGTACCTACATTGGCTATGTAGTTCTGTGGAAGATAAGGCACTCCACACTTCACGCTCGGTGCTAAATACTACTTCCACTTAAATTTGTACGCTCAAACCATTGGAAATCCACTTTTAAAACTAACATAAGGGTTCATATGGAAAACCAATCATGTATTTATATGAGTAAATCTATAAATAAAGGTAATCTGAGTTTTGTAAAATGCAATAATCTATAAAGTGGATTCCAAAGTTAAATTAGTGATCAAAAGACCAAAGTTTTACAGAAAAACTATAAATAATCTGCTCATAAGATGCTTAAAACATCATCTTTCTTAAAATCATAAAATCAATCTTTAGAAAATAATTCATGCTTCAATCTCATGTTAAAACATTATAATATTCATGCTTGGTAATGTAAACATTCTTAACTCAACTTAAAATCTGAGAATTTCAGCAATATGCATGAAAATATGAACATAATCATGTAATTCAACTTCTAAATCATTGGAAATCTCATAATATTGTAAACAACATTAATGGGTATAAATCCTAACTTCAATTTCATGGAAACTCATATAAAATTCAGTAAATTCATAATTAAAATAAGTTTTGGGCACAAAGATGAAAGGAGTATCCTTGTTCATAACCCCACATATTGGTGATCTTTGATGAAAAACATGAATCTTAGATTCCTATTGACGCTTTGATGATAAATTCTTAGAGCCGTTGTGTTGGGAATCCTAAATCTTGAATTTCTTTGGAGAAATAAATGGAGGAATTTGGATTCCTTGGGGAGAAATTTTGATGAACTAGGGTTTTCCTTGAGAGAGATTTGATGAAATATGGGTGTAAAGTGCTTTGAAGGAGTTTAATTCATTGTTTAAGACAGATTAGGGGCTGGAAGAATAACCAAAGCACCCCTTCTTAATAATTATACAGACTGAAAAACGCATATTTTTCTGAACTGGGTGGCCAGATTGATGCACCATTATTGAGGTGGCTCACTGGAAATTAACAAATGGAAATTAGGAAGACTCTGTGACCCGGAGCCATCGCGGTGCCCATTTGGAATGCAATTTTGGCACATAGCGCGATGCGCCATTATTGCGTTGGACCTCTAAAAATTGATGAATGGGAACTCGGCCCTCTCCACGATGTGCCAATATCATGGAGAGCCACTAGAAATTGACAATCATCATTTAAAACCTCTACGCGACACGCTAGTGACCGAAATGATGGTGTTTTGTGACTGGAATTTAAAATCGTCATAACTTCTTACCCGGTTATCAGATTTGAGAGAATCATATATCGTTGGAAATATTATTAAATTTCTCACACGATGGGAGGTCTAAATATGAAAAATTCCACAAGAAATAAATATCATTCACTATAGAAGCTAATCCTTGACATTTTTTGGATAAATTTAAGCTAGGAAAGTTTGGGGATTACATCGAGCCATCTCCCAACATCATCACTAGTATGTAGAAACTCTTCTCTCGTGATGTGTATTGCTCCTTTTATTCAGGATCTACTTTTTCTTATGTGATCCCATTTATGGCTGTGCATTTTGGTTTTGGTTCCGAGTGTATTTCGGACCCCTTTTCTATTTCTACCTTTGTGGGTGACTTTGTGATTGCTAGATATATAGGGGTTGCATAGTAGGAAACTTTGGTGGATTCGGTTGAATTAGACAGTTGATTTTGATGTCATCTTGTAAATGGATTGGTTGTACCTATGCTCTACCTCTTTAGACTCACGTACTCATAAGGTTATTTTTAAATTTTTAAAGTGCTTTGAAAGGGTTTAATTCACTGTTTAAAACGGATTAGGGGATGGGAGAATGACCAAAGTATCCCTTTTTAATAATTAAACAGACTGGAAAATGCACATTTTTTCAAACTAGGTGGCCACCGCGACGCGTCACTATTATGGTGGCTCACTGAAAATTGACAAATGTAAACAGGACAGACTCTGTGAAGTAGATCCATCGCGGTGCCCCATTGGACTGCCATTTTGGCATATGGCGTGACACGCCATTATCGCGTTGGACCTCTGGAAATTGACAAATGGGAAATTCACCTTCTCCACGATACACTAATATTGTGGAGGGCCACTAGAAATTGACAATTGTTATTTAAACCGTCTATGCAACACGCTAGTGACCGAAATGACGGTGTTTTGCGATTGGAACTTAAAATAGCCATAACTTCTTATCCAGTTATCGGATTTGGGTGGATCTTATATCATTGGAAAGCTTGTTAAATTTCCCACACAATGGGAGGTCTAAATCTGGAAAACTCCACATGAAATAATTCTCATTTACTTTAGAAGCTAATCCTAGACATTTTGAGATGAATTTAAGCTAGGAAAGTTTGGGGTATTACAATATCTCCCCTTTGGGAACATTCGTCCTCAAATGTGGCTGGTTAAGTTGAGAATATTGATGAAATATAGGGCTATAAGTTATCATACACAACAAAATTTACTAAATGACTAATTCTCATCATAATGAACTTACTGAATTGATTTATAAGTGCATAAGTTCACATAAAAATAGCTATATAGCTGAATCTGGGATTAGAAAAGAACTGAATTAAGGAAGAGTATTACCTTCGGCTAAATCTGAGTTTGTGGAGAAGAGGTGAAGGTACTTTGCTCGTATAACTGCTTCTGCTTCCCAAGTAGTACCCTCAACTGACTGATTCTGCCAAAGAACTTTGACCAAAGAAACTTATTTGTTCCTTAGTCTACGGATGTGATGATCTAAAATCTCAACCGAAATATCTTTGTATGAGAGGTTGTTCTGGATATCTGAGCTTTCTAAAGGAGCTACAATGGTGGATTCACTGATGCACTTCTTAAGCATAGAGACATGAAATATAGGGTGAACGGCTGACAAGTCTACGTTCAAGTCAAGCTCATAAGCTGCTTTCCCAATGCGACTCAAAATTCTATAAGGGCCAATATACCGTGGACTAAGCTTCCCTTCTTTCTAAATCTCTTTACCCCTTTCATGGGTGAAATCTTCAGATACACTAAATCATCAACCTCAAACTCGAGGTCTCTTTTTCTCACATCTACATATGATTTTTGATGACTCTAGGTTGTTTTCAATCTTTCTCTAATCAACTTAACTTTCTCCATAGCTTCAAACACTACATCAAGCCCAAGAAAAGCAACCTCACCCACTTCAAAACAACCTATGGTTGATCTATATCTCCTTCCATAAAGAGCCTCAAACAGGGCTATCTGAATGCTAGAATGGTAACTATTATTATAATCGAACTCAATCAATGGAAAATGCTCATCCCAACTACCTTTAAAATCACGAACACATGCCCTCAACATATCTTCTATAGTTTTGATGGTCCTCTCTGCTTGACCATCTGTTTGAGTGTGAAAAGATGAACTAAGATGGACTTGGGTACCAAGACCCTTTTGATAGGCTCTCCAAAACTTGAAAGTAAATTGAGTACCCCTATGTGAGATGATAAACAAGGGAACTCCATGCAATCTGACCAACTCTCTGATGTACAACTTAGCCTAATATTCAGTTGTATAGGACATGTGAACTGGTATGAAATGTGATGATTTAGTCAGTCTGTCTACAATAACCCAAACTGAATTAAGAGGATGACGCGAATGGGGTAAACCAGTCACAAAATCCATATTCACCTCTTCCCACTTCCAAGTGGGGATACAAAACTCTTGTAACATACCACCAGATCTTTGGTTCTCTACCTTAA
>JAPEIP010000006.1:138625880-138639054 GCA_026120095.1 Capsicum chinense | reverse complement strand
AATTTGCTCATAAGATGCTTAAAGCATCATCTTTCTTAAAATCATAAAATCAATCTTGGGAAATCAATTCATGCTTCAATCTTATGTTAAAACATCATAATATTCACGCTTGGTAATGTAAACATTCATAACTCAACTTAAAATCTGAAAATTTCAGCAATATGCATGAAAATATGAACATAATCATATAATTCAACTTCTAAATTATTGAAATTCTCATAAACTTGTAAACAACATTAATGGGTATAAACCTTAAATTCAATTTCATGGAAACTCATTTAAAATTTAGTAAATTCATAATTAAAATAAGTTTTGGGAACAAGGATGAAAGGAGTATCCTTGTTCAAAACCCCACATACCTAAATTGGTGATCTTTGATGAAAAACTTGAATCTTGGATTCCTATTGATGCTTTGATTATAAATTCATAGAGCCCTTGTGTGGGAACCCTAAATCTATAATTTCTTTGGAGAAATAAATGGAGGAATTTGGATTCCTTGGGGAGAAAGTTTGATGAACTAGGATTTTGCTTAAGAGACATTTGATGAAAAGTGGGTGTAAATTTATTTAAAGGAGTTTAATTTATTGTTTAAGATGGATTAGGGGCTGGGAGAATAACCAAAGCACCTCTTTTTAATAATTAAATAGACTGAAAAATACATATTTTTCCAAACTGGGTGGCCAGCGCGATGCACCACTATTGAGATGGCTCACTGGAAATTGAAAAATGGAAATTAGGCAGACTCCGTGACTCGGAGCCATCGTGGTGCCCATTTGAATATGATTTTAGCACATAGCATGACGTGCCATTATTACGCTAGACCTCTGAAAATTAATGAATGGGAACTTGGCCCTCTCTGTGATGCACCAGTATCACAGAGGGCCACTAGAAATTTACAATCATCATTTAAACCCTCTACGTGACGCGCTAGTGACCAAAATAATGGTGTTTTCCGACTGGAATTTCAAATTGCCATAACTTCTTACCCGGTTATAGGATTTGGGTGAAACTTATATCGTTCAAAAGCTTATTAAATTTCTCACACAATGGGAGGTCTAAATATGGAAAATTACACATGAACTAAATATCATTCTTTTTATACGCTAATCCTTGAAATTTTTGGGATGAATTTAAGCTAGGAAAGTTTAGGGATTACACCGAGGCATCTCCCAACATCATCACTAACATGTAGAAACTCTTCTCTCATGATGTGTATTACTTCTTTTATTCAGGATCTACTCTTTCTTATGTGATCCCATTTGTAGCTGTGCATTTTTGGTTTTGGTTCTGAGTGTATTTCAGACCCCTTTTCTATTTCTACCTCTATGGGTGACTTTGTAGTTGCTAGAGTATATAGGGGTTGTATGTAGGAAACTCTGGTAGATTTGGTAGAATTAGAAATAGTTGATTCTGATGTCATCTTGTGAATGGATTGGTTGCACTCATGCTCTGCCTTTTTAGACTGGCGTACTCACAAGGTTATTTTTAAATTTTTGAATGAGCCATCTATTGAGTGAGAATGGAGTCCCTAGTTCCTAATAGAGGTTTATATTCATATCTTAAAGACCAAATACTGATTTCCAAGGGGTTTCTATACTATTTAGTGCATGCTAAGGATTCTAAATCCAAAGATCCTTCGTTGCAATTAGTCCCTGTGTTCTATGACTTTCTTGAGGTGTTTCCTGATGATTTTCCTTGTGTTTCTCCAGGTAGGGAAATTGATTTTGGGATTGATCTTCTTCCAGAACTCATCCTATCTCTATCCCTCCCTATAGGATGGATCCAGTTGAGTTGAATAAGCTTAAGGAGCAGTTGAAAGAACTCCTTGATAAGAGTTTTATTCACCTGATTGTGTCTCTGTGGGGTTCTCCCATTCTTTTTGTACATAAGAAGGATGATTCCCTTCAGATATGCATTGATTACTGCCATTTGAATAAGGTCAGAGTGAGTAATAAGTACTCACTTCCTAGAATAGATGACTTGTTTGACCAACTATAGGGAGCTATGTATTTCTCTAAGATTGATATCCGGCTTTCATTAGATAAATATTAGGGAGGAGGATATTCCCAAGACTGCCTTCTATACCCGTTATGGTCATTTTCTTTTCTTGGCCATGTCTTTTAAATTTACCAATACCCAGTGGCATTTATGGATCTTATGAATTGGGTAGTCTATCGATTTCCAGATTTTTTTACCACTGTGTTTATCTATGATAATTTAGTTTATTTGAAGAGTGAGGTAGATTATACTGATCATCTTCATATTTATTGGAGACCCTAAACAATTAGTGTTTGTATATTAAGTTTTTAAAAAGTGAAATTTTGTTGAATGTTATTACTTTTTTGAGTTATTTTGTATCTAATAAAGGGATCATGGTGGATTCTCATAAGATCGTGGTGGTTAAGAAATGGCCTAGACCCATGACTCCAATCGATATTTGGAGGTTCTTGGGTTTCGCCAGTTATTATAAAAGGTTTGTGGAGGGTTTTTCATCTATTGCGGCTCCGTTGACTATGTTGACACAAAAGAAGGTGAAATTTTTATGGTTCAATGCTTATGCGGGTAGTTTCAAGAATTTTATAGATATGTTGACTTTTACGCTAGTTTTGACTTTGCTTAAGGGTACAGATGGCTTCGTTGTAGATTGTGATACATCTAGACTGGAACTTGGTTAAGTCTTAATGCAATAGAGTAGAGTTGCGGCATATGCTTCTAGACAGTTGATGGTTCTTGAGAAGAATTATCTGACTTTGAATTTGGAATGATTAGTTATGGTGTTCACATTAAAGATTTAGTAACATTATTTGCGTGGGATCCATGTTTATATTTATTCTGATCATAATAGCCAACAATACGTGTTCATTCAAAAGGAGCTAAATCTCAAGCAAAGGAGATGGCTTGATTTGCTAAAGGACTATGACATAAGGCTCCACTATCACCTAGGTAAAGTTAACGTGGTTGCTAATACTCTTAGTATGTTGTCCATGGGGAGTTTATCTTATGTGGATGAGGAAAAGCGAGGTTAGGTGAAGGATATTCACTATTTTGCTAATCTTGGAGTTTGTCTCTTAGATTTTGAGGATGGTGGTGTATTGGTGCAAGAGGTAGCCAAATGATATCTTGGTGCTGAGGTAAAGGAGAAGCAGGTGTTGGACCCTATCTTGGTAAAATGAAAAGAGGATATTGGTAGGCAAAAAAATGATGGCCTTTAATATTGGCGGTGATGGTATCTTGAGGTACCAAGGGAGTCTATGTGTTCCCAACATTGTTGGGTTGTAGGGAATAATTTTGCCTGAAGCTCGTAAGTCATGTTATACGATTCATCCAAATTTAACAAAAATGTATCATGATCTTAAGGAGATATATTAGTGGAACATAATGAAAAGTGATATGGCTTATTTTATGGCTAGGTGCATAGTGTGTTAGTAAGTGAAGGTGAAGCACTTGAGGCCCGGATTATTATTTCAAGTAGTTAAGCTAATTGTGTGGAAATAGGAAATAATTAATATGGATTTCGATATTGGTCTTTTGCGGTCTCAAAATAAATTTGATTCTATTTGGGTCATCGTGGATAGGATAACTAAGTCTGGTCACTTCTTGCCGATGAGAACTAATTACTCTACCAAGGAATATGCAAAGTTGTTGATTCAAGAGATCATGAAGTTGCATGGTGTGCCTGTTTCTGTTATCTCTAATCTAGGTACTCAGTTATAATCACGTTTTGGCACTCATTTTATAGATATTTAGGGAATATGGTAAGCCTTAGTGCAGGTTTCCACCGTCAAATGGTTGGACAAGCAGAAAGGACCATTCAGACATTGAAGGATATGCTTAGATCTTGTGTGATTGACTTTGGTGTTTTTTAGGTTGATCACTTTCCCCCCATAGAATTTTTCTACAATAATAGCTATCACTTAATTATTGGTATGCTTTGTTTGATGATTTGTATGGTAGGAGGTGTCCTTCTCTTATTAGGTGGTTTGAAGTTGGTTAAGCTGAGTTATTTAGTCCTGATTTGGTTCACCATGCCACGAAAAGCATAAGGTGATTTGGAATAGGCTTAAGACTACAAAAAATCCTACGTGTAAGTGGGACGAAGGCAGTTGGAATTCAATGTTGTTTACTGGGTGATCTTAAAGGTATCTCCCAGGAAGGGAGTGATTAGGTTTGGAAATAAGGGAAAGCTTACTTCTCGTTATGTTGGTCCATATCATAATTTGAAGCGACAGGGCAATATGGCTTATCAATTTGAATTTCCTTCGAGTTTGTGTTATATTCATCGGATCTTCTATGTCTCAATATTATGGAAGTGCGTGGGTGATCCTTTGTTGATTGTTACATTGAAAGGTGTAAGCATTTCAGATTCAATGTCTTATGAAAATGTTTTGGTGGAGATCTTAGATCAGCAAATCCGTTGATTGTAGATAAAAGACATGTCTTCGGTAAAGGTTCTTTGAAGGAACATAAAGTTTGAAGAAGCTACTTGGGAATCCGAGAAGGACATGAAGTCCAAGTATCCATTCTTGTTCCTCGTTCTGGATAATCGTGATTAAGGTATGTGTAAATCTTAACATCCTTGTTTTCTAACATTGTTAAAGAAAATTGTGATTTCCTTGAATCTTTTTTTCTGTCCTTGATAAAGGTAGTGTATATTTGTTTTTGTGTTAAATCATACCAAAGGATACCTTTACCCATCATTCAAGGATAAATGATCCTAAGGGGGAAGAATGGAATACCCCAGGTGTTGGTCCCTGGAAAATTCTGATTTTTGAGCTTACTACCCTAACTAGGACTCTCATTTAAAGTCATAGGGAGTCATTACATGTCATAGGACCCAGTCGTAACATGCTCAGTTTGATTTTTCTACGTCACTAATTTAACTACGACTACCATGTTATGAGTTGTAAGGACTCTAAATTACTTATACAGACTTTTCCGTAAGGAAACCAGTGTGATGCCCAAAGTATTTTGGCCTGAGTATGACTAGGATGTAACCACTTATATGGACTCGTTATGAGTCTTGAGGTCCTTTCTGTAACTAGGCCAATGCTGGGGACTCAGGACAGTGTCCAGACTAGTACTGAAGGGAATCGAGTCATAGAGTGACCCTATGAGTTGTAAAGTCACCCGTAACGACTAATGGCTTATTTTCTACATTTTTAATGAGGTATTTTAGACATTTCTCTCTTATTACAATAATAACTCATGACCTATAAACATACTTGGGACCCTATTTTCATCCATAGTACACATTAAATACACTCTCTTCTCTCTCAAATCCTCTCAAGCATCAATACTTTGGGTTTCCAAGAAGTATGTCAAATAGGAAAGTGGGTCAAGTAGAGATTTGAGGTTTAAATTTTCTCTATCATCTTGGGTATTTCATGCTTATGACTACCCTTAAACTCGTTTTGTCTAATGCATGAATTTACTTAGTTAATTATGTGGATTTAGAATAAGGGTTTTGATATAGTTGAAGGCTTTAACATAAATGATTCTTAATTTTATTTCCCCTTGTTTAATATACATTATTCGTGATTTGTTAATGTTAATGGCTCCCATACGCCAATTGTTGCAGAAAAGTAAATAACCCATCACTAGCCCCTATAAGCCTGGAAGGTACAGATAGGATAGAATAATCCACCACTATTATCTAATTAACTCTAATAATACAATTGGAATTCATCCAATTCATGACACTCTATAACGATAAATTGTCACTCCTCATCTGTTGTTGAATAATCATCATTTACCAACTGGACCAGCTAACCAATTGTCACTCTATAACGATAAATTGTCTCTTTTATTTTATATTAGGGTGATGATTAGGTCTTCAAATATCACTGGACCAGCTAACCAAGTCGATACAAAATAGCACCTACAAGTTTGTCATACAAGATGACAAAACTATGGTGAATGTGTGTACCGACTATACTGTACTTTTAACGTCTAGGGACCTGGTCCCTCATAGTTTAGCTGCTCATCATCACAAATACATATAGAAATTCTCTCCTTTTTTGATGATGATAAACCAAACCATACAATTTGAGCATTAGTTCAGATTCATCACATTTAATAAGAGTGAATACCACCTGAGGATATATGTTCCCCCTATTATTGTACTTCCTCTTTCATTCAACACAGGGACTTGGTACCCTATTTTCATTTGCAGCAAGAACTTCCCCTTGTCATTTTGAACCTTTATTTCATTTGGTGCCCTTATCGTGCACCTTCATTTTATTTGGTGCCTTTTTTTTGCATTTTCACACTTTTTCCTGTTAGTATGACTCGCTTCAGGTTTGCATCTCCATTTACTTGATGCCTTCTACCTACTACATAAACTCAGTAGGCTCTCTTTTTGCATCATTAAAATGGATTAATAGTAAACCAAGAGTAAAGATAAGCACATATTAGTTAACTCATGGCCACTTTGGGAACACGAACATATAGAACATATCTAAAGTAAGAATACAAATAAGATACATAAACTAAGGATTCATTCACTAATAATAGTCAGTACCGGTGCACCAAGCTAAAATAATCATCATAAGATAACTATTTTTAAAAGCCATTATGAGATCCACGATATGGAACTGAAAAAAGGTTAATGAGGGAATAAGAATAATAGGTATCAGGTGGAAGGAGTATTGGGTGAAAAATACATAAGTAGTACTCCATTATTGCATCTATAATGTGTGTATCCACCAACATTTTGGCAAGGATCTTCACTTTAGCATTCAGTTTGCCCATTCTTGCCTGGGGTTTTGCATTTCCAGCTGCATGTTCATCAGTGGTATTTACTCCTTCAGAGGATGGCCTTTGATTCAGCAATGTCACATACATTTAATCTTACATCTTTGATAGCTAACTTGATTCTTAACCCCTCTTTTTCCATTCCTAACTTCTCCTGAACAGCTAGAAATTTAGATACTTGATATACATTCTCTATAAGTTTTGTTCAATATGAATATCAGCTTGGCTATCCTATGTGATTTTCTTTTCCCAAGTACTTCAAAGTGATCACATTCTTTCTTGAGGAAGTGCCCATAAGGAATTTCGTGTCTCCATTTTTCGAACATATATCTTAGTCATCAACATTTTAATCCCCTTTTAACTACCCACATTCTTTATCTCATCCATTGTTCATTACTTCCATCTATTCTTTCAAAGGTAATTTTTTCTTCCTGGGACCAAGTACCTTACATCCTTTCTTTCTTTTCATAGCTTATGTGTTTTTTCCTCTATCCAGTAGGGTTAGTAGACTTTGACTTAGAGTAACTAATATGAAGTTTTTATGGCTTTGGTTGCTAAACGATCAAGATATTTGATGAGGGTATATTCAATTTGATTTTTTGGTGAAAGGAGAATGAGAAGGATTAGGTTGGTTTAGTAGAAGGAATGAGTGATGAGTCGAGACTCTAACTGGGAAGTAGCCTATTTTAGAAATTTGAAGAGGTGACTGTTGTCATCAAAGAATGACATATTTGGTTTTGATAAAAGTGACTCTTCATTATACAAATGAATTGGAAGCTTTTATGAGTTAAAAAAAGATACATAGCTTTCTCAAATAGTATATTTTATGATTATCAAAGCATACTTTAGGGATACTAACCTGAGAAATAAGACCAGATCTCTCTCTTTTGATTAAATCTTCAAGTTTATTCTTATCACTTTTGTCCACTTCTTAAGTTATTCCCATGGGTGTATACCTGCAAGGTAATAGTATTGAATTAGTCTAAAATGCACCCACTTTATTGAGGATGTTTCTCTTCTGAACATAGACAATTTAGGATGAAAAGTTGATTTACATATTAAGCTAAGTCAGCATTATGCTTCAATTCTTTCACACTCTTTTTATCTCAGAACTTGTTCCCAAAGTGTATCTGGGGACCAGGCCCAAGACATAATTTTTTTCAAGATGTTATTGATTCTCCTTCAGATATAGAATTCCTAGGGACCAAGTCCCTGATAATAAGAACTTATCTGCATCTTTCATACTCTTGCTTATCATTTTTAGCATCCCCAAGGGTCAATAATTATCCTGACTAATCAGGAACTACAAGCACTCTTTTAATCAATCCACAGAATTCTTTTTCAGTTAATTCTCCAGTGCATTTTCATTTATCAAATATGAGGATCATTCTAGGGCTTCCTTTTTAAAACAAGCTTCATATATTCCAAGGACTAGTTCCTTGAGATCAACTTTTCATAATGAGACACCTTCACCTGAAGTGTCTTGAGAGACAGATAACATAATGAGACCTTTAATCATTAAGCTTTGAACTATTTCATTCAACGCGCTATTTCTAACTACAATCCCTTTCCCATGCTTGAGTTATGAACACAAGTCTAATTTGGGAACCCACTTAAGTTTGAGCTCCCAGTAGGAGGATAATGGAATGATTAAATTCATATTATCCCATCTAGGCAGTGTTGACCTCCTCTTCATAACTTTTAAAGACTTGAAGCCCTCTCCATTCTCCTAATAAATATATTCTATATTTTTTATTTTAGCCTTAAGCTAGGACTGACATTGTTCTTTTGAATGTCAATCTCTTCCACAGTAAGTGCACAGAAATTTTGACCCTTTGCTTCAAGCACAATGAGTAGCCTTTAATTTAGACTCAACAAGTTGGAGTTTTACGTTATAGTCCAAACCTCTACCATCATTGACATTTTTACTTGTTAGATTAGAGAGGACCTTTGAGGAGGCGGTCCATTTAAGATATTTGTTCAACTCTTCTCTTATGTGGACCAGGTTACTCTTTAGCTCTTCATTCCTTTTTAATACTACCATAAGATGATCTTGAGAATCCTTCAAACTTTCTTCCAAGATCAATTTGAAATGAAGAAGCTTCTCTCTTTCCTTTTTCATCTAGGTCACTTCCCTTGTTTTGATGACTCATACAACTCAGGTATATACATTTAAATTTAGTATACATTTCTTTAATTTTAGAAGAGTTAGTGCAACCAACTCAAGCTATTGATTTTATAACTTCTCTTCTAAAGCATTCTTCTCATCATATAGTTCACACATATAATCTATCAACACACTTGCAAGTCTTTTTTTCTTTTTAGTAGAGTAGTTATCTAAGCTTCCTCTTATATCAGAAAGAGTACCTCATCTTCTTCTTCATTATCTATGTTTACCATGAAAGCAAATAAGGAATCATAAGTTACTTAACTATCTTCCACAGCTAGCATAGACACATCTCCAAACATCTTATCCTTATCTAATTCACTAGAGAAATATCCCCATGCTGCCAAGGCTTGTTTTCCTGCGTAATCAACTACAGCCTTCCATCTTGAGTTGTCAGGGACTTGGTCCCTGATCTTTCCTTTATCACCAGGTCCCTTGATATAATCCTAATAATTCGTTATGTGCATAGGACAGTCCTTGATGAAATGCTCAAGACTTCCACTTTTGTGACATACATCAGCATTTCTTCCTCTTCTTTGGAACTGATCACTCCTTTTTATGGCTCTAACAATCCTATTGGCCAAATATGCAACATGAGTTTCTTCATCCTTAATTGGATCATATTTTAAGGCCTTTAATGCTATGTATTTTTCACCTTTTTCATCATTCTTCTCCATCTCTTGCTACTTCTTGAGCTCATGGATTTTCAAATTTCCAATAAACTCATCCTTTTTAAGGGTGTTCAAATTTCTTGCTTCAGTGATGGCATCTAATTTTCTTTCCCAGGACATAAAAATAACACCAAGACTCTTTATTACTTACTTATATACTATAGTTAGTTCTCCTAATCGATGAAGCTCATTAGTGATAGAAGTGAATCTTGCATGCTTTTCTTAGATAGTTTATTCTTCTTTCATGGTGAAGGTTTCATATTGGGTAGTCAGCAGGTCTACTTTTGAATCCTTCACATCATTAATACCTTCATGTTCAATCCTCAAGTGATCTCGGATCTCTTTGGCATTTTTACAAGCTAAGATCCTGTTATATTCATCAGGCCCTATTCCACAAACTAACTATTTTTTAGCCTTATAGTTTTTCTAAATCTTTCTTCTATCTTCTTTATTGAACTACCTTCTGCTTTTGATGACCATTTTTGTAACATTTCCTTCTTTGACTTATTTTATAGGAACATGACGATCATTAATGATTATGTATATCAGTTCACTATCTTCAGCCATAATGAAGTCAAACATCCTATTTTTCCACCACCTATAATACTATCTATTGAATCTTGGAGGTCTAGTTGTAAATTGCACACTTCTAGATTAGGTGGAGAAGCCATACTAACCAAGACACTCTAGGTATGAGCCTTTTATAATGACCACACTCAAATATCAATTGTTGAAACCCTTCGGGGTTACTCCGCACAGTAAGGGACAAGATCCATCACTATCAAACATAGGCAATCAAATAATAGAGTGCAGAAAAACTAAACACAGTGTAGAAAGAGTAAAAGACACAAGGATTTTTATGTGGAACCTAGAATAGGAAAAACCACATCTTTTTCTCATAAGTACCAATGAAATAAATTATAATCAACTTCATGAAAATATTTTAGATTTTACCCCAACTCTAGGCACCTTGTGCTAAAAGCAACTCTACGACTTGCTCATCTAGTAACTCTACCAAGAAATCTTCTCTACACTGATTAGCTCTAATCAGTCTCAATCTTAGGAAACTCAACACAAGAAACACTCTTTCAACAAGAAAAAATTACTCTTATAATATGAGTAGTTCAGTTATAATTCATTACTCACTCAAGAACTATTACAATTTAAGCACAGATAAAGTTAAGACCTCGAGTAGTATTGAAATGGAGTTTTTGCTGCCTCTCTTCACTCTTTGGATTTTCCAAAAACCAATTATTGAGGAAGAATTTATTTACTTTTATAGTTGAGTGATGATTAGGTCTTGCAAGATCATTAGACCAGTTGCCCGAGTTGGTACAAAATAGCAGCTGCAAGTTTGTTACACAAGATGACAAAACTGTGTAGAAGGCATATGCGAGTTGTACTATAATTTGCATATCCAGGGACCTGGTCCCTCGTAGTTTAGATGCCCATCATCATAACTACATAGAGAAATACCCTTGGTTTATTAATGTGTTATGTTACATATTTTGAGATATTTTCTCACAGTTTGATATCTTTGATACCTTTGTTCTTGGTTTTTGGTTCCGTAATTAATCTAGGATTTAGGATTATATTCTTTCATTATTATGAGAAATTAATTCTATGTTTTCTTCATTGAGTTCCATGGATCACTTCATACCCATGAGCGACAAACTTTATTAACTAGGGTTATGGGAACCCTAGTGGATTGATAAAGTAGGGGAAGTATGAGGTTCGATTAGATCATTGTTGTTGCATGTATTAAGATCTTCTTCAAGTTGATTTCTTCCTTAGTTATTGCAAAAGTTAAGGATAAGCATGTATTCGAGATCATCCACACAAGGAAGTTCAAGATTGGGAGAAGAAAAGGACAATAGTGATTCGAGGCTACCAACCTTTATCTAGTAGCTTGAGTCTCACAAGGTTAATGTTAAACTAGGTTGAAAAAAAGGGTTAATAAGGCAACACCCTGAGACTCTCAAGGTTAAGGGTGAGATTTACTAACAAGTCTACAAGATAATTGGTTATATGCATCTTTCAAGATTCTACATGCGTAGCATTAAGATAGTCGAACTGAGTACAAGAAGCTTATGGAGTTAAGAAGTCAGGGGAACACAGTCCTAGTGTTCATTTCATATTTTTTACAACCAAAAACATCCAAATCTTGTTACTATGTATTGTTTGATTCAGATTCCCCCTTTAACTTTCTCGCACTGCTCAATTATTTTAGTACGTTTTATACAAGTTCATATATTCCCTATGGGATCGACCCCAACCTAGTTGGGCTATTGTATTTAAGTTCAACCGCTTTATACTTTGTGGAGTTGTAAGTTTGAGTGACATCAATGGTTTCTTATCGCTTCCCGCTTGGGCCTCACAATGCATCTCTAATATAGTCTTACCATAATTAGAGACCTCAATGAAAGACCTACCAGTAGCAACCACACTTTGAGTAGCTATGCAAAGAGAAAGTCTTAGCCCTTCAACAAAACACCAAATCTGATCATACTTGATTGGTAAGATAGATATAGCATGACTATCTAACTTGTAGAACTGAGACTCATACTCTAGGATGGTCATAAAACCTTGTTCGAATCTTTAGAAGTGATCACTTAGATGCTTTTTAAGGAAATAGGGCATATACCTCTCCAAGAAAACCTTAGAGAAGCCAGTCTATGTTAATAAAGGTGTTCTAGCTAGCTTGGAAATAATATAACCTCTTCACCATTTTCTTTAGGTCTAACTAAAATGCAGTGTAGTCAATACTGCGAGTATCCACTATGTCCAACTATGGAGCCTATCCTCACAAGTAGATAAGAACTCTAATGTATCCTTGCTTGGTTTCGTAGAAAACTTATGCAAAGTTAATTTCTGGAATATGTCTAACATCTTTTTCTTTTCAACAGACATAGCAGGTTGGAAGACTACCGGATAAGCAACTACTAATACTAAAGGGATATCAACTCTAGTTTCCACAGCTATAAACTGCACCCTTGTATCTATACCCCTCCAATCCAAAAATTGAGTACCATGAGATAGTGCACAACAAACCAAACCCAGAAACTGAAATAAAAAGTCACTAAGAAATGATAAAAAAACCTCAGTGGTCCTGGGCTACCCCCTAACCCACAACTGGCTGAGGTAGAGAAATATTTGGTGCGAGAGCAGGAATAAGATTTGGTGAAGGCTCCATATTTAGACCTCTCCTTGGGACTACATCTCTGGGTTGCACCTAGCCTATAGGTCAGCCTTGACCTCTGGAAGGATCCCTAGTCATAGACTCGTCCTCGTCTCCGATATCATTAGCTTGCATCCTATACATCTGAAGAAAACTGAAACAAGGTAAATTTTAGAAACCGACTCAGACTCGTAGCACAAAATGAATGAAGAAAGTTTAGATCTCCTATGAATTTCCTATGGACTCCCAAAGATAAGAAACAAATATCATTGTTCTGATCTGTAGGACTCTACTAGATATTTCCTCTTATTCCAAAAATACCCATAAACCTCACTCTAATACCAACTTGACACGACCAAAGTTTATGCATCATGATGACACCTACTTTAACCTCCCCCCCGCCCC
>JAPEIP010000006.1:138562030-138625780 GCA_026120095.1 Capsicum chinense | reverse complement strand
GATAAGACAAACCGTAGCCCAAAATGATAGTTAATAGGCTAGTTGATGAAAAATAGAGTAATTATTGAAATTATGCAACTAATTAGGTTACAAGCAATAAAATGTAAGAATGATAACACAACTAAAGATAAATAAGGAGAAAGAGTAAGCTATCCCAAGACCTAGTAAGGATAGTACAAGAGCCTTTAGAAAAAGAATAAGAGTACTAGTAGTGTCAAATGCACAATAGTCTCAAATAGAAATACAATCCAAAATAGAAAAATAAGAGAAAGATAGACTCCAAAAGCTCACTCTCTCTCCAAACTCTAACCAGCACAAGTACAGACTATAATAGTGGTAGCTGGTACTCTGATATTCATCAAAAAAGACACAAAAGTGTAGTATAAGTACCAAAATAATTAGTACTCAGTAGGCATCATGACTAATTGAGATAAATCATAATAAAAGTACAAAAAGATGCGAGATAATAAACTAAAGTCGAGGAAAATAGCAAGCCAAGAACAATGCTCCAAATACTGAAAGTAAACAATCAATTAACTAATATTGAGAAGAACATTACTAACTATAGCCTAATTGGGACTTCATTAGCCCATAAGGTGCAAACAAACATAAATAATCTAACCGAGCCCCTATAAGACTGATAGATGCAATTAAGAAGGACATACCAATAGTAACACTCATAAAATATGTGAAACTCAAAACCATAACTATGGATCCTTACATACAAAAAATATCAAACTCAAACCTGTTCCATAGCTATCATAAGTAAATCCTCAATAATAGACTTAAACCAAAATTAGTATCTTAAATATCACACTCAAACCAGAATTAGTATCATAGATGCCATACTTGAGCTAGTCTTAATATCATACTTTCCATACTCGAATTGATCTTAATATAAATGAAAGGTACAAGCCTAGTCAAAAGTCAGAAAGTGTATAAATCCTCCTCGGTCTAAAGACTATAAATAGGATGCCGGAAGAAGGTCTCTTAGGAAAACAAGGAGATAGTTATAAGATTGTCCTAAAGAGGGTTGGCGAGGCCCACTTCTAACCCCGAAAGTCCATTCTAAGGTAATTTCTACTCTAAACTACACTAAGCTCCAAAAGTCTTGCTACAAGGTGATAAATAAGTCTCATTAAGTCTTAAGGTAGAAATTTAACCTAAGGAATGGGTTAGGACAAATCTTCCTAAATACAACTCAGTGACCAGCTAAATAATCCAGATTACTTTCACTATACAATGAAGTTATATGTTCCTAACCTAAGACTAGCATAATATCATACCAATACCATAATAAAGCTTAATCAATGAGGAGAGTAAGCCTTGACTACCTGGACACCAAAGAATGCTTGATAATGTCTGCTAAATTGGAGATTTTCCTTTTTGAGAAGCCTCCAAATAATGTCATTCTATCAAAATAGTGATCTGCATATTAATACAACAATAATGATACCTAAATTGCATTTTAATGCTTCCGATCAAAAGTTGAGTCAAAATCCCATGTGGGACTACCTGTGGAATCATAATTTTAAAATCATCAATATGTCCCTCTATGCTCAAGGAATATTTACCCTCAAGAATAAGTAAATTTTGAGATCAAATGACACCAAAATCAACCTATCAAGAAACTACTAATATAAGACTAGATTAGAGAACTAAATCAAGAGCTAGACAAAAACTCACAAGGATTACATTGAGGTAGTGACTTACTTGGGCTCACCAACACCCCCACAATCACCTAAATAATTACGATGAGGAAATAACTTTCTCAAGCTTACCAAAACCCCCCCTACGATCACCTAAGGATCAATCTCCTAGTTTTATAAAATCTATAGGGTTTTATAAGTCTTGGGGCTTGATAATAATTAGAGAAAATAGGTGAAAGGTTAATTAAATTCCCCTTTATTTACCACTTAAGGAGCCACTTGACCACCTAAGCCATCATCACTGAAGTGACATATTGTCGCTTAAGCAATCCTTGCCCAAGGCTGACTTCCGCTAAAGTGGTCAGGCCTGCACTTAAGATACTAGGAGAGAACACATCTTGGCCATTGAAGAGACTTTATTGGAATCATAAGTGATCACCTCTTAAGTGACCAAAGGTCATCTTAAGCAGATGCACCAGCTGAGCCCATGCACTAGCTAAAACTTGGTTTTTGCCAAGTTTTCATAGATCCATTAGGATTTATTTAGAATCCTGTGAACATAAATAAATTACGATAAACTATCAAATTTGACATTCTAGACTCAATATCACCTTCACAATTTCCATTCAGGTTCGTTTAGATGAAATATGGGCCCCACACCAAAGGCCACTTTTATTAAAAGTCACCTAATAGCCTGAAATGAGTCTAGAAGCCTTAGGACCCAAACCAAAGGTCCCTCTAGCCTAAATTCAATGTTCTATAGTTTACAAAATTTTGAAAATTGGCATACAAGTCTATTAACCTAAAGTTTACACCTGATAGCCAATCCTTAATAGTGAAAATTACGAAATAGGGAATTGGCGCGAAAAAATAAATGAGCTGTCAGGTAACTGAAATGTCAGCTCCAGTAAGCCATAAATAACTTAAGGAAGCTATCAATCTTGATGTCAACTACTATAACATACCATTAGATAAACTAATTCATAGCCTAGAATAACACGTAATGGGCTAACTAGTGTAAGATAACAAAAATTAAATAAATAGGCATACTATGGAGGAACTAAGTATACATATATATCTATATATATATATATAAAAATGTATAAACATGCTATATAATTGAGGGAAAATGATAAAATGTACAAAATGAGTTCCCCCACAACCTGGTAAGGTTGGTACAAGAGGAATTAAACAAAAATAGAGTACTAGTTAGTGCCAAATATACAACAGAGTCTCAAAATGTCCAAAAAGACTATCCAAAAATAGTAGAAGGGGGAGGACAGCTCCAAACTCAAAAATCTCACCATATTTCCAAATAGCATCAACTCCTAAGGATAACTTCAGGGGTGGTGAATTATATTCAGATCTGTATCATGAAAAAGATGTAAAAATATAGTATGAGAAATAAAATCATGGATACTTAGTAAGAATCAGAACAACTAAGCTAAACGAACATAAAAGTATAAATAAAGTGTAAGAATATAACCTAAAGTTAGAAATAAAGAGTAGAAATGGAAATAATAGACCATATCGATTAGATGCAATACCTATGATCTAAGTAATATGAAGGTGGACAAATAAAGTCTAAGTATAGCCTAACTAGGGCCATATAAGTCCAGAAGGCACATTAAAGAAGAAAAATAACCCAATAAATCCCCCATAATCCAATGGATATATATAGAAGAAACACTATTATAAATATAGAAAAACCAAAATAGTAATCTTAATACAAGTCATCGAGTGATAAGTGTACCTAGAACTACTTTTAGCTTATAATCTCAAGTCTTACAGATCCTTACTAAATTCAAAATCCCAAAGTAGAATCCATATAAATCATAAATATCGTACTCAAACTAAGACTGGTAAATAATAAAAGTACAGGAATCACCGTATTTGAACTAAAATTTATAAGCATGAACTCAATAGAAATTTCCTAAGTTTTACCCAATCTCAAGTCTATTCAGACAACATTTACATATTTTAGCCAATCGATTACTTTAAATCATGCAGCAAAAGTTTCCCTTCTTTCAGTGTTCACATTATGCGATTGAGCATGAGCTCAATTTAAAATCCATTTCTAATCTAATTTCCTTTTTATTTATAGAACATGCCTTGCAGAAAGACTAACAAAATAAGAAATGTGAATCATCTTGCACCTCTACCTATTTATGAAGATCCCCTGAATGAGCCTGTGTCTCATGCCGAATTTAGAGTAGAATTCACTACCTTAGATCACTCAGTAGTAGCCTAAAATAATTATTTAGCTACCCTCATAGCCGTTTTGGTGGCTATAACTGCCGCAGCTAGGATTCGGGACTTTACTTGAATGGACCCTTGTCTGTTTCTAGGATCTAAGTCTGATGAGGATCTACTAGAATTCTTTGAAATGGTTTAGAAGGTAATTGATATTATGGGTCTGACTTCTAGTGTGAATGTAGAGTTGGGTGCTTATCAGTTATAGGATGTCACTCACACCTGGTATAAGTATTAGAAGAAAAATAGAGGGGTAGATATAGGACCAGTTGAATGAGAGAGGTTTTCTGCCTCTTTTCTAGATAGGTTCTTTCCCTTGGAGTTAAGGAAAGACAAGGTGCAAGAGTTTATTAACCTGAGTCAGGGAAACATGAGTGTAAAGAAGTATTCTCTTAAGTTTACTCGGCTAGCCAGGTGCACTCCTAACATTGTGTCTGGTGACAGGTCTAGGATGAGTAAGTTTGTCTCTCATGTAGCTGACAGCATGGACAAAGAGTGCAGGACTACGATTTTTATTTAGGAGAAGGATTTTTCTAGTTTGATGGTCTATGCTAAATAGATCAAGGAGCAAAAGTGTAAGGAGAGAGAGTGGGAGAATAAGAGAGACAAACTGGGTAGCTTCAGTTTTGCTCAACCGAGGTCGAAGAGTGGTAACCGTCCATAATTTCTTCAAAAATATTTATCCCCAGCTCTATTTTCATATAGTGCACTAGTTCTAAAGCCCAAAAATGATAATAGGGATAGGACGCTAGGCCCCAAACCCTAGGGAAGTGTGAACAGTGTAGCACAAATCTTGTTTGTCAGAAATATGGTACAAACCATCAGGATGTGTGTAGAGCTGGTAGTGATGTATATTTTGGGGTTGGAAATCCAGGACATAAGATTAGGGACTTCCTAAAGAGTGTTCAGTAGGGCCAGTCTAATCATCTCCTAGTTCTATCCAGTGCCCGATCAAGCAGGTTGTCGCTTCTAGTGCCACCAGTGGGCAGCGCGTTAATAGGATTTTTTCACTTTAGTCCTGACAGGATTAGGAAAGTTCTCCTGATGTGGTTACTTGTAAGTTATAAATATTTCATTTACATGTTTAGGCTTTATTATACCCCGGAGCTCCTCTTTGTTTTATAACTACTTACATAGCTATTAATTTTGGTGTCAGACCTGAGACTTTAGCAGAACCCTTCTTAGTGTCCACTCCAATAGGTGTTTCTATTGTAGCCAGATAGGTATACTGGAACTGTCCTATAACAATGTCTTAGAGAGTCACTTTAGTAGATCTCATGGAGTTGTAGATGACTGATTTTGATATTATTCTCGACATGGATTGGTTCTACTCATGCTATGCCTTAATTGATTGTTGAAATAGAGTTGTTCATTTTTAGTTTTTGAATGAACGAGTCCTTTAATCAAAGGGTAGCACTTCAGCATTTAGGGGTCAACTTGTTTTATACCTTAGAGCGAGAAAATGATAGATAAAGGGTGTGTCTAGCACTTGTTCGAGTTAAGGACTCCAATTCCGAGACTCATATTCTTAAGTTAGTTTCAATAGTGAGGGAATTCCTAGATGTGTTTCCCAAATATCTTCCTGGAGTTTCTCTCGAAAGGAAAATTGACTTTGGAATAACCTTTTTCTGGATAGCTAGCCTATCTCTATTCCGCCATACAAAATGGCTCCTATAGAACACAAAGAGTTGAAAGGGAAATTAAGAGACCTTCTACATAAGGGGTTCATTAGGACCATTATTTCCCTATGGGGAGCTCCAATCCTTTTTGTGCATAAGAAAGACGGTTCTCTCAGAATGTGCATTAATTACCGTCTGCTGAACAATGTCATTATCATGAATAAGTAACCACTCCCCATAATTGATGACATGTTCAATACATTTCAGGGTGCCAGTTATTTCTCTAAGATAGACCTCAGATTCGGCTATCATCATCTAAGAGTCAAAGAATGTGACAACCTGAAAATAGATTTTAAAACCCGGTATGTTCATTCAAATTTCTAGTTATGTCATTTGGTCTTACCAATGCCCCAGCAATCTTCATGGACTTGATGAACCAAGTTTTCAAACATTACTTGAACATGTTTGTCATAGTCTTCTTAGATGATATCCTTATCTACTCTCGTAATAAAAATGATCATGCAGACCATCTCAGAATTGTATTGCAGACTCTTAGATCCTATCAGTTATTTGCTAAATTTAGTAAGTGAGAGTTTTGGCTAAGATCAGTAGCTTTTCTTGGCCATATTGTGTTCGATGATGGCATTAAAATTGACCCTCAAAAGACCAAAGTAGTGAGAAACTGGTCCAGACCCATTTCTCTATTAGATATTAGGAGTTTCTTGGGTTTGTCTAGCTATTACAGATGGTTTGTTGATGATTTTTCAGCTATTGCATCCCCTATGTCCAGATTAACTTAGAAGAAATTCAAGTTTTAGTTGTTAGAATCTTGTGAGAAGAGTTTTTAGGAGTTAAATACTCAACTCACCTCAGACTCAGTTTTGAGATTGCCCAATGGTTCAAATAGGTTTGTTATTTATTATGATGCTTCTAGAGTTAGTTTAGGTTATGTTTTGATGCAGAGAGGTAAGGTCACAACTTATGCCTCTAGACAACTTAAACATCATGAAAAGAATTATCCTACTCATGATCTTAAGTTAGCAGTTGTTGTGTTTGCCTTGAAAATTTGGAGGCATTATCTATAAAAGGTTTATATTGATGTGTTCACAAGCCACAACAGTTTACAGTATGTGTTTTCATAGAGAGAGTTAAATATTTATGAGATAAGGTGGCTAGAATTGTTGAATGATTATTATATGAGTATTTTATGTTATTCGGGCAGGGCCAATGTAGTGACAGATGCTCTTAGTAGATTGTCTATGGGAAGTGTAGCTCATGTTGAAAATAATAAGAAGCAGTTAGATCAGGAGGTTCATCAGTTGTCTATTAGGCATTCATTTGGTTGACTCATATGAGGGTAGTGTTTGGGTGCAGAGTAGTTTGAAATCTTCTTTTGTTGCAAAAGTGAAGGAAGAGCAAGATAAGGACCACTGTCTAGTAAATTTAAAGAAGTAGGGTAGAGATTAAAAAGTAGAGGTTATCTCCCTAGGGGGAGTTGGTGTGTTACGTTGCCAAACTAGACTGTGTATGCGGTGTTTAGTTGGATTAAGATTGCAAACTATTACAGAAGCATATGGTGCGTGTTACTCTATTTATCCTGGAGCTATTAAAATATACAGTGATTTGTGGTAGATCTATTGGTGGAGTGATATGAAGAGGAATAGTGCAGAGTTTGTAGCTAACTACCCTATTTGTCAGAAGTTACGATTGAGCATCAGAAGCCTAATAGAACTATGCAGGAGTTTAGTATTCCCACGTAGAAGTGGGAAGAGTTGAACATGGACTTTATGATGATTTTGCCTCGTATTCGTTGTCAGTATGATTTGATTTAGGTTATTGTGGATGTGATGATCAAATCAGCCCATTTTTTGCCAGTGCATACTTCTTTTTGCAGTCGAGCACTTTGCGAAGATCTATATTAAAGAGTTGGTTAGACTGGATGGAGTCCCATTGTCTATCATTTCAGATAGGGGTACTCAGTTCATCTCTCATTTTTTAAAGGCTTTTCAGAAGGGTCTTGGTACCTAAGTTTATCTCAGTACATCCTTTCACCATCAAAATTATGGTCTAGTAGAGAGAACTATTGACCTTAGAGTACATGTTGATAACTTGTGTAATCAACTTTAAGGGCGGTTAGGATAATCACTTTCCATTGATTGAGTTCGCTTACAACAAAAGCTACCATTCTAGTATCCAGATGGTTTCGTTTGAGGCTTGTATAAGAATAGATGTATATCTCCTATGGGTTGGTTTGACGTAGGCGAGACTTTATTGATAGGACCATATTTAGTATTTGATGCTTAGGAGAAAGTTTAGTTGATCAAGGAAAGGCTTAAGACAGTCCAGAGCCAAAAGAAACTTATGCAGATGTAAGGAGAAAGGATCTAGAATTTGAGATATGTGATTTTGTATATTTGAAAATCTCTCCATGAAGAGAGTTAAGAGATTTGGCAAAAAGGGGAAGCTTAGTCCCCAATATGTAGGACCTTTCAGAATCTTGAGTCATTTTAGGAAAGTGGCTATGAGCTTGAGTTTCCTGCAGATTTGGCATCAGTGCATCCGTTGTTCCATGCTTCTTTATTAAAGAAGTGTATTGGTGATCTAGTGGCCATTGTTCCTTTAGCAAGATTAGATATTCAGAACCGCCTTTCTTACAAAAAAACTCCAAGTTTAAATCTTACATCGCCAGATTTGTGGACTAAGTAATAAAGAAGTTTCCTTGGTCAAAGTTCTTTGGATGAATTAGTTCATTAAGGGAGCTACTTTGGAAGCAGAAGCAGACATGCATACCATGTACACTCACCTTTTATCCGCAAACTCAGACTCAGCTCAAGGTAATAGTTTTCCTTGTAGTTTCTCTTTTTTCATTCTTAGTTCCAGCCATAAAATCATGTTCATGTTATTGCATGCATTCATGAATCAGTTTAGTTAGTCACCGTGTTCAGACTCAGTCATGTAATCATATTTTCATTTATGCATAATCAGCATGTAACCTCAGTTTCCCAGTATCCTCATCTTAATCAGTCTCATTTGAGAATGAATGTTCCCATGGGGGAGATATTGTAATACCCCATATGTTTATAAGTCCAGCTCAACCCCTAGTACTTGCTTAAGATGCTTAGAACCTAAAAAAAAAATTAGACTAAGTGTTGAGGGACTTAGTCACTTTTGACTCCCTTTAACTTTGAGGATTTTTTAGATGACCTTTTGGGCTCTGAGACGATGTTTTTTGAGTTTATTCATGTTATGAGGTGTAAGTAGTATGTCTTGGGTAAGTTTTAGGTTTTCAGATAAGGTTTGGACCATATTTGAATTTTCTAGGCAGCAGCTCATCGTGATTAGACCGCATAACGGTAAGCATAATAGTGAAGGACCCATCGTTTCGCGGTGAAGGGAAAATAAGCAATGGTTATTTCCAATGAATCATCGTGATTTCACCGCATCACTGTGAGTATAGCAATAAGGGAATCACCATGTCGTGGTGAAACCTTAATCGACATTCCAATTCTGGATTTTCAATGCAGAAGGATAGTTTTGTCTTTTCCTCCTCACTTTTAAAGGATATTTAGGTCCTAAAATAGCATCTTTGCCTCATAATTAATATTTTACCAAAAATTAAAGGCAATTCCTCTCAAGAACAAACCCTAGCCCCTTTATCATTCGAGTTTAATTCTCAAGAAATCCACCAAGAACCTTCACAAATTCTTCAATTAAGGTGTGTTAGATGTTGATTCATGGACCCTTTTTATCCATGGAATTTAAGAACCCAATTTTCAAGTTCAATTGTGATATTAACATGTACTTATAAATCTTATCCATGAACTTCCATGAATTTTGACTTTATGCCATGTTTACATGTGTTTTTCATTGTAGTTAGTTTTTGACATGTTAAAGAACGAAAATTGTATGTTAAAATCCCTAACCCATAATTTTAATAAATATGTTATATTACTATCCTAGGTACTAAACTAATTTCATGCTTTAACTCACGACCCCCATGTGTTTACTGAAATGCCTCATAGGTGAATTTTTGGGCAATGACTATTTACAAAGTTCTCCAAGTTGTATTATGGTTTTAAATACTCTCATGTGATCTTATGGATAATACTATCGAGTCCTGGGGGTTAAAAATACTTGAAAACTTAGTTTTTTACTTATTTTAAATACTTTCAGAAGGATTTTGATTATATTAGAGTATTTTTAGTTTAGTTAATGCATCATGTCAGTCAGCTCAGTTCAATCCAGTAATTTAAGTCAATTCAGTTAGGAGTAGGATTTAGCACCGAGCGAACTCAGGGATAGGGGCTCACCTTTCAATTGAGGGTGTGACTTGTAGTAGCAGTCCCTACATTTCAGAACTATGTAGCCAATGTAGGTTGACATAATAACCTGCTAGTTGAGGGTTGACACATATCTTATTAGGGCTCTGCTTGTTGAAGGTGACCCTTAGTCCTTTGGGACAACACTTTAGTGGATCCACATAGCCAGTGTTAGTACCCGTGGCACGGTATTGACACCTTTCCAACTAGGGTTACAGGTTAGACTCCAATTTACCTTATTGGGGCATATTAGTTAGATGATAGCTCACACATTCTCAATTCTGTGCTTAGTTCAGAGTTCAGTTTAGAGACTTTCTTGACCATGGCATATAATTATTAGTTTTTCAGTATCAGTATTTAAGTATTTCAGTTTACAGACTATCTAGTACTATGTCAAATGCTTGGTCATTCATTACCTGATTTTACAATATTTCTCGCATACTTATACATCCGTTATATCATGCTACATGTTCAGTCAGTATCATTCATGCATATGAACCATGCACGATAGCCTAACTTCATTTATCATACTAGTACACTCAAAGTATTAACCGCATACTCGTTCCTTACGCTATGATGTCTCATATTATAGATTTGGATGCTCAAGTTCCTAACTGCACCTAGACCTCCCAAACAAATCTGTGGTAGTAGCAGTGGTGAGTCCTCATCTTCCGAGGACCATTTATGTTTATTTCAGTTTAGTTCAGTAGTCAGTGGGATTTAGTTGGGGACTTTTCCTATCAACTCCAAAGACAGTCAGTTAGAGGCTTTCGAACACTTTAAGTAAGTTATTCAGTTATCAGTTAAAATTGACAATCGTACAGTATTATTTCAGAAAAATGTTTTTAGTATTTTGATTCAGTATTGTTTTTGTATTTAAAACCTTATGGAATTTTTAGATAAATTACACGCATGTTTTCTATTATTTTATTCAGTGCTCAAACAGGTACTAGCATGGGTTAGCTTGTGGTCCTTCGGGGGCTGTAGGCACTATGTGGCATCCAGAGTGTACTCTCGAGGAATTACAAACTTAGTATTAGAGCCTAATTTTTAAAGTGTCCTAGGGAGGCTGAAAACCGCATTGAGTATAGTCTTGTGCATGGGTGTGAAGAGTGCCACACTTATGGGAAAGAAGCTACAAGATATTTTAGGAAAAGTTTCCCTTCTTTTAGTGTTCATGTAGTGCAATTGAGCATGATCTTAATTTGAACTCCCTTTCTAATCCACTTTCCTTTTAATTTATGGAACATACCTCGCAGAAAGACTAATAAAAGGAGAAACGTGAATCATCCTGCGCCTCTACATATTTAGAAAGATCCCCTGAACAAGCCTATCTCTCATGTTGAATTTAGAGCAATATTCACAACCTTAGATCACTCAGTAGTAGCACAGAATAATTAGCCAACTGCCTTCGCAGCTATTTCAGTGCTAATACTGTCGCTACTAGGTTTCAGTACTTTACTCAAATAAACTCTCCTCTATTTTTGGGATCTAAGTCTGATGATGATCCACTAGAATTCCTCGACATGGTTGAGAAGGTAATTGATATTATGGGTGATACTTCTAGAAAGAGTGCATAGTCAGTTGTAGGATGTCGCTCTCACCTAGTATAAGTATTGGAAGGAAGATAGGGGGCAGATACAGGACCAGTTGAATGGGAGGAGTTCGCTACCACTTTTATTGATAGCTTCTTTCCTTTAGAGTTAAAAGAAGCTAAGGGGTAGGAGTTTATTAATCTGAGGTAGGTAAACATAAGTGTGAAGAGTATTCTCTTAAGTTTGCTCACCTAGCAAGGTGTGCTCCTAATATTATGTCTGATGACAGGTGTAGGATAAGTAAGTTTCCCTCTGTTATAGCTAATACCGTGGTCAAGTAGTGCAGGAACATGATGTTGATTAACGAGATCGACTTATTAGGTTGATGGTACATTCTCAACAAATTAAGAAGAAGAAGTGTAAGAAAAAAAAGAGAGGGAATAAGAGAGATAAAATAGGTAGCTTTAGTTTTGATCAACCAAGGTCGGAGGGAGGTAACCATCCTCAACTCCATTAGAAATATTTAGCCCCAGCTCCATCTTCAGCTAGTGCGCTAGTGCTGAAGCCTAGAAATAATAATAAGGATAGGGCACCAGGCCCTAAAGCCCAGGGAAGTGTGAACAGTGTTGCACAAATCCTTTTGTCAGAAATATGGTAGAAACCCTCAGGGTGTGTGTAGAACTGGTAGTGATGTATAGTTTGGGTGTGGTAAGCCAGTTCACAAGGTCAGGGACTACCCACAGAGTAGCTATCAGGGTCAGTCTAGTCGTCCCCCAGTTTTATCCAGTCACCCAACTTAGCAGGGTGCCGCTTCCAATGCCACAATTAAGCAGCACCTAAACAGGCTTTATGCACTTCAGTCCCAACAATATTAAGAAAGTTCTCCTGATGTGGATACTATTATGTTATAGGTATTTTATTTACATATTTATTCTTTATTAGACTTCAGAGTTTTTCTTTCTTATGTAACTCCCTAAATATATGTTAATTTCAATGTTAGTCCTGAGACTTAGCAGAACCCTTTTTAGTGTCCACACCAGTAGATGTTTCTATTGTAGCCATATAGGTATACCAGAACTGTCCGATCACAATATCCTAGAAATTCACTTTAGCAAATCTCGTGGAGTTAGAGATAAATGATTTTGATGTTATTCTCGGCGTGGATTGGCTCTACTCATGCTATACCTTAGTTGATTGTAGAAACAGAGTTGTTCATTTTCAATTTTTGATGTAACCAGTCCTTAAATGGAAGGGTAGAACTTTAGCATTTAAGGGTCAGCTTGTATCGAACCTTAGAGCTAGAAAATGATAGTGTGTCTACCACCTTGTTCGAGTTAAAGACTTCAATTCCGAGGCTCCTAGTCTCGAGTCAGTTTCAGTAGTAAGGGAATTCCTATATGTGGTTCTCAAAGATCTTCTTAGAGTTCCTCCCAAAAGGAAAATTGATTTCAAAATAGACCTTCTTTGGAATACCCAACCTATCTTTATTCTGACATACAAAATAGCTCCAGTAAAACTCAAAGAGTTGAAAGAGCAAGTTAGAGACCTTTTAGATAATGGGTTCATTAGGCTCATTTTTTTCTCATGGGGCGCTCCAGTCCTTCTCGTGCATAAGAAAGATGGTTCTCTCAGAATGTGCATCAATTGCTATCAATTGAACAAAGTCACTATCAAGAATAAGTACCCACACCCCAGAATCGATGACTTGTTCGACAATCTTTAGTGTTCCAGTTATTTCTCTATGATAGACCTTAGATCTGGCTATCATCAACTCAGAGTCAAAGAATGTGACATTCCAAAAATAGATTTCAAAACTCGGTATGGTTACTTTGAACTTCTAGTCGGGCCATTTGGTCTTACTAATGCTCCAACAGCCTATATGGAATTGATGAACCGAGTGTTCAAATAGTACTTGGACATGTTCATCATAGTCTTCATAGATGATATCTTTATCAACTCTCATAATTAAAGAGATCATAAAACCATCTCATAGTCGAATTATAGACTTTTATAGCCCATCAGTTGTTTGCTAAATTTATTAAGTGCGAGTTTTGGCTAGGATCAGTAACTTTCCTTGGCCATATTATTTTCGGTGATGGCATTAAACTTGATCCTCAAAAGATCGAAGCAGTGAGAAACTAGCCCAGACCCATTTCTCTATTAGAAATTAAGAGTTTCTTGGGTTGGCTACCTATTATAGATAGTTTGTGGAAATTTTTTCATCTATTTCATCCGCCATGTCTAGATTGACTCAGAAAAATGTCAAGTTTTAGTGGTCAGATTCTTGTGAGAAGTGTTTTTTAGAGTTAAAGACTCGACTCACCTTAGCATCAGTTTTCACATTGCTCGATGGTTCAGATGGGTTTGTTATTTATTATGATTCTTCTAGAGTTGGTTTTCGTTATGTTTTGATGCAGAGAGGTAAGGTCATAGGTTACGCCACTAGACAGCTTAAACCTCATAAAAAATTATCCTACTCATGATCTTGAGTTAGCAGCTATTGTTTTTGCCTTTAAAATTTAGAGGCATTATCTATATGGGGTGTATGTTGATGTGTTCACAGATCACAAGACTTTGTAGTACGAGTTTTTGTAGAGAGTTAAATCTTTGTTAGAGGAGGTGGCTAGAATTGTTAAAAGATTATGATATGATTGTCTTTTATCGTCTGGCAAAGCCAATGTAGTGGTATATTCTCTTAGTAGATTGACTATATGGGTAGTGTGTCTCATGTTGAGAATAATAAGAAGCAATTAGTTTAGGAGGTTCATTAGTTGGCTAGATTAGGCGTTCATTTGGTTGACTCAGTTGAGGATAGTATTTGGGTGTAGACTAGTTTGGAATCTTCTTTGGTTGCTAAAGTGAAGGAAAAGCAAGATAAGGACCCACTCTAGAAAAGTTGAAGGAGTAAGTCAGAGATCAAAAAATAGAGGTTTTCTCCCAAGGGGCAAATGGTGTGTTGCGTTGCCAGATTAGACTTTGTATGTTGTCTGTATTTGGGTTGAGACAAAAAATTCTTGCAGAAGTGAATGGTGTGCATTACTCTATTCATCCAGGGACCACAAAGATATACCATGATATATGGGAGATTTATTGGTGAAGCGGTATGAAGATGAATATTACAGAGTTTGTAGCTTAGTGCCCTATTTGTCTGCAAAGTTAAGATTGAGCATTAGAAGCCTAGGCACTATGCAGGAGTTTAGTATTCCCACATAGAAGTAGAAAGAGATAAACATGAACTTTAAGATGGGTTTGCCTCATACTTGTCATCAACAAGATTTGATTTTGGTCATTCTGGACAGGATAACCAAATCAGCCTATTTATTGCCAGTCCATACTTCTTTTTTAGCCAAGGACTATGCCAAACTCTATATTAATAGTTAGTTAGATTGCATGGAGTCCCGTTGTCCATCATTTCAGATAGGGGTACTCAGTTTACCTCTTATTTTTCGAAGGCTTTTCAGAAGGGTCTTGGTACCAAGTTTGTCTTAGTATAGTCTTTCACCCTCAGACAGATAATTAGGTAGAGAGGACCGTTTAGACCTTAGAGAAAATATTAAGAGCTTATGTTATCAACTTTAAGGATATTTTTGATTATCACTTGCCATTGATTGAGTTTACTTACAACAATAGCTACCATTCTAGCATCTAGATGGCTCCATTTGAGGCTTTGTATGAGATGAGATATAGATCTCCTATTGGTTGGTTTGAGGTAGGTGAGACTACATTGATAGGGCCAAATTTAATGTTTGATACTTTGGAGAAAGTTTAGTTGATTTGGGAGAGGCTTAAGACAACCCAAAGCCGACAGACATTTTATGCAGATATAAGGAGAAAGGATCTAGAATTTGAGATTCATGATTTTGTTTATTTGAAAATCTCTCACATTAAGGGAATGAAGACCTTGTGGGGTACAATGGGATCCCCCAAGTAGATTTGTAATAATAAAGCTTGGGGTATGGGGTTTCCCAATGGTTTGGAAAATGACATTTCTTGCAAGCTACAGTCGGTATAATGATACCACTTAATAATGCCTTAATATTTAACTTTTGAAATTGTTGGTTGGGTTATATGATACTTGTTTTAATAGGGCTTAAAGGTGGTTATGTAGCTAGCTATGGCAGGTGGAGGTCTCGAAGGGACCGATATTGGAAACTCATATTTGCTGATATGATGGTTGGTCTTAATGACCATATGTTTTTGTCATACTATATATTTGTACTATAGAAGGCTAAGGGTAAGGATTCCTTGGTCGTCTATGGTGCCTTCGATTCATGCGGCTAACACACACTGGGGACCTTTCAGCAAGGGAAGCTAAGCCCATATAGCCCATGGGTGGATTTTAGAATGGTCAAGATAAAAAATCTAGTTTAAGGTTTTAAAGTTCATTCTAATCCCTGTTCCCTTTCCCGGTATGTGATATATATAAGTATATATGTATGTATTACATATATTGTTGTGCATTGGATTTTAAATGGTTTCTATTTTATGGATCAGAGTATTACTTTATCCTTTATCCCTGATGTTACATGCTATCAATCCAATTGCTAACCATCTTCAGGCGCTATGTCCCCACGCCATGTAGGAACTGGACATACTCCTACTCGACCCGCAAGTGACTAGGGGATCATGGGGAAGCTCATGAGTCAGACTGAAGTGGTGAGCTTCCATACTTTAGAAGACCCCATTTTATGCCATAGATTTCCTTATATTTAGTCTTTTCTTTTGGATTTGTTTTTGGCTAGGGTCGGGGGAATGTCCCGATGAAACTATCTTTGGTTTTGTTAGAGGCTTTGTTGGACATTAATGTGGTCATGGTTATATTGGTTGGTTATCAGTATTGGATATTATTGGATAAAGTTAAATATCAATCTATCATAGACTTTTTGAATTTTCTTACCATATCTTGCTTAAGTTTGGGATTCCACTGATATATTGTATTATATTCTTATCAAATAGTATAAGAGAGTGGTCTCTGGTCCTCGGTGGACTTGAGATGCCCGTCACAGCCTGACCCTGGTTCGGGTCGTGATATTAGGGAAGGAGATCCAAGTATTTCCTATGTCATTTTTCCCTCAATTCTATGTTGTTCATTATATATTAGGGACATCATTTGAAAGGATAATCCATCCTTAACAACAATGCATTGAGCAATTTGGCCTTCACATTTACAAATCTTCAATTAAGCAAAATCTCATACATGATGATTTCTTAGGATGCCAATTGTATAATCTTCTCTATTACCATGTTATATAGGAATCTAAACTTGCAGGCCTTCCAAATCTGGTAAGCTATATAAGAATTTCCCAATAACAACATACTAGAGATTCTCAATGGTATTCATTATGCTAACCTCTTCTTCGATCCACTTAACTTAGCCACACCATTTGTGTATAAAATCTTTATGATCAACATTGACTCAGTTTAAAGTTTCCTGGCCTATTGTGGGGTAGTAGCATAGTTTAAAGTTTCCTGGCCTATTGTACGGCATCTATGATCACAGTATTAGTTACCAATAGAAGTTTGGTATCAGTTTAATTTTTTTAATAACCCTCTAGGTCATTTTCTACTATTCCACACTGTTTTCCAATTTTAAGATTTTCCATAGTTGCCTAAGTTATTTATGATTTGATAAAGCTGACAGTTTAGTTACCAGGTAGTTCATTTGGTATTTAGAGCCAATTCCCTTTTTAGGAATCCTCGTAGTTGAGAATTAGGTATCGTGATTAAATGTCAGGCTAATAGCCTCATATTCTAATTTTGAAAATTTTGATAGATTTGAAACATTAATTTCAGTCTAGTTGAAATTTTATTTTGGGTTACGACACTTCTAGACTTATTTTTGTCTATATGGTGGAAATTGGTTAAAATAGCCATTGGGTGTGGTGCCCATATTTCATTAAATGAGGTCAGATAGAAATTTTGATGGCATCATTGAGGTTGGAATGTCAAATTTTGTAGCAGATCATAGTTTATTTGCATTCACAAATTTATACAAGAATCTCGAGGGTCCAGTCAGAGTTTTGGCACTTACCTAAAAAAGCAGGTGTATCTTCATCCGTTACAAGCCAAAATTGGCCTTTCTATTCATGAGGCCTTGGCCGTATTTGGGAAGGCCAAGAAAATCATCTACTAAGATCATGAATCCATGGTCGCAATGACAAAGGCCAAGATAAATGGCCATAGTATTTATAAGCTAGTCATTATATTCGCAAAGTGTAGGCCAGGCTGAGGGTCACGTTCCTGATGGGTCCCTATGTACATAAAGGAGGGACCCCTAGCAGTATTAAAGTTGTGATTCCATAAGTGGGCCTCACAGGATAATTTTAGCTCGATTTTGAACACGAAGAATTTATATATAATATGGATATCGTTATTCTAGGATTAATGTGTAGATCATTATTTTGATAGCGTGGCATCATGTGGAGCCTCCCTAAAAGGGAATATCTCCAATTTAGTGGACTTTCTAGGGCATTCATCGATGTCTATGTAGGTTGGGCATACTTTTCTCATAGATTGAGTTATATTTATGGTATTGGTGTAGTATTATGCTAAATTTGTGTTGGAAATTAAGACTTGGTTGTATGTTTTAGTGAAACTACAAATAATTAGTTGATTAGTGAGTCATTTTTAGGTAGAATTGACCCATTCATCCTTTCCATAGATTAAATCATGACTGTAGGACTTGTTAGATTATTGTTACCTTGTAGTAGGATTTGGAAACCTAAGTATAGTTTTGGGTATAATTTGCTTTTGTATGAACTTCTGAGGTTTAGTAGTAGGCCCTGCCAGCCCTTTTAAGGTCAAATATCTTAATTAGCTCCTTGTAGATATAGGAGGCTTTATTTCAGTATTTTATAAATATTTTTGGACTCTAAGATGATATAGACATCTTTCCAATTCTTGACTAGACTTGGTAACCTATATTAATTTCGAAGATTGATTCAAGTTCGATAATTGTAATTTATTTATTATATTTAAAGACCGTCCAATTTCGACACTTACCATTCATTTGTGATATGTAAAGACCATTCAATTTTGTCACTTACCAATCATTTATGATACTTAAAGGCCAGTTTAAGTCAAACATTTATGGTTTACTTGGTATATTAAGAATCTGTTTCGAGTCATCCATTTATGATTCACTTATTTATTAAGGATCCGATTCGAGTCTAGTGTTTATGATACAAAAGTATTCACAAAAACATTTTTGGTGGACGATTACTTCATAGTTAATATTTTTGGTATTTCTATCTTGGTTGCGTCTATTAGGCTTATGGGGTCTCAGTTGGGTTATTTCCTCTTTGTTTGATCTTTTTGGGCTTATGGGCCCAGTTAAGTTGTAGTTAGCTTGTATTCTTTTTAATATTACTTACCTTATTATTTAACTATCTGTCGGCCAGAGAATTATTTTAGGTTTCCCCTTTTATCCCTAGCTTTAGTTCACATTATTATGGTTTTATTATGATTTATCTTAATTGGACGATGATGCCTACTGAATACCCATGGTTTTGTTGGTCATACAACACTTTTAAATTCTTTTAAGATGCAGGTTCGAGTATTAGTTGTCACCATTGATGTTTTATTAGCTCATTCTAGAGTTTGGAGATACGGGGATCTTTTGGAACCATAGTTGATTATCTCTCCTTCTGCTACTTTTGTATAGTCTTTTATTTTGACACTACTTGTATATTGATACTATTAGTACTCTTAGTGTTTTGATTAGTGGCTATTGCACCGACCTTACTAGGTCATAGGATAATTTTTTGCATTTTTTCTCTCATATTATATATATGCTATAATTTTTATATTATATCACCTGTAATCTACTTGTATGCTTAATTTTGATATTCATTTTACCTTCCACCAATTATCCCATTACTTAATATTTTGGGCAATCATTGGATTACCCACTAGTGGGTTAAAGTAGTATCATCATGACTTATCAAATTAGATCATGACAATATATATCTATGCCCAGGCTCACTAGCATTGTTGGTACTAGAACAAGTGTATAGTAGTGTCCCATGGATTATTATGATGACGTTTGTTTCTTATTTTTGAGAGACTATGACTATTTTAGTAAAACTCTACTTTTTTCATTCATTTCATGCGTTGAGTCTATGTTAGTTTCTAAAGCTCATATTGTTTCACTCTTTCATTAAAGGTCAAGATACAAGCTGCAGTTACGGGAGATGAGGACCCCAAGTTCATAACTTAGGCTCTTGTTGGAGGTTGTGGCTGGCCTAGGAACAATGTTAGGCAATAGTTACAGCCCCATCTAGGATTATAGATAGGGAACCTTCCCTCAATTATGTTATTTCTCTTACACCAGAAGTTCTAGGGCGTAGCCCAAGCTTAGAAGGGTTTACTTCTTCTACAATGCTCATAGTTGCCTTGGTTTAATTATTGGGATTGGTTGGTGGTAAATCATATGATGGTTCTCAGTTTGTAGATAAAAGTGGAACAAATGTAAAGATACAGCTGGTAGCTATGGTCCCAATATTGAGATCTCTCTAGCATCGGTAGTTTCTCAGCTAGTAGTCACCCAGCCAGTTATGTTTGTTTAGGAGCAAAAAATGTTGGGAAGATTTTTGAGATTTACTCTACGTAGATTTCCAAGGCTTTAGGTGAGGATACATTTAAGTTCTTGACTTCTTATGAGGATAGGCTCGGTAATTTTGGTCTAGTTAAGACTCACAGGATTGACTAAACTACCTTTTAGTTAAACTTGGCAGCTAGATAATGGTGGAGTGGTTATCTTGATTCTAGTCTAGCTGGATCTCCTTCTATGACATAGACTCACTTCTCTAAGGTTTTCTTAGAAAATTATATGCCTCATAGCCTTAGAGAGCATCTGAGAGATTAGTTCTTAAGATTGGAGCAGGGTTATATGACCGTTTTAGAGTATATAGCATGGTTCCATAAGTTGGCTTGACATGTTATTGTATTGATTGATTATGAGCTAGTTTGGTGTTTTGTTGAAGGACTAAGACTTTCTCTTAGTATGGCTACTCAGTACTTCCTTGCAAATGGTATATCTTTTACTAAGGTTTCTGATTATTCCCAGACTATAGATGAGATGCTTTGAGAGGCCTAAAGAGGCACTAATAAGAGACCATATCTGTAATGACCCTTCAGGTCATTTTTTATCTCTCTGCTGATTTTTAATGTTATAGATTTTCTATAGCTGCTCCAAGTCATCTATGACTTACTAGGACTAATAGTTTGTTCCCTAGGTAGTTCGTTTGGTTTTTAGAGATAATTCCCTATTTAGAAATCTTTGTCGGTTCCAAATAACTACCATGTAAAAAGTTTTGTAAAATGATCTTGTATTCAAATTCTGACTATGCCAACAACTCTGAAATATCAATTTTAATCTGGGTAGACCTTTGGTTTGGGAACCGAGGCACCCGACCTTATTTTGACCTTTTAGTCAGAAAGTTAAGAATTGAAATATGGGTGTGGGAACCATATTTGTTCAAAATGACATCGAATAGAAGTTCTGAGTGTGCAATCGCATCGAGAATATCAAACTTGGTGTGATTACATAATTTGTTTGTGTATATTGGTTTTGGAATGAATCTTTAGGGCTTGGCAGGGACTTAGAAATTCCAAGTCCATTGTTGTCAGATGGTACACTGTGATAGTGGTTCTTTGGACCGCGATCACAGGTCGTTCGAGCAGAGGAGATAATATAATTTTGAAGGGGTGTCGCGATCATGACTCTGGTAGCATAACTGGGATGCCGCAATTCCATCCTCAATGTCGTGATACCGACTCTCAAGTACCTAGACTGGGTATAAAAGGATACTTTTTCCATAATTTTGGCCATTCTTCATCATTTCCTTGAGAGCCAAAACCCCTAAATAGTGTAAGATATTAAAATTGAAGCTTGTTGGTGATTGTGAAGCTAGATTAACACTTAAGTTTTAGATATCTTTGGATTTGAGGTAAGTATTCACCCTTTTCTTGGTGAAATTTCTTAATTTATTGCTCAAAACCCCAAAACCTAAAGGGCTTGATTTTAGCCCTAATTTAGCTTGGTTTTCACCATTTTTATAGGGTAATAATTCCTTGATCTTAAAAGAACGTTAGGTTGGTTTCAAAAATATGATTTTCGTATGTGGGACCTACATAGGGTTTTGATATAATTTTTGGACCCGAGCACAATGGTGTAATATGGGTATCGTTATTCTAGCATTGATGAGTAGAATGTATTTTTGATATCTTAGCCTCTTGAGGAGGCTTCTCAAAAGAGAAAATGGTGGTTTAGTGGTTTGTTGAGATTTCTTCGACATTGATGTTGGCTACTTTTATCCCTTTTTAGATTGTGCTATTTCATAGTATTCTTATGATATAGTATTGGATTTGGGATGGGTTTTAGGTGTTGGATTTATGTAATGCAAGACTTAGGATAATTGGACCATTTGTCTATTTTGATCCCATTGAGTTGAAACACTTGGCTTGTTCCCTTATGCCTTTAGTGAATTAGTCTTCATGTCTCATGTTTAGCATGAGAATGCCTTAGATCACTCAAGTTAGATGAAAATTCTTTAGACACCCATGCTTAGGGTAAGATTGGCATTGGTTCCTTTAATAAGGAAAGTTACCTTAGTTACTATAATGGCTTAGTTGATGTGTTTGAGAATAACCTCTACCTTAAGGAAAATTGTGGCTTTCTATTAATCTAAGAGAGAATTTAGATACCTTATACTAGTTCTGGAAAGAATTTAACTTAGAATGTATTTCAAGGATTTTGAAGTAGTCTTTTTGACCCACATTAAGTCAAGATCGATGATTAGTTCTCTTGAAACCCTTATATGTTTGTTGAATACCTAGATATTTCCCTTGAGGCAATATTGAGTAACCTTGGTAATTAATTATGTTGATAATGAAATTAGTAGTCATGAGCATGGACTAATTGACAAGATTTTTGGCTATCCTATGATGAGCTATGGGTCATGTTATGGTAAGTTATTGGATATGCTATGTATTTCTCTATAAATGTGCTATAATTCATACTTTGATAACTATCGATAATTCAAATGCTAATCTATATTCTTATACTAATAATAAACCATTGAATATACTATTGATAAGTCAATGCTCATGATATTGCTTATGATTATGATCATGCTAAGAAATTATGCTAGTAATTATGCTACAAAACATCCCTATTGATGATATTAGCAATGGTTCCATGAGTTATGTTAGAAGACATTAATTACATAGGGAATTATGCTATAATTATGCTTGAAATCGTGATGCTTAATTATATGATCACTTATACTATTGATTTTGACACTGACTATGATAATGTGTCTATTGGTTCGAATCCAGATATTATGATTATATTTATATTTATACCCGACCAGGCCGGAGGATGATTATAATGATATATTGATACCCAACAAGGCCAGAGGATGACTACGATGATATATTAATACCCAGTAAGGCCGGATGATGATTATAATGATATATTGATACCCAACAAGGCCAGAGGGTGATTACATTGATGTACCTATGCGTACAACTACCCGTTTGAGTCCAGCTATGTCCTATGTACTATTATATATAAATATATATACTCATATATAATTTGGTATGAAATGGAGATTAGTTAGGATGGACATGGCCTGAATTAGGTTAATGATTAGAAGATGGTATAATTGGTGATTAGTGATATTTGATGATTAGTGGAATCAATGATTAGTGATAATTGATAATTAGTGATAATTAATGATTAGGATTAATTGATGATTAGAGGTGAAGGTTGTTTAAGTGATAAAATAATGACTAGTTGATAATCAATGAATAGTTGCTAAATTATGACTAAAGGTTATATGATGACTTGTAATCAAATAGATTAGTTACTAAGAGATGGTTAGCTAATAAATAGTGACTAGTGAGTAATGAGGATAACGTTGTTAAATGATGGAAATATTAATAAATATGGTTACATTGTCAAATGTTGGTAAATAACTTATTAATTATAAATGGTGGGATGATGGTTAAATAATAGGTTGTTTATTTGTAAGCGATGAATGTTTACTTTATTCTATCTTTGTGTACTCACCAGGCGTATATGAGACTATGGTAAGTTATTTACCTTCTGCACAAATTGGCGTATGGGATATAATTTTGTAGCTTGTGATTGCTTGTGTGATACGTTATAATCCTAATTTATTTACTTATATTATTATGATGATGTTGGCATATATTGACGCCTTATGTTATGTTGCACTCCAGTTAAATAACTTATATTGTATAGCAGTATTGGGGATGATTAAGGTTTATTTTTGTACCTTGACTTAGTTATGTTATCTTGCATTTTATCATACTTATATCATGATTTAACTTAGTAGGTTGATGTTGCCTACTGAGGACCCATTGTTTTGGTACTCATACTATAATTCTGTACCTTATCTGGTTCACATTAGAGTACTAGTTGTCGCTATTAATCATTGACTGTACTGTGTTAATTATCCAGAGATAGGGTGAGCTCTTGGATTTGGTGTCACCTTTTTCCTAATATCTTTTGATATTCATTCTTTAGTTATCGAGATAGATGTTGTTGACTATTTTAAGTCTTTGGCTCTATTATTAGTAGATGCTCTTGTATTGGCTCTATCAGTTCGTGGATGGTATCTTGTATTGACTATCTTTATCTATTTATAACACTATTCTTATTTATAAGTATTGTTTATTTTTACCTATGATTGGGCATTTTGTACCATGTTAACTCATTGCATTTAGCTCTGGGTTATGGGTTGGTTTGCCTAATAGCAGGATAGATGAGATGCCATCATGATTCATAAATTAAGTCATTACAACACCAGCAGGGTAGCTTTAGTGGGATACAAAGTGACTCAAAATTCATAGTAGGTACCCTCCAAGTCTGTCTTATCAGTATCAGGGTTAGTCTAGTAGACTCGTTCATGTTAAACTTCGAATTAGTAATGAGGGTCACCTTAGCTATAGCAACTATGGTGAGATGAGAAGTGGCTAGTCTTTAAAAGGTGCACATTCTGGGATTTCTAGTAGAAGTGGTTATTCTAGTTCAGCAAGATCTTCTAAATAGAGTACATCATCTAAGGCGTGTTATGAGTGGGGGGTTATTGGCCATTATTCTAGAGAGTGTCCTTATCATGGTGCAATTGTACCTATAGAATAGAGTGTTTTACTGATTATGTAGTGTCATGCCCGGCGAGGTGGAATATAAGGTTATAGGGTTAGTCCCTAACTGGTTGTTAAAGGCCTTGGTGGACATATAAACCACATTGATTGTCTTGGAATGGAAATTGGTAATAAACTCAACCCACTTGCATAATTGTTTTTGTTTTATGCATTACTACTTTGTTTGGTTTGTGTCTTGAGACTACTGCGTGGAATAAATGGTTAATTGGTTAAGGATGGTTTGAAAACCTTGTGAGGTATATGGGAATCCCTCAAGTGAACTCATAACAAAAACCTTGTGGGGTAAACTGGTATCCCCTAAGTGATTTTATAATGAAGTCTATAGGGTACATTGGAATCCCTTTAACTGTTGGCTAATGACATTGCTTGTAATCTATAGTCGATATGACGATACCACTTTACAATACCTTAAAAATTGACTTATGTAGTTGGTGATTTGGTTATTGGTTAAATGTTTTAATTGGGAAATAATAGTGGATTGTAATATCTAGCCGTTAAGGTGTGAGAACGAAAGGTTGACACTAGAAACTCATGCTTTCAAACATGAGGTTTGGTCTTGATGACCACGTATTTTTGGGGTATAAGGGAATCCCCCAAGTATATACATGTACATATGTATCATAGAGAGCGAAGGGTACAACGGAATCCCCTACCACTATGATATTTCCAGCTAGTGCGGCTACACATACTAGGACCCGTCCAAGGGGTAACACAGGACCCATATAGCCCGTTGGTGGATTATGATGGTAAAGCTATATGATCCAAGTCAATATTTCAAATTTATGCTAATCTCGGTTCCCTTTCTTGGTATATATGTATGTATGTATGTATGTATGTATGTATGTATATGATTGTATATGTTTATTTACTTAGATTTGAAAAACGAAATTATTTTATCCTTACTCCTGAATACATGCTAGTGTTCACCCACTAACCCATCTTCGGCCACTTTATCCCCATACGATGCAAGAATCGGCCATACTATCTTACCTCCTACTTAGTAACTTGTTATCCGGGGATAGCTTGATTCAGAATGAAGTAATTAGCTTTCATTCTTCGAAAGGCTTATTTCATGTTTTGGTTTACCCGTATTCTTTTACTATTCTTTTGACACTAGTTTTTAGCTATGGTCGGGGATATGTCCTGACTAAATATTCCTAGTTATGATTTAGAGGCTTTGTACGGACAGTTGTGGACTTGTGTGGGGGGTGGATATGGTTTTGGTTATTAATGGGTTTGGGTTGCTATTGTTTGATTTGACTTAGTTGGGTTGGTCTCGATTATAGACCTATCCTAAAGTCATTACATTTTGAATTACTCTATCTTGTTATATGTTTGGAATTTATCTGACTCAGGGCATATGTTAGTTAGTTGATTTGTGTATCGAGGGTGGTCTTTGATCCTTATTGGACTTAAGATGCTCATTCTGACAAGGCCCTAGTTCGGGATATGTCAAGTTGGTATCAGATCCAAGGTTTCAGTATCATAGGGTTTCTACAAAGTCGTGTCGAGTAAAGTCTCTTTTATGGGTTTGTAATGCACCATACTTATAAGGGAAAGGCTATGAGGCATCTAGGAATATTTCACTTTATTATTGTTCTATTTCTGGGCTGCAGATTCTAGGGTCTTGAACTCAGCCCTAAATCTTTTTTTTTTGCTTTATAGATCATGCCTTTTCAATAATATAAAGCTTATGGAAACTCATCTATCCTATTTGAGGACGACGTGGATGGATCTCATCTAACTCATAGGTTAAAAACTTGGTCAAGGGTTGTTGTTTCTAATACATGGAGTTCCACCAGTCTCCACTGACCTGACTCGGAAAGGTGACATTCATGCTCAGTCACCCCAAGGAGATTCTACCAATGCTGAGTTTCAATGTTCTATTCGATTTTTGACCTAGATAGTGATATCTTTCTCATGATAGTTTGGTCTTCTTCGTGTGATAAAGAATAAGGCAAGGACGATAAATAGGCTGATCACGATGTCTCAATATTTATACTAGGGAAGGGGTCAGAGAAATAATGGTAGATGTGATGAACGAGGTCTGAAGAAGGGAATCCAAGAAGTGCCCAGGTGGTTGTCAGAGTCCCTTATCCTCAGTGTTCTGGTGATTATTGATTTTGGGCTAATGTAACCCAGTCAGCCCAACCCTATCCTTCCTGTAGGTTTTTTGGCCTGTTGTATCATGGTTATTGCAATAAAAGGATGAATTTGTGTTTTAGTTATAGTCCGTTGGGTCACATATTGTGGGAGTGTCCCACAAGGATTGCCACTAGGAAAAATAGGGTACCGATTCCACTTCCCTAGCTCTTTCACCAAAGGGTGCTACTTTGAGACTCAACACTGGCCGAGACCGTCCTAATGATCTCACTATCCCTCAGGAGTCTGAGGCATCTCATGATGTCATTACTGGTACGTTGAAACACTTTTCCCGTGTTGTAAACTATTTACTTAATTTGGGATCCATTCTCTCTTATGTGATTCTATTTGTCGCTGTGCATTTTGGTTTTGGTCAGGAGTGTGTTTCAGACCCTTTTTCTATTTCAACCCCATTAGGTACTCTGTGATTGCTAGGAGATTCTATAGAGGGTGTGGTATCTATTGGTAGTAAAGAAACTATAGTGGATCTTTTTGAATTAGATATGGTGGATTTTGATGTCATATTGAGGATGGATTGGTTCCATTTGTGTTATGCATCTCTAGACTATATGACCCATAAGGTTGTCTTTAAATTCCCTAATGAGTTCGTTATTGAGTGGGGGGTGGTTCCCTATCTCCTAAAACGAAGTTCATATCATATCTTAGAGATGGGCGATAAATCTCTAATAGGTGTCTCTATCATCTAGTTTGGGTTAAAGATTATGACTCGAATGGTCCTTCTTTGATTTCCATCCCGGTGGTGAATGAACTTCCTGAGGTCTTCCCTGATGACCTTCTAGGTATTCCTCCTGATAGGGAGATTGAGATTGGTATTATATTATTTTGGACACTCATCCAACTTCTATTCCTCCATATTGAATGGATCCGGCTGAATTGAAGAAGCTTATGGAGAAATTAAAAGATCTTTTAGATAAAGATTTCATCTACCGTGGTGTTTCTCCGTGGGGTGCTTTCGTTCTTTAGTTAATAAGGGGGATGGTTTCCTCTCAGTATAAATATGTTACTGGCATGTGGATAAGGAAATTTGGGTGACCTCCTTATGGGATGGACCATATATGTAGATTCTATATGAGGTGTTCCGTTGGTAGTACATGATTATTGATAGACACTGAGTTTAAACCATAGATGTTGATTTTGGTTAAGGAAGTATGTTAGTTCGAGGATAGCTAGGTGAGAGTTGTGGGGGTAGATTGGTATTCTTGGTGGGGTGTGTAGAAGAGACGAGATTAATGACTCAGTGGACACAGGAGTGGGAAATTTATGACTTAAGGGCTGGAGGTCCAAGTTGAGATGATGGACTATGGCTAAGTCATTGAATGGGTTAGGGCACGGTGTTTTTCAAGATATGTTGGATCTTAGGTAGAATCTATATAGGTGAGGTTATAAGTATAAAAGAGTTAAGTTTCCCTAGTACATGTCCATACTAATACCGCTTAGGGCAGAGTATTGTGCTTGTAGATGTAGTACATGCTGAGATCAAAGGGATAACCTTAAATATTCTGCTAGCAATGGACTTCAAAGAAAGTTGGGGTGAATTTACTCTTAATCTAGAAATTCCCTCCTATTACGATTAAAAGGGCACACTACTAATGTTGCATGCATTCTAATAGTGCTTATGCCTAAGTTCCGTATTCTATGTGTTGTGTATGTCAATACTCCAGCGCCTGAATGAAATACAATAATGGTCCTCAGAAATCAAACCTTCTAGGTGTTCAAGCTCTATTCCATGATACTCATGATTCATATATTCATGTCTTACATCAAGCCTGGTTCCAATAAATAGTAGTTTCAAGCAACAATCTTTGCTTTGTTCCATGGATATGATTCTCGGCTTTATTACACTTCCTATGATGCATGTAGTTGTGTTTGTTATGGTGCCCAGTCCGAGGGACTCGTATTATGGTGTGTTTATGTCGGAGAGATCCTTTATTTATAATCTGGGTGGTTGGTTTTGAGTACCTCGTGCCTATAGTATCGTATCTCATTTCGTAGGTCTAGCTACTCTAGATCCTCAGTGACCCTTCTTATATTAAGGTAGTGTAAACTTAGGATCAAGGTGATGTTTTTGACGAGAGAGTAAATGTCCTTTGTTATGAAATTCTAGGGTGACTAGTAGAGCTAAGGTTGTGGGTATAGATGGAAGAATGAGATGAAAGTTGTCACATGAAATAATTACGGAGGGGAGGTGTGGTGAAAACCTTGGTGATAGTGATTAAGGGTGTTAGTTTTGGTAAGAAAATCCATACAGTGGATTGTTGCACCCATGCACATACGTAAATGTATGTGGTCTCACCAAGTAATACAGCGGCCTTAAATAAAGCCGAAAATCGATCCCTCAGAGACATGTGTTGACAACTATACTATTCTAGTTCATTATTGAGATTAAATTAATTTGAGAGTGAACAAAAGAGTTTTTGATTTATAAACTAAAAGTAATGTATACAGTGCATAAATGTAAATTGCTTAGACAATCAACAAGGAGAAACCCAAGGTTAAGGCTCCATGAACAATCATACTAAGGTATTGAACTTCCTTTGTTAGATTACTTATCATGGTTGTTGATTCGCAAGGTTTATCAATGATCATGGTATCCCGGCCTCTAATCTTATATATAACTAGACATTACAACTATATCATTGAGCGGGGATGTAATAATTCATTTAGATGCATTAAGATGTCATCCATAAAGTGAATCAAACAAGGCTTCCAGGTATATCCCTATCCTAGACTCTAATTCAAATCCCTTATTTTATAAAAAAATATAAGCACCTTGCTCTATTTCTCCCCACTTTCTATCCTCTTATTCCCCCTCCCGGATTCATAAAGACGAAAATTGATGTATTATAAGGGTTGTGAATCCTTAAAATAGTTATAAAAAGTATAAATAAACAACAACATATGATAAGCAATCAAAACCAAATCAATTCAAAGCAATAGTAATTATGTTTTTAGCCTTAACCCCGGAAAGGGGGATTTTAGCCACTCATGGACATAACCAAAATCAAGATCAACTAATACATGATAAAATCCATAAATAAACTAAATTAAAAGGATAAAACCCCTAATTTAAGTATTTTTTAGCCCCTCTCCAAGTTTCAAAGTCATCCAAGGTGTATAACATAAAGTTTAAATGTCCTATTTATAAGAGGATGATTTGGCCTTTGTGGGAATAGGGTACGTGGTTCCCCTGTCATTTACAAGGAGTGAGTTCAATAGGGCCTTTCTCATTCCCATGAAATGGGGTGTGTGGTGCACTTCCCATTCCCAAGGAGTAGGGTGTGTAGCGCGGCCCCAGTGCGGAGGCACACTGGAAAGTCATTTTTAACGTCTAAACTTGTCTTTAAGCACTTGTCCTTCCATAAAAAGCCTTGTAGTATTATTTCCACTTGATTTCCAGATGTTTTATCATCCATATATAATCATAATAAACTCAGCAAACATCCTATATCATCAAATATCATGGATTAGAACTCAAAACAACACAACATTTAAGATAATGAACCAGAAACTTAAGCTAAGAACTAGTTTTGCGCATTTTGATCTTTAACTTATTGTTTGACTCTGGGATTGATTCAATTAAACTTTGAACACAATATACAAGTTTCTCCATGCATAATTACATATTAATAACCTTAGAAACTCATTACACTCTCTACAATTCATCGAGATCAACTAGAACAACACCTAGCTCAAGCTAGTAACACTAGTTTTCTCATTTGAACTCTAATTAGTACAAACTTGTTTGGAAGACACCTTAAACATTGTAGTTAAGTACCTAAACACTTGTATGTTCAATTATATCATTGTTAACACAATAAGAACACATGTTTTCCTTAAAACAAGACTAAATAAGACCGGATAATAACACTGAGGTGCATAAATCCACCTCAGATCACCGCCCCACACATAAAGCCTTGTTCGTTCTCGAACAATTCTTTAATATAAGCATCATAATTAGAGGAGACTCTACACTTCTAATACGAGCAAGATATTCAAGCTAGTACTACAATGACTACACAGAGTGAAAGTTTCTGCACTAAGCATGTTATGTACCCAATTGAAAGTTCATGAATACTACTCCAAAACATCCTATCCTCAATAATTGACTCACCTAGCTGGCAAACTCATACATATTTCTCAATAAAAGACCTCATATAATTCACCACACTATCATCAAACATGTTCCCTCACCATGAGAGAGTTACCCATAATCACTCATATAAATAGATTTAGTTTATCATACAATGGGTACAAGAATTAAGTTATGCCCACTTTCGTAAGGAATTCACAAGTTACACCAGATAAACCATAGGCTTTCCCTTAGTGTAGTACTCCACTAATATCAAAATATGAAAGCTTAGGATCAAATAGGTCTTTAAGGATTGTAATGTAGGCTAAGGGATGGGTAGGAACTATTTTGGACAAGAATAGTGACTATCTTCGCTAAGCGCTTTAATACATAATATTAAACAATTAAGACCAATCTATAACAACCAACTTTCACCTCCACTACCTTCACCCTTCTTTTGTTTTACCCCATCTCATTAAGCTCATTCACATACACTATAGTGGGAGTATTTATATACATTGATGATTCAATTTTACCCATATTCATAGCCACTTTACATTACGCACCCCTATGATAGCCACCCTCAATTTAAGCAATTTTCCTTAAATGAGGTGCAGAAATCCAAGGAGGAACATGGCCAAAATAGGTTTATTGTAACACAACCGGGCTAAAAATAGGAATTTCTTTAACATAAATTTCCCTAACTTCCAACCAAAACATATCAACTGCTCACACCAATAACTATTACTTTGGGGCTTCTTTTTCACCTTTCTCCTACTTGAATTTCAAACTCCTTACTCAATTAATTTTACATTAAAGCTTTTAGGACCTTTGGATCAAATTAAGGTCTATCAAAGAAAAGGATACAAGCTACCTATAAGGCTACCAAAGAAAATAAGCTAAAGGCTCAATGGGGTTAACTAAGATATGCATAAGGGTAGGTCAAAAAAATGTATGAAATATGGCCATCAAAGAAAGGCCTATGTAATCTCCTAAACCCACACTCTTTATTTCTCTTTGTACATACACCAGGCAAGTTCTAGCACTAAATGTAACAAGGAATACACAACAACCTCACACACGCATGGCACATGCTCGGCTCAAGTAGGATCATCATAGACTCTCAACCAAATAATAAGAATTCAACATTAAGCCAACAAGTACAAAGAGTCATAATAATGAGCCTAAGAGTCTCAAAAGTCAAAATTCATACAATCAATAAAATTTTACAACCAAAATACTTGCATCGTGTTTTCAAATATAACACCAACAAGTACATCCCATTTATTACGAATAGAAAAATTTTAAAATTACTCCTAAGTATTGGAATTTCCTACCCCACACTTAAAATCTATTTTGTCCCTAAAGTATACTTACAATGAGAGATAGAAACACTCCCTGAGGACTCTAGTCCTAGATAGTAGCAGTTTTTTTGCATTAAGAGGGTCATAGGACCTCACACTTAATATTCACCATACTTCTTAGATCAGATTTTCCGATACTCAGACTTCCCATCAACCTGTGACTTAAGTAAATAAAAACTAGCAAAGTAAAAACTAAAATACTAAAAGTAAAACCGACCTTAACTCGGGATGTATCCTAAGCAGCGCCTGATTTAGTGTAGTGGCATGACCCAATCTTCGTTTCATCTATTTTCCTTCATCCCCTTTCTCTTACTTGGTGGATATCTTGTTATTCATTTTTTACCTCTTGAGTATGAACTCTAAAGTTCAATATCTCTCTCAATAATAGCCTTTTCAATCTTATCAATCTGCATCAGTTTGGGTTGGGGTGGTTGTGCCTTAGGCCTCTTAATGAGAAAGTCCAAAGAGGTCTTTGGTGGACTAAACTCCACCACCCCATAATTACCCCCTTTAATCACTATAATCATGCACAAATCTTTGTAGTGGGATAGTTTGTTGAGTGGTTTGTACACTTTGAAAACTACCTCTTCATCATGCAACCTCATTATAAGTGTTCCTTCTCTCACATCTATCAATGATCCTCCCATCACTAAGAATAAATGTCCCAAGATAAATGGTATTCTTTCATCTACCTAAAATTCTAAAATAATAAAATCAGTAGGAATACTAAATTTACCAACCTTGATAAGAGCATTTTCTATGATTCTTTCAGGATGGGCTAGGGTCCAGTCTGCTAATTGGAGTATCATAGAGTTCAGTCTCAGCTTCCTCAAAACCAAAGTGTTGAACAAGGAGAGGGGTATCAAGTTAATGCTTTCCCCCAAATAACTAAGTATGTAGACCACCTCACTATTGCTAATTTAAATAGGGAGCGTGAAACCCCTAAGGTCTTTGTGTTTTTTGGGAATCTTTTATATCACCACAGAATGACACTCCTCAGTGAGTAATACTATCTCAACATCCTAAGCTTAACTTTTTTAGTGACCACATCCTTCAAGTACTTATCTTACTTGGGCTTTACCAATAAAATATCTAAAAGAGGAAGATTAATGTGAATCTCTCTGAATGTGTCAAAGACCTTCCTAAAGCACTTAGCCTTTTTTTGTTTTCTAATCCTCTCTGGGAAAGGTGGTGGAAGTATCTGTTTGTCCTATTCAACAACTTTGGTTTTTGAGTACATAGACTTCCTCGAATTCTTAACAACTGTTTCATCTACTAGCTTAGGAATCAACTTTGCATCGACCTTTTTAGTTGTCTTTTTCATAAAATCTTTACCATTCCTTAAAGTGATTTCAATTACTTTTTAGGAGATTCAGTATCACTTGGCAAACCACCTTGAGACATGGTATTTTGTGGCTGCTGTATTTGGCCAACCTATATCTCTAAGTTCACTGTAACCATCTATTGGCTCTTCATATCTACTGCAAACTATGCTTGAGCAGCTATGATTTATTTCAATATCTCTTCTATATTACTAGTTTGAGTCATGGTTTGATTTTTTTTAACCTATTTTTGCTGAAACTATTATTGTTGGTAGTTCCATAATGGAATTGGTGGCTAAGTTAGCCACTTTTGGTGGTAGGCATTCCCTTAATTCGGCCTTTGAGCATTTTCCATAAATATTATTGACTCGGGATTTGCACCACAAATGGCTATATAATGACTATTGTTTTCACAAATCCCACACCAAGTATTCGTCTGATGAATTACATTAGTTATTTCTGTAGGTTGTGTATCACCCAATTTTATATTGCTGAGCTAAGTAGTTAATTCATTTTTAGTGCATCAATCTGGGATGAATTGCAGTAAATTGGTCCACCTCTAATACACCTATAACCTTCTTTGGAGCACTTTTTGAGTTAGCATACCACTCAAGATTTCCTTGTGCAATTCAGTTTAACAAGGTGTATAGCTAATCATACGTTAATTTCAATACTTGACCACCTATATTTGAATCTAGCAAAATTTTTGTGTTGTGATTAAGTACCTTAACAAAAGTGTGAGGTAGTAACTCATTAGACTTCTAATAATGTGGTCAGTACTGAAGAAGAGCTTTGAACCTCTCCCATACATGATATAAGCTCTCATCTAGCTTTTGTTTGAAGCTCACAATCTAACTGTGTAGTCTCGCAATCTTGACAGATGGAAAGAATCAGATAAGGAATTTCTATGCTAAGTTATCCCAGGTTGTGGTTGAACTTTTCATCTCAGCATTCAAACACTTCTTTGCTTCCCCCAATAGTGAAAGGGGAAAATTATCAATCTAACATACTTAGTTAAAATACCCATAGGGATGAATGTGTCACTGATCTCCAAAATGTTCCGTAGATGGACTTATACATCTTCATGTGAAAGCTCCATAAATTTTACACTACTGATCAAAATTTGCACCATGTTCTATTTCTGCTCAAAGTTACCTCTAACAGCCAATTTTTGAAAAGGGGAAGTCAAATTTGTTATAATTAGGATTGCCACTTTGCAAACTGTCCAGTGGGCTGGTGGATCTTCAGCCATGAGAGCATGATTTTCTTGTTCTTCTTGAATTTATGGGATGTGGTAGAGAAGGACTTGAGATACCTGACACGACTAAGCCCTAGTTTTGGTAATGTTAGATTAAGATGTACGGTGGTTAATAGTGGGTTATTGAGGGTGGTCCCCGATCCTGTTGGACTTAAGACACCTGACACAGCTAGGACCTGGTTTAGGTCATGTAAACCTGGTAGGTTAGAGATAGAGTCCTTGGATATTGCTATTACAGGTATGATTTTAGGGTGTCGTCAGCCAGATATTGCTTTGTTTGATTTGAGATCAACTTATTCACATGTGTCTTCTTCTTACCGCAGTTAAAGTTATCTTTGGAGTATTTATCTGTGCGATTGCATGTGTCTACTCTCGTGAATGATTCTTTAGATGTGTATCGAGTTTGTTGATTATGTGATTTATCTATTTGGTAGTTTGACACTCAAGATGATATTATTGTGTTAGATATGGTGAAATTTGATGTGATTCTGGGCGTCGCCTGGTTATCCCCTTATCATGTAGTCTTGGATATTTTTGCTAATAATTTTAGTTAGTCATGTCTTTCAGACTCCCAATCATGTGGTAGGGTTCTGTTAGTCATGGACTAATGAGGATTATTTCTTATATTTAGGTAAAGAGACTTAATGCGTGGTTGTAAGTCTTATCTTATTTATATTTGTAATGTTAGTGTGGAGAGTCCATTTCTTTATTGTATTCTTATAGTTAGTAATTTTCCTGATATTTTGCTACCTATCTAACTAGCCTTCTCCTGAGGGTGATATTGAGATTGTTAATAATCTTGAGCCAATCGACTGACCTATTTCTATGGTATCTTACCATATGGATTTTATCGAGATTAAAGAGTTGAATTCTCAACTTTAGGATCTCCTAGGTAACGATTTCACCTTAGAATTCTCCTATCTTGTTCATAAAAAAGAAGGATGGTTATATCTGAATGTGCATTAACTATAATCAACTGAATAAGGTGACAATGAAGAATAAGCTTCAAGGAGCGGTAGTGTTCTCTAAGATTGACATAAGATCCAGTTACCACCAGTTGAGAATTTGGGTCAACTAAATCCCTAAGAAAGTCTTCAAGACTTGTTATGGCCATTATGAGTTCCTAATGATGTCTTTTGGGTTGTCCAATGCCCTAGAAATGTTCATGGATTTGATGAACTGGGTGTTCAGGACCTATTTGGACACTTTTGTGATCATTTTCATTGATGACATCCTTGTGTATTCGAGGAGCAAAGAGGAGCATAAGCATCATTTGAGTATTATGCTGTGGACTTTGGGATATCATAGGCTTTATGACAAATTCTCAAAGTATGAGTTTTGGATCGAGTCTGTTATATTCCTAGGACATGTAGTGTCTAAGGATAATATTAAGGTAGATCCATTGATGATTAATCTATTCATGATTGATCCAGACCTACACCTCCGATTGAGGTTCGTAGCTTTATTAGTTTGGCAGGCTACTATAGGCAGCTCGTTGAAGGTTTTGTTACTATTGTAGTATCGATGACTAGGTTTACTAGAAAGGAGGTTCCTTTATAGTTTTCCAGTGAGTGGGAGTCAAGCTTTTTGAGGATCAAGGGCTTGCTCATTTTATCTCGTATCTTGACTCTTCCTCTTGGGTGAGGGGTTTACCATATTTTTTAATACTTCTGGTGTTGGTTTTAGTTGTGCTCTGAAGTAGAGGATTGAATTATTGCTTATTCATTAAGGCAAGTACGATATCAACTACCTCACTCATTATTTGGAGTTTGCGGCTTAATTTTTTACACTGAATATTTGGAGGCACTACGTGAATGGTTTTCATTGTGAGGTCTAAATAAATCACCATATTCTTCATCACCTTATGACTTAGAGGGAGCTTAATTCTAGTAAGTGTAGATAGATGGAATTTTTGAAGGACTAGGATATATTTATTCTATATCAACTGTGCAACACAAATGTTGTAGCGGATTTCTTGAGCGAAAAGGCAGCGAGTATGGGTAGCTTGGCTTCTATTTTAATTTTTGAGTGGTAATTGGCTTAGGACATCCAATCCTTGGCCAACTTTATGGTTCGACTTGATATTTCAAACTCCAAGAGAATCCTTACTAGTTTTGAGGCTAGGTCTACCTTGTTTGAGTCAATTTAGAGACCCCAATTTAAGCATAGTAGACTTTGTGGCATTCAAGACCAGATTCTGAGAGGGGATTTTCAGAGGGATACCATAGATTCATAAGGTATCTTAAGATATGATAGTTGTATTTTTGTTTTAAGGGTTGGAGTATGATTCAGTTGATATTCTAGGAGGCTCACAACTCCAACTATTTCATTTACCTTAGTACATCTAAGATGTATAGAGAAATAAGACAGCATCATTGGTGGAGTGGCATGAAGAGAGAAGTGGCAGATTTTGTAGCTCATTGCCTATGTTGCCAGTAGGTAAAGGCCGAGCGTCAGAGACCTGGTGGCCTGATTCATATATTACCTATTCTCGAGTTGAAGTGGAAGCGGATCACTATGGATATTCACAAGAAGTGGAAGCGGATCACTATGGATATTCACAACTAAACTATTCAAATACAAATAATAAATTTGTTTAAAATATATAATTTGATATAAATAAGTATAGTATTTAAAAAATAAATAAATATAAAATACAAATACCAAAACAAAAATATCAAAAAAAAAGAATAAAAAATGAATAAATACCAAAAAAATAAAAAAAAGAAAGTACAAAAATAAAGTGCAAAGAAAAAAAAGAAACGGTAAAATAAAAAAATGAAAAAAAAATGAAGGAAGAAATTGAAAAAGAAAAAAGAAGAGAGAGAAGATAGAAAAAGATTTATTTTATAATTCAAACCTATTTTGAGATTTGAAACTCATTTTAAAAAGTTGTCTATTTTTAGAAATAAAATTGTTAATTAATCTATAATTTATTGGATGAACGTGATTTAAGGAAGCTAAAATTCTTTTGCATTTTTAATCTCAAGTTGTTGCCTAAAAATAAGGTAATTAACTGTATCTGTATATATATTTTACATTGTCTTGTGCATCAAATACATATACGTGTTGTTATTTAGGGTAATTGGAAAAAGGTTGCTATGTGTCGTCTACTTAATGGGCCAAGTTTTTTATTTCTACATTTTTTCCGTGTTAATATAGAAGATATGCTATGTTACATAAGATCAGTGAGTGTCCTATTCAAGTGCTTATATTTAGGCAAATATGTGAGCAATTTATGTCTAATGAATAAGAATTATTAAGTTTTTTACTTTACTTTAGAAAAATGAGATTTTTCTCTTTAAAAAAAATGGAAAGTCTCATTATATTGCAAGTATTTGTAACGTCTCATGACTACTTCCTGAATGTCACACTGTGCTTAGAACTATGAGTGATCTTAAACAAACTCATCGTACTGGCATAATGCATAAGCAACAGATTAATCATATATAAGAGCTAAAAATACTGAGCGAAATCATAATCAAGAGATATTTATTTCAACACATTGTTGTAAGAGGTTACAATACTAATTATATAAGAGAAAATTGAAAATAAATAAATCAACTCTGATTGACTGTGTATGAAGCCTCTACTAGTACTAACCATAGGTAGCCAGAATAGGAACTCCATCTATCCTTAATTTATACAAAAGAATTACAATAAAACACTAGAACTATGACTGACTTGAGTCCTCGAATGAAGAGAACTCATCACCTGCTGACTGAAAGTTGTGAACTGCTCATAATTTTGTGAGCTACAACTGATACCAATATTATAAAACAATGTGGCCACATAGACATATATGTTGTCAGTACTTATGGAATGTACAGAGTATGTGGTGTGATCTTAGGTGTATTAAAGCACCTAAGTATCATAATCTCCATTTGTTAAGCCTAATTTTGAGGACTTCTTGTGTGCTTAATAAGTTCTTAATAACATAATTAAGTATCCATGTTATAAACTATGTTTTTATAGTATGTAAGGTGTTTTCAAAAAGGTTTGGAATCAATTTGGTCACATAGAGTTTAGACAAAAAAAATAGTGTTACTAGCTTGAGCTGTGTGTTATTTTAGTGTATCTCGATGAATTCTATTATGTTGTACGCACTAATTTGTGGTGTTTTGATATTATAGGAGACCATGTGATATGTTAGGATTAATGTTTGGGAGAATAACAAGGTCTAATGATATTGGAAAGACACCTAAAAAGTGAGGAATGCAAAGGCAAAAGGGAGGAGTAAATGGTAGCAAAATCTAGTATTTTTTAGGCCATGGTTGTGCCATGCCCGCTAGACTCTGAGATAATAGCATGTTATGCCCCAAGAAACTAAAAACAATGCAAAAACATTGTGGATCCTCATTAAGGGTGTAACACCATGCATTTTTGGGCTGCTAGACTTTCAATTGTTGTTCCTACGTGTGTAAACTATTATTCCATGATTTATATGTGAATACATGGTTCATGATATTTATCATAGTGTGTTAAGTGCTTATGAGGTGAAAAATATTAATGGGAATCACTTAGAGCAAATTTGAGCTAAGAGCCTTTGATTCGTGCAAATCGTTGTACTTGATTCTACAAGGGTCTACTTTGAACGTGTATAACTTTTGATATATATAGAATTTTGCATCTTAAGACCCACCAAATGATACATAATGGAGTTATATTTCCAATGATACTAGGTTTTCCTTAATTTAATACCCGATCAAAATATTATGTCCTATTTTGTCAGAGGCGGTAAGGATATGCGAAAAACCCAGGCCGCAGGGGTTATTCCTCCCGAATAAGGCGGGTGTCACGGGGGCTACTCCCATAGACTATAGGGCATGCCACGAGGTCTATTCCTTCACTATTTTAGATTCTTAAGGGTCAAGGATAACTTTTTTCCTTTCCCCTCAACCCCAAATATCCAAGGTACAAATTATAATACCCAAAAGGGCATTATTTGTCTATCTTCTTTAAATCAACTCATGTAAGAAACCTTACCTTTCCGAAGAATAATAATTCAAGCTTTTACTCTCAATAACAAAAGGATTGAAGCTTCAATATCAATATTCCTTCACAAATTCATTCAATTAAGGTATGTGGGTGTGTATTTATGGGTCATTTTCACCCATGGAGATCAAAAACCTTCTTTTCAACTGAAGTACATTTTTTTCTCTTATTATGGAGTTTTATATGTTCAAGATGGATTAAATTCATGTCTTTCCTTAGTAATTGATCTCAATTTCATTATCACATATGATCCCATGAAATATTAGGTTAATTCATGTTTTAAACTATAATTTCCCATATCATGTTCAAGTGAATTTCATGTTAAATCCCAAATTTATGAATTTAGCCATGTAATCATGTTGATTTCACATGTCTAACACATTTCTATGTTTAAGTTCATAATTTTTACATGTTTGGTGGAATGATCATATTTTGGGACTTTCAACCATGATTCCCACACTATAGTTTTAATTTTTGATATCGTGCTTTATGGTCATTAAGTGCTGGCGGGTTATGAACACTTGATACCTACGTGTTTTACTTGATTCCAGATCTTTCAAGTAATTATTTTAGTTAAACAATGAATATTACTATTTACTTTGTTGTTATGATTATGTTCAGCAATATCAGTTGTTATGTTCAGTCAAACTTCAGTCAGTACCAGTATCAGTTTAGTTGAGAGTAGGATTTAGCACCAAACGAACCCAGGGATGGGGGCTTACCTTCTAATAGAGGGTGTGACCTTTAGTAGTAGTCCCTGAGTTCCAGAACAATGTAGCTAGCATAGGTTTGAGATGTCTTTCTGCTAGTTAAGGGTTGACACATATCTCATAAGAGCACTTACCAGTAAAGGGTGACTCCTTAGTCCTCCAGGACACCAGTTTAGTAGATCTACACTGCCAGTGTTAGTACTCATGGTACAGTACTGACACCTTTCCAAATGAGTTATGGGTTGGACTCTGATTAGCTCAGATTGGAGCATGTAGGTTACATGATACCTCCCACAGTTTTAGTCTAGTTATTCAGACTAAGTACAATTGAGTATTACATGATCAGATTCAAATATCTATTAATCAGTATACAGATACCAATTAATCAATATTCATATGTCAATTATTCAGTATTCAGTCATCAGCTATTCAGTGCTCTCAGATATCTGTTAGTCTGTATTTATATATCAGCTACTTAGTATATAGATATTAGTTATCCCTTTACTTAAATGTCAATCATTCAGTCACGTAGGCATCATCTATTCAGTTAATCGGATCAGCTCAGTACATGTTATGTTTGGTTTTATATGTTCATGTATTCATGATTAGTATATTTGTATATTCATATCCTCAAGTTATGTCAGTTTCCATCCTATAATTTGAGACCCATGATTCATACATGATCCTCAGTATAGTTTTACAAAATATTCAGCTTTATATGAGATATACATATAGTATTCATGTTTTACCACTTCCCATCTTCAGTTCTACTTATTTCATAAAAGTAAAGATTTACAAAACTAAGTATAGTGATTCACCGGCTTATCAGATTATGTTTGTACTCATGTCCTATAATACTACAACTTTCAGTTGATTTTAGTCTCTTGGTGATTCTACTTGCACTTAGCAAACATATTTTAAGATTATGTATCTATTCAGTTTTACTTATTGCATTCACCCCCTAATGTAGCACAAGTTTAGAGGAACTCTATAATGTGCTAAATAAAGTAAACCACAGGGAATACTGTGTTCACTAAGTATTGTAGTTGTTACTAGACTGTTGATCGGAGGTTCCAGAATAGAAGGAGATTTTGATTTCTCAATTATATTCAAGTGTTTGTCATAGAAAGTAATCCAACTATAGGTTATATTGCTAATAGTAATTCAATAAGAGAAGTCAAACTAGAGTTGTGGTTACCAAGATGCTTAAGCAGCAAGGGTTGTGAACTATTTTAGATTCCCAACGAACAATTCTTATTGCAAGTGTAATTGAATTCTATGGTTTACCCATTAGTATTGATTCAACTATAATCTCACATGGGTTGATCTGGTTAAGGCATCTACCCTCTGTCCAAAGATTAAAGCCTTTAGATTTATGTAAACCTTTTCTTTTCCCAACATGAACTTTTCTATTTGAACAAGTGTTTTTTTTGGGCTCACTTTTCAAGTTTGCAACCAAGAAAAGTCATTAAAGTGAAAAAGAGTTTATGCAATATCAATTGCTCATGGGAATCTACTTGATTCACAACCCAAAATTAGCTTTTCACATCAAGGCTCCCATAACTCTAATTATAAGAGCTTAGCCACACATTTCCACCCAAGAAAGAGAAGAAATCATTGTGTTATTCATAAATTAATTCAAAGTTTACTTACAAAAGTCACAATTGTTCTTCTTCAATCTTCAATAGAAAATATTACAAAGGAATCTGGATCCAAAAATCTCCAATAAATCTTTGATAAAAACTATCTAACAATGTAATTTTAGTTTGGAAAACCCTAATAAAAGATATGAGATCTCTAATAAAACCCAAAACTGGGTATTTATATGTTTCTAGCCAAAAAAGATTTAAAATTCTAACTTAAAAACCCACGTTCAAAGTGACGGCCAAAGTGGTGGTCCGTCGCAAGGCTGACGGTCCTTCATTTGGTCTGTCATTGCCTATTCTGGAGAGTCACTTTCTATATAAGACAAATGGTCAAAGAGGTGGTTCGTCGCAAGAATGATAGTCCACCATTTTAACTGTCGCTGATGATCCTTAAGAGTCAAATATTGGATAGTCCTGACGGCCAAAGTTGTGATCTATCGGAAGACGAGATCCACCATGTTGGACGTCGCTGAGTATTTTAAGATGCCTGGTTCAGGATGAAAAATATTCCGTCAAAATCCAGAACATCAACACCCTTAACTTAAGATAATTGCTTGTCCTCAAGAAACTCAGCACCAAATCGCAAATACGAATAATACAATGACGGGCATTTACTACTGAACCAATTCTCATACAACTATTCACTTATCAACCAAATCATATGGTTTAACATGTCAGAGTCTATAACCGGCATTGTTTCAAATTCAATTCATCTACACAACATGGATACAAGAATCTACAGAGATCAGCCAAATTAAGTATGACTCAGGTTGCCTTCACAGACAAGGAGATCCACCACTCAATATATATTGTGGATACAAATCAAAACCCTTTCACTCATCAAAGAAGTAACCAACATGGCACATGCACCCATAAGCTTGCCTTTATCCCCCTTATAGCTGAGTTCCAAGATCAATTAGGTCTTTTCTAGGCTAGTAATAAGGTATCAGGCTAGGTTATAAGGGAATTTTGGGCAAAAGTAACTAAGAACAAGGCTTTAACTCTCTTTGCCTTCAGGATTGTAACGCCCCAATAACCTATCCCGAGACTTCACATGATGATTAAGGCCATACACAGCCTTAAGCTAACCCTCTGAGCCTTTCTTTACTCCTATAATTCACCATGACAATAATCAAGCGGTAATAAGGAAGAATAATCATGCCATGAACATACTAAGATACAAAGTAATACTATCGTGTACAATCAAAATACTAACATTCTATACATACTGGTACTCTAGTCTGACAAAACTTCTACTACATAAAACTGAAGAGCCATTGGGACAAATCCCCAACTGGCTCATACTGAATGGAAAAATAAACAACCATCAATTAGCAAGACAAAAATCACAAACATAGGTCCTCGAACCATGAGGACTCACCAACTACAGGAATATAGATGAAGGTACTCGTAGATCACTATCACAGCTAAGACTGAGCACCTGAACCTAAATCACGAGAAAATATAAAATACAAAAGAGTATGGGAGTCAGTACTTGGGAATGTACTGAGTATGTGGGGGTGGATGCATCATTTCAAATAATATCATAAATGTATAAGAAAATCATGCATGCTAACAATAACAACTCTCTTCATTTGAATTATCTAAAATATTATTTTCGAAAGTCATCAGTAATAAAATATACTTCATAAATCTCGTATATCATTTAACTCAACTCAAACTCTTTGACTCATGAATTAGAGTGGCTCGGTGAATCATGGTACTTAGATCATTATGGACGTGGGAGTTTCTTATAACCGACATAACTATACTATGTGAGTCACATGGAGTCCAACGTTTTGCCCTTCTAAGGAGAGAACCCCACATTGGCAGGGGTATCGTACTCTTGCTAGGGAGTACAACCTTAATCTCATCATCACAATCTCATACTTGGCCTTTGGCCCACAACTATCAACATCAATCCTATGGTGGCATGTAGATCTGGGAAAATACCATATTTCCTACTCAGTGCTAAATACTCCTCCCAGACTCAGCTCAAAACGAGTTAGGAAATCCACCTCAATCAATATCAACTCATGGGTCTATCATGATGACCAAAACAACAGTATATCTCATCGGTAAATCATATATGACTGTGGATTCCTAACTCGACTTAAATTCAAACAATGTTTCTCAACAACAAGTACATTTGCTTATCAAATCATTTCAAATACCAAAGTTTCAAGGAAACATCATCAAACTCATTCTTAAATTTCAATTCAAATATCGAGATATATATATATATTCAATAGTCAAATTTCTCATAGAAAAACACAAATCTTGACACTTATCATAAATCAATTAGAAATCATCAATATATAATGACAATATACATCTCATGGAATAAATACTCAATTTAAGAAGCATGATAGTGAAATAACCATAAATATCAAGCTTATTCAACTCAAGTCTAACAAATCATACATAAAGAAATTTGGGTGTAAACCCACTTGCAAAATCATGTAAATCAATAATAGAAAGTAAATCTTTAGGCACAAGAACGAAAGGAGTGTTCTTGTTGAAACCCCACATACCTTGGATTTTGATTTGAAGATGTGGAAACTTTTTTGGAACTATTGTAACACTTTTAGGCCAAGATTTTTGATGCCTTTGACTTGGGAAACTTAGTTCTTGGAGAAATTCAGGGAAGATTCTCTGAATTTCTTGCAAGAGGATTTGGATTTTGGATCTTGTAGGAGCCCTAGTTTCTAGGAGATTCTTGGAAGATTGGAAGAAAAAGGAGAAGGAAATGAGTGTCTCTTCTTTAATTTGATATATATATATAAAACCACATGGGGAGGAAATAACCAAAATGCCCCTTTTTGAAAATGCTGAAATTTGCTGACCGGGGCCTGTGACAGTCGATCTGATGGTCCGTCAAGTCTCCTGACGGTCCACCAGATCGTGTGTTACTTGAGTGCCAAAACTGGAACATTCTGCCTTGATGTGATGGTCGAAGTGATGGTCCATCAGGAAAATGATGGTCCACCAAGTCGTCCGTCACTTAAGGGCCAGAAATGAGACATTCTGTCTCGACCTGACAGACCCCTTGACGGTCCGTCAAATTTTTGATGGTCCACCAACTTGGTCGTTGCACGATGGCCTAAAAAAAGGGCCACTGCCTTGGCTTGAAGGGGCACTTTATGGTCCACCAGGGACCTGACAGCCCACTAAGTTGACCGTCAAACCTAGGCAATCCGATACTGTTGAGTAAAACGGCCATAACTCACTCATTCGATGTCGGATTTTTATGAAATTGGTATCGATGGAAATCTTATTCAATGATCTACATGAAAAAAAGTATAAATTAGAGAAATACAATATGTTTTAAAGATCAATCACCTTGGAATTCATATATGTCCACTCAAAAGACGAATTTAGGCTTAAGAAATGATCGGGGTATTACAAAATTCTTCTTACCAAGGCTATTGCTTTGCTAGCTCACTTACCATTTTCTCATTTATTCATGATTTACCATGATAAAACCCTTATATATATATATATGTATGTATGTATGTATGTATACACAAGCATAAGCCACCCTCAACTTAGGCTGATACCATAAGTCAAGGTGCACATTGTCTTTGATAGACCAGGGCCAAATGTTCAAATTCAAATTTTAGACCAAATGTCCATTAGTTAGTTAACAGAACTAGAATAGCCACCCTCAAATTAGGTATTGTACCTAAGTTTAGGTAAACATTGCCCATTACTTGGCCAGCGCAAGAGCTAAGAGTCAACAGCTGAAAGAGAGTTAACTAGAATACTTGGTGTGAAGAAAAATTAACAAAGTCTCAAATAAGGGTTAAAAATAGAAAATTATTTTTGGTAGGGTTAGTTAATTTGGCTAAGTAGACTAAAATCACAAGGTGGCCTGCCATCCCTTCTTATCTCATCAACTACAGAACAGCATCAATTGAACCAGACTAGTCCTAAGTATTGTACTATGTAAGAACTAATACAAATACTCGCACACACAGTGCCAACTAAGTCGCACTCATTCTACTGTTTTTAAGATTTTCATCACATGTCATGTATATTTACAGGTTAATGCCAACTACAAATTCACTAAAAGATGAGCATATATCCTAGGGGACAAATAAACAGTCATATGGAATAGTCCTAGCTTTGTGCCATTATCATTCATCATTCGTATTTATAATAAGATACTAATACAAACAGCATTTTTATTCCATGGACCAACATTAATAACATAACAAGACTTAAAAAGAAGAAAAATTTGAATGTTAAGTTAAACCTAGAAAAGAAAAATGCAAACTTAATATGATCCTAGACATGCCAATTCTGCTAGATAGCATATGGTAGGGTTTAGAATATCGGCAACACCACCCCCCATGATACAAGTACACCATCCCCACATAAAAACATATGCATTATTCTCAAAGCATTAAATTATAGTACAAAGGAATGGGAAAACTTGCTTTGCCTCTTATTCATCTGAGGCATCTATAAAGTGTGGTGAGGCTCCTGTATCCTCACCTGGTGAAATGTTGGCCCCTATGGTGGTAGGGTCACTCAAAACCTCACCCTCCTGGATCAAAGGAATTATCTCTGAAACTAATGGTAAACTTTTCCCCCTTGCTGGGGCAACACTAGTAGATACTCTTACTATTTCATCTTCCTCTTTCTCCTTTCTCTTTTTTTCATGTTTCTTTGATTTCTTTTGAGATCTCTTCAGATTATGTTGTTCCTATTGATCTGGTGTAATTTCTTATCTCTTTCTCTTCTTTTCATCTTTCTTTGCAGCCTTTTCATCTATGTGTTGCTTTCTTTTGTCTTTCACAGGTCTTTCTATTAGGTCCACAATGCCTTCATCATCATCACTCACCACTAAGGCTGGGTCAAAAATAGTCTGATGTGGCTTCCTTCCCTTTAACTCTGCTATATCATCCTTTTCCTACTAAAATTTAACCATGAGCTTGGCAAGATCAGGGAGAGACAATGCATCTAGCCTTTTGTTAATGCGGTGTTCCATGTTGTCCATCCTAGCCTAAATAGTTTAGAATAGATGGATTACCTCAGCTATAATTCTGTCAATAAAAGGCTTGAATTCTGATGCCCATTTATCTAACTATTTTTGAAACTTCTTTTACAGTTTCACCAATTTTGCAAAATTTTCTTGCGTTAACCTGTATTCAGCAAAGTCTGCTCCACCCATAGATGGTGTGGAACATGACCCTATAGATATACTTAGAGGCACATACTCAGGTGGCACATAAGTGGCGATGGGCAAAGGCATACCTACACAAATTTTGGTAGCATCGGGAGTTGGTGCAGATTAAAACTGGTAAGCAAGAGGCTTGGTGATATGCATCTCAAATTTTGAGTCATCTTTTGACTTCTTAATGTATTGTCAATGTGTATCCTAAACTGTATTGTCAAATCCATGAATCAGAGGCACACCTGCTTGCCTACACAACTCTGTGATCAAGCATGGGAACGGCAAGGCATTGTCGATTTTATGTGCCCTTACGAATATCTCATCTGCAATAATCTGGCCGAAGTCAACCTGCAGCTCTAAAACCAAGCTAGCCACCAATAAAGCTTTGTGTTTATCTAGGTTTCCATCACTTTTTATTGGCATCAGCCTTAAGCGAACAACGGCCCACCAGAACATAGCATTGAAGCTAATGGAAAATTTTGCAATATGCTCCCAAGGATTGGTCAACCAAGAGGGGTTACCATCATCAGTAAATAATGAAGCTACCCAAGGCCTCTGAGTAGATGCAGTTCTCATCCTATACTCAATATCAAGTATAGCAGGCAGATAGGTACTGACACTCTGTTCGGCACGTTTACAACTGACGTCCCCTTTAGACAGTCCTTCTCTACTAATGCCAGATAATTGGAAAAACATTCTCTTACTAAATTTGGTTAATACAATCCCGGTGTCCTGCTCATCCATGCTAGTTCATACTTATTGAAATGACATTCCAACTCATTATATTTATGTAACTCTGTTGTCAAATCTGATGTTCCCTGGCAATGGCGCCAAAATTTGATACGCACAAAGTACAACTCTCGTTAGAAAGTACAAGTAGTCACTATCAAATATAGAATAAAAACTGGGTTGGGTGTCGAATCCCATACGGAATACTGTGTTCACTATGTATTGTAGTTATTACTAGACTGTTGATCAAAGGTTTCAGAATAGAGGGAGATTTTGATTTCTCAATTATATTCAAATGTTTGTCACAGAAAGTAATCCAACTATAGGTTATATTTCTAATAGTAATTGAATAAGAGAAGTCAAACTAGAGTTATGGTTACAAAGAAGCTTCAGCAACTAGGGTTGTGGACAATTTTGGATTCCCAATGAACAATTCTTATTGCAAAAGTAATTGAATTCTATAGTTTACCCATTAGTTTCTCAACCAAAATGAGTAACTTATCCCTTAATTCTTTCAAACTTAAGAACATAGTATTAATTCAACTATAATCTCACATGGGTTGATCCGGCTAAGTATCTACCCTCTGTCCAAGGTTTGCCTTTAGATTTATGTAAACCCTTTTTTTCAACAAGAACTTTTCTATTTGAAAAAGTGTTGTTCTTGGGCTCACTTTTCAAGTTTGTAACCAAGAAAAGTCATTAAAGTGAAAAAGAGTTTATGCAATATCAATTACTCATGAGAATCTACTAGATTCACAACCCAAAATCTGCTTTTTACATCAAGGCTCCCATAACCCTAGTTATGGGAGTTTAGCCACACATTTCCACCCAAGAAAGAGAAGAAACCACTGTGTTATTCATAAATTAATTCAAAGTTTACTTACAAAAGTCACAATTGTTGTTCTTCAATCTTCATTAGAATATATGACAAAGGAATTTAGATCCACAAATCTCCAATGAATCTTAGAGAAAAACTATGTAACAATGTATTTTCAGTATGGAAAACCCTAATAAAAGATTGGATATCTCTAATAAAACTTAAAACTAGGTATTTATATGTTTCTAGCCAAAAAGGATTTAAAATTCAAACTTAAAAACCCGCGTCCAAAGTGACGGCCAAAGTGGTGGTCCATTGCAAGGCTGACGGTCCTTAATTTGGTCCGTCATAGCTGATCCAGGAGAGTCACTTTTTGGATAAGACTGACAGTCAAAGTGGTACTCTATCGTAAGACTGACGGTCCACTATTTTTTCCGTTGGTGATGATCCTTGAGAGTCAAGTTCTAGATTATCCTTACGGTGGAAATGGTGGTCTATTGCAAGACCAATGGTCCACCATATTAGCCGTCGCTAAGCATTTTAAGATGCCTGGTTCTGCTTAGCACTGACGGCCAAAGTGGTGGCCCATCGCAAGACTGACAGTCTACTACATGGGCTGTCGCTGGGTCTTCTGAAGTCATGGATTCTATTTGTACCTGACGGTTGAGATGGTGGTCCATCGCAAGACTGACGGTCCATCATTTTGACCGTCAGAATTGTTTTTTGCTAATTTTTTGAGTCTTTTCCTTTTTCTAGCTTCTTACCCTAAAACACTAAAAACCAGTATTAAATGTAACCTTGGTTGCTTGAAAACATGTAATTTCCCAAGAAAAAGATGATTAATGGTCCGTCAAAAGACAGAACATCAGTAAACAGCATCATGCCCTCGCCTTGTCCTGGGTAATCCAAGTATAAAATCCATTGATAAATCTTCCCAAGGTGCACTTAGAATGGGTAATGGCATATAGATTCAGGTGTTTTGAACCTGACCTTTGTATGTTTGGCAAACGGGATACCTTTGTACAAATTTGTCGGCATCTCTCTTAAGTTGTGGCCAATAGTAGTGTGCTTCAAAATTAGCAATAGTTTTATCACGCCCAATATGGTCGCTAAGATTACACAAATGCATATCTCAAATTAACTTATCTTGTAAAGAACCCGTGGGAATACATAAGTGGTTTCCATTAAAAAGATATCCATCTTGTACCATAAAATTCTCTTCTAATGGTAAACCTTCTGTATGTTTCACCCAGATTTGCCCAAAGTCTTCATCATTTTCATATATTTCTTTTATTTGGTCTACTCCTGGAAACTCATCTTTAAGAGAAACCATGAGACTTGTACATCGGCTTAAAGAATCAGCCACTCGATTAGTTACTCTGGACTTGTCGATAATAAGATAATTGAATCTCTCTAGGTATGCTGCCCATTTTGCTATCAAGCGATCCACATGTTTTTGACTTCAAAAATATTTCAAGGATTAATGATTAGTGTATACAATGAACTCTTTAGGAATTAAATAAACCTCTCATGTCTTTAATGCTCTGTAAACAGAATACAGCTCTTGCTAGTAAGTACTCCACTTTTGTCTTGCTTTGCATAGCTTCTCACTGAAGAAAGCAACAGGTTTTATTTCTTGTGATAAAACAGCCCCAAACCCTACTCCACTAGCATCACATTCTAACTCAAAGGTTTTGTTGAAATTTAGTAACACTAATATAAGAGCTTGTGATAGCTTTTCCTTAATCTCCACGAAACTAGCTTCATCTTTTCTTCCCATTTGAACTTCCCTTTCTTTAAACATTCAGTGATTGGTTCCGTGATGGTACTAAAGTTCTTCACAAATCTTTTATAGAAAGTGTCTAAACCATGGAAGCTTCTCACTTCAGAGATAGTTTTTGGATTTGACCATCCCTTTATTGTATATATTTCAGACTCAACAACTTGAATCCCCTAACTTGAGATAATAAAGCCTAACAAAACTAGTTTTGTTTCAAGGAATACACATTTCTTTTAGTTAACATAGAGCTCATTCTCCTTCAATACATCCATCAACTTTTCAACATGTTCAAAATGTTCGTCCATATTTTTGCTATAGATCAATATGTCGTCAAAATAGACAACTACAAACCGTGAAAAGAATGGACGAAGAACCTGATTCATTAGGTGCATGAAAGTACTAAAAGAATTAGAAAGTTCAAATGGCATAACAAGCCATTCATAAAACTCCTCTTTTGTATTGAATGAAATCTTTTATTCATCACCAGGTCTAATTTATATTTGGTGATATCCGCTTCTCAGATTAAGATTTGATAACACCTTTTCCCCACTAGTTGGTAAAGCATGTCATCCATTCATGGGATAGAAAATTTGCACCTTGTAGTGATTTTATTGATAGCTCTACTATCCATGCACATCCGCCAAGACCCATCTTTCTTTAGTGTGAATAGTATTAGTACAGTGCATGGACTTATGCTTTCTCTAACAGGTCCTTTACATAATATCTCTTCTACTTTCTCCCTTACAATTTCGTGCTCTTTTAGGCTCATCCTATAGTGTGGTAGGTTGGGAAGACTAGCACCTGGAACAAAATATATTTGATGTTGAATATTCCTCATAGGAGGTAGATTTAAGGCTCTACAAGTATGCTTTGGTATTCAGATAACAAACTTTGCATCTACACTGGAATTTCTTTTGTGGTTGCTCATCTCCTTTGAGGACTAATGTGGCATATACTTTTGATTTATTCAAGTCTTGATCAAATTCTTTTGGATTTTGAGTGATGGTTAACATACGCTTCTTCTCTACTTCAAAGGCATTATTAGTAGTCTTGTTTGGAGGTATAATGATTTTTCATTTGTTCTAGATGAAAGAATACCAATTATATCTTCCTTTATGTGTGGTGTTCACATTATATTTCTAGGGTCTTCCAAGAATAACATGACATGCATCCATATCAACCACATCACATAGAACATTTGATCGATAATACTTACCCAAAGAAAGTGGTAACAAATATTATTTGGTGATCCTGTTCAGTCCTTTCTTCAGCCATCGAATAGAATATAGATTTGGGTGATTATGTTTCTCAAGATTTAAGTGTTTAACCATGTTTTCAGAAACTAAATTCTCACAACTACAACTATCAATTACCAACTTGCATACCTTTCCATTCATAGTGAATTTGCTTTCGAATATCCTTTTTCGTTGTGTCTCTTCAGGTTGCATGGTTGAGAATAGAAGGAATTTAACCACACATACTATTTCTTCTCCCTCTTCTTCAAATAGTTTGGATTTACCTTCACTTTCATAGTTTTCCACCTCTTTATCACTTTTATAATGATAAGTGGTGTTGACAAACTTTCTTCTTAGATAGTTGTTTGATATGTGTCCCTCTTCGAAGAACTTTTAACACTTGATCATATTATATAATTTCTTATCATTATTTAGATCATGACTCCTTAAAGATTTGACAATTCTACTAGACCTTCTGTCTAACCTGAGGAAAATATGGAGGAAATTTGCCCTATTTATAGAGCATAAACCCAATCTAGGATCCCTAATCCTGACTGTACCACTTCACATGGGGTTCCATAAGTCCCAACTAGTCGTTCTTGGGCTTCCCGAGCTATTAATACTCATGCTCATTCACCTCGGGGAGATATCTCTAATGCAGAGTTTCATCAATCTATTCACATCTTGCCCAACTGGTAGCACCGCTGTCTTATTTATCTATTTATGTTGATTCTACTATTATTTCATCTAAGGTCACTTGGGTTGGCCATTTTAAGAGATTTAATCCCCTAAACTTTACAGGCTTTAAGGTTGAGGAGGATCCTTAAGGGTTTATTGATGAGATGGAGAAAGTTTTTAGGGTGATGCAAGCTACTGATTCTGAGGGTGTAGAGTTTATTGCTTATCAGTTGAAAGATATATCTTACCAATGGTATGATAAGTGGGAAGTGATGAGGAATGATGATGTTGAACTAGCATTGTCGGATAAGTTTTAAGGTGCTTTTCCCGATCATTTCTTTCCTCAAGAGTCAAGGGAGTCTAAGGCTAAAGAGTTTGTGAACTTGAAGTAGGGTAAGATAAGTGTGAATGAGTATGCCCTAAAATTTCAGCAGTTGTCCCGTTATGATCTTGAGTAAATACTTAGTAAGAGATCTAGATTAAGGATGTTTTCTTCTAGTTTATCCTATGATTTAGTGTTGGACTATAAGGCTGCTATGTTGAATATTGATATGGATATATCTAGGATATTAGTCTATATACAGCAAGCGAAATGTAAGAAAAAGAACTAGGTAGAGATGGGAGAGAGGTAAAACAAGAAGTTTAGATATTTATAGTAGGGTGCAAGTTAGTAGAACAGTGGGAAAGATGGTAGATAGTAGACTAAGAAGAAGAATTGGGGAAATTCGTATTCATTAACTAGTGCTCCTTATCCTAAGAAGTCTATTGATTGTCGTTTTTAGGCTAGTAGTGGTCCAAAGAAATAGGGTGCCTAGTTCTAAGTTAGTGGAGCTCAGTCAGTGCAACTTTATCCTCCTTGTTAGTTCTGTGGGCAACTTTACCGTGGTTATTGAGAAGAGAGGATAAATTAGTGTAATAATTGTGGTTATCTTGGTAATATGCAGTGAGATTTTCCTTCGACTAGGGTTTCCATTGGAGCTAATAAGGTCCCAATTTCCACTTCTTTGGCTCCTACACCTAAGGACGCTACTTCAAGTACCAATACTATCTAGAACCATCTCTATGTACTTGTTACTCATCACGAATCTAAGGCATCTACAGATGTTGTCACTAGTATGTTATTGCTCTTTTCTCGTGATGTTTAATATTTTCCCAATTCGGGTTCCACCCTATACTATATGACTCCTTATGTGGTTGTATACTTAGGTTTTGGTCCTAAAACATTTTTGACCTTTTTTTTGTGTCTACTCCGGTGGGTGATTCCATTATTGCTAGAAAAATCTATAGTATTTGTGGTGTCCATCTTTCATAAGGAGACGTTAGTGGATTTCATAAAGTTTGATGTGGTAGGCTTTAATGTGTTGTGATATACTTCTATGAATTGTAGGACCCGAAAGGTCAATTTCCATTTTCCTAACAAACTGGTGATAAAATGGGAGGGGAGTTTCTTAGTACCCAAAGAGAGATTTATCTCATATCTTAGATCTCAAAAGTTGATTTCCAAAGGGAGATTTATCTTATATCTTAGATCTCAAAAGTTGATTTCCAAAGGGTGCTTGTACCATATAGTTGAAGTAAAAGATGTTAACTTAGAGGGTCCCTTTTTGCGATTTGTCCCTGTGGTTAATGAGTTTCCTAAAGTTTTTCTCAATGATCTTCCTGGAATTCCTTCCAATAGGGAGATATATTTTGGGTTTGATCTTCTATCAGATACTAGTCCCATTTCTATTCCTCCTTTTAGGATGGCTCAGATGAACTAAAGAAGCTAAAGGAGCAATTAATAAATCTTCTTAATAAGGGTTTCATCTTTCTTAGTGTTTCTCCATGGGGTTCTCTAATACTTTTTATGTGGAAAAAAGATGGGTATCTTCGAATATGCATAGGCTATCGTCAGTTGAATAAGGTTATAGTGAAAATAAGTATCCTCTAATTAAGATTAATGAATTTCTCAAATAGCTTCAAGGTGCTAGGTATTTCTTTATGATTGATCTCCATTCGGGAAACCATTAGTTGAAAATTTGGGAGGTTTATATTCCCAATACTACTTTCTAAACCTGCTACAACTATTATGAGTTTTTGGTCCCGTCATTTGGGTTGACTAATGCACTGACTATGTTCATGGATCTTATAAGCTGGGTGTATAGGCAGTTTTTGGATTCGTTTATTATAGTCTTCATTGATGACATCTTGGTGTTCTCTAAGAGTGAGGCGGATCATGTCAATCACATCTGAATTATGTTGCACACTCTTAAGGACCAAAAGTAATATGCAAAATTTTCTAAGTATTAATTTTGGTTAAATGTTGTGACCTTTCTTAGGTATTTTGTTTCTAGTAAGGGGTTTAAAGTGGATCCACAAAAAGTTGAGGTAGTTAAGAAGTTGCCTAGACCCATGACTCCAACTGACATTAGGATCTTCTTGGGCTTGGATAGATATTATAGGAGGTTTGTGTAGAGTCTTTTGTCTATTGCTACCCCACTGATGAAATTAACTCAAAAAAAGGTTAAATTTTTGTGTTATGATAATTATGAGGGAAGGTTTGAGAAGTTAAAGTATAAGTTGACTTATGTGCAAGTTTTGAAATTGCCCGAGGGTACTGATGGGTTTTTTGTTTTTTATGATGTGTCTCATATAGAAATGGGTTCTGTTTTGACACACCATAGTAAGGTTGTGGCCTATGCTTCTAGGCAGCTTAAGGTTCATCAGAGGAATTACTCGACTCATAATTTAGAGTTTACGGTTGTGGTCTTTACATTAAAAATCTGGCGCCATTATCTATATGGGGTACATATGGATATTTATTTAGACCATAAGAGCTTTCAGTACGATAAAAATCTAGCTCTATTATCTCAAGCAGAGTCGGTGGCTCAGATTACTTAAAGATTATGACATGACCTTCACTACCATCTAAGTAAAGCTAATGTTGCTATTGATGCTCTTAGCAGGTTGTCCATGGGAGCTTATCTCATATTAATGAGGAGAAAAGTAGGTTGTTAAAGGATATTCAAAAGTTGGCTAACCTAGGAGTTCATCTCTTGGACTCTAGGATGGAGAAGTGATTGTTCAGGAAGTGGTTAAATTATCTCTTAGTGCTGAGGTGAAGAAGACGCCTGTTTTGGATTGCATACTTCTGTAGATTAAGAATGATATAAGTGACTAAATTGTCTCTTGGTGTTAAGGTAAAGAAGATGCATGTTTTGGATTGTATACTTCTATAGATTAAGTATGATGTGGGTCAACAAAAGGTTATGGCTTTCAAGATTGGGGAAGATGACATTCTAAGGTATCAAGGAAGGTTGTGTGTTCCTAATATTGATGGGCTGCAGAAAAGGATTTTGACTAAGGCTCATGAGTCCAGGTATACAGTTTATCCAAGTTTGACTAAAATGTATCATGTATTGAAGGAAATCTACTGGTGGAACAATATGAAAAGAGATGTAGCAAACTTTGTGGATAAGTGTATAGTTTCTCAACAAGTCAAGGTTAAGCATTTTAGGCCTTTTGGCATGTCCCAAAAGATAGAATTTCCCATTTGGAAGTGGGAGATGATTAATGTTGATTTCATTACTGGTCTTCTATGGTCTCACAATTAGCTTGATTCTATTTAGGTCATTATTGATAGAATGAATAAGTCTTCTTACTTCTTGTCTGTGAAGTCTAACTACTCAGGAGAGGATTATGCTAAGTTGCTTATTCAGGAGATAGTTAAGTGGCATGGAGCTCTGGTGTCTATCATTTCAAATTGAGGTACTTAGTTTTTTTATCATTTCTAAGGTGTATTTCAGAAAGTCTTGGATACTCAGGTAAACCTTAGCACCACCTTCCATCCTTAAATGGATGGACAAGTAGAACGTATTATTAAGAATTTAGAGGATATCCTAAGGTCCTATGCGATTGATTTAAAGGTTGTTGGGTGGATCATTTTTCTCTTATTGAGTTTTCTTACAACAACATTTATCATTCTAGCAATCAAATGGCTCATTTTGAGGCTCTTAATGGTAGGAGGTATAGGTATTCTATTGGGTGGTTTGAAGTACGTGATACTAGGTTGTTTGGACTTACTTGTGTTCACCAAGCTATGGAGGAGGTGAAGCCAATTAGAGAAATACTTGATACTGCTCAGAGTCGCCAAAAGTCTTATGTGGATGTAAGGCAAAAGAAGTTGGAGTTTGTCCATATCAATTTTGATGAGAATTGGAAACGTTGCTTATGAGTTAGATTTACCAGTAAGTTTGGCCTTTATTCATCCTGTATTCCATATGTCTATGCTAAAAAAGTGTGTGGGTGACCCCTGTTTGACAATGCCTATTGGAGAATGTTGGTATTACAAATTCATTGTCTTATGAGGAAGTCCTAGTTGAGATATTGGATAGGCAAGTTCAAAGATTAAGGACAAAGGATGTAGATTCGGTAAAGATGCTTTGGAGAAATCAAATGATGGAAGAAACTACATGCGAAATTGAGGAAGATAAGAAAGCCAAGTACCTATTCTTGTTCCTCATATTGGATAGAAGTGCTTAAGGTATGAGTTTTCTTTCACTCTGGTTGAATTTCAAATTTTTAATATTATCCTGATGTACTCTTGTAATTATCATGCTAAACATGTCCTAACTACTCATTCGAGGATGATGCTCCTGGGGGAGGGGGTAATATGAGACCCCTTACAAATTTCAACTATTTTATTTTTGACCCAACCACATTCATAATGTAAATTTTTACTTGAATTATGTTTAGGGATGTTAAAAAGTTTTTTTGGGAAAATTTTAGAATTTTCCAAAGGGATTCGGGGTTATTTTGGGGCACCAAGGTAGTAAACCTCCACAATAGTGGTGTGCTAAGGAGATTAACCTCCGCAATAAGGGCGTGGTGCAGAGGCTAAACTCCACGATAAGGGTGTGCCATGCCGCTATGTTAAATACATCCAGCTTTTGTTTTTTTTCACTTAGGGTGAGGGGTTTTGGTCTTTTTACCCCTTTCATGACCTTTAAACATAAAATAAACCCTTTTCCTTTTATTTTTAAAGATTAAAACCATTTTTTCCTCTTTAACTCAAAACCTAAGAAAGCTCAAGGGTTTTACAGAGAATTCAACATTCAAGCTCCAAACTTTGATTTCTCTTCAATTTCTTTTGTATTCCGGGCATATTCCTTTTTCCCTAACTTTAATTTTACATTATGGCATAAATTGGTGCATTGTTTTAATGGTTGGAATGGGGACATGGGTTTTCCCAAATTGATGGAAATTTTAGCTTAGTAATGGCATTAACCCCAACCCACTTTGTAAACTAGATTTTGAATATGGATAATTGTATAGTTTAACTTGTATTCTGAACCCACTGCATTGCATTAAAGGGTAAATAAATAAATATGGCTTTGGATGGTCTCGGTAGCCTTGGTTTTTGGATTTCAAGTGGAACTTGAGAGTTAGTTTAGTTATATCAGCTAGTTTGGCATAATTTAATTAGCTTGACAGCATACTAGTATGACAATACCATGTTAGTAAATGCCTTAATAAATAAGTTCTAGGTTAATGGTTGGTTTATGTACAACTGTTTTAACTTGGGCTTAAAGGAAATTGTGTAGCCCACCATGAAGGTGTAGGTCCTGGGGGTATCAACACTGGAAATCACGTTTTCCAGTATTGGGAGTCCATGTGATCGTGTGCTTAGTGGACATATTATATTTTTGGAGGGTTAAGCCTTGGTGTCTTTAGCCTTTCCATGGTTTTTCCTTGATTCATGTTGATAACACACACTTAGGCCATTGTTGTAAGGGGATTTGGACCCATACATCCCATAGGTGCCTTTAGAATGGAGTGAGCTAGACATTTCAGGTTAATATTTTAAACTCTCTCATGTTCATGACCCTTTTCCTTATCCCTACATCCTATATATGTATATGTAAATGTTCTACATATGGTATTTGATTGGTTTTGGTAAATGACATTATTTTATCCCTTTCATTGAGTAACATGCTAGTGCTCGCCCCATTAACCATCCCTATAGGCTACGCATTTCATGATGTTGGATCCGAAGGGTTTTTTATTGCTCGTGTGCAGCGTTAGGTATTCAATGTTCCTGTGGATTTGTTGTAAAGTAGTGAGCCTCGGTCTTTCAGAAGGCCTTGTTGTTTCGCTGGTTTAATTATTATTGTAGTACTTTTGGATTCTATTTGTCATAGTTGGGTGCATGTACCGACTTAGCCTTATTTCTATTTTAGGGGCTTTTGTAGACAAGTGTTGGTTGATTGTTTGTACTGACTCTTATTTTTTATTTGGTTTATCTATTCTTCATATCATCATGTTTGGTTGGCTTCCGATGTGTCCATTTATTATGTTCTAGATCTTAGGCTAAGGGGTTGTCTCCAACTCATGATGTTCTTGAGGTACCCGTCATGACTAGGTCGTGGTTCGGGTCGTGACAATGGTAATCCCAAATGGTTGGGTGATATGTCTTAAAATATAGTAAAGAAGCTTGTTAGGATTGTTGAGGTTAATAGTGTCATGGATTTGGCTGCTTAATTGCCATCCTTGCAAAACAAAATAATGGCATAGCTCAGCAAGTTAGGTATGAACCAACCTCAGGCCCAAGTAAATACAGTCCGGCATACCCCATCTTTGTGTAAGATTCGGGTTATAAATGGTCATTTTATAAACACATGTGGTGCAAACCCAAAATCGGTTAACTTTTTGGGAAAAGCACAAAAGGGTAATCTGAATTATGGTAATGCCTAAAACCACAAGTTGCAGAATTAGCCCAACAACTAATGGCGCAATAATTAGGATTAGACTCAATAGTTTTAACAATAACAAAACATGTTGGCCAGTAATATCGAGGAGACAATAAAAAAGAGTCTAGAAAATCAAAAATTGATGGCTACAGAGATTAAAATTAACGACTTGCTCAAAAGAATCTACACACACACTTGGGGTAGTTAGATCAGGCCTATAATACAAGACTCTAACGGAGTTTACTAAGTGACACAGAGAATCTAAAGTGGGTAATGACAATCACCTTGAGGAGTGGTAAATATCTCATTGATAGACCTCCAAAGAAAAAGCAGGAGGTACAGAAAGAGTTAGTCCCACAGCAAGAAGAAGAGAAGCGAGTTGCAGCCAAAGAAGCTAAAAATTTGGGGAAGTCTAAGTACCCAAAAATATAGGCAACTAAGTGCATACAAGAGAGACCACCACCACCATTCTCTCAAAGGCTCAAAAGGCTATAGAGGATGCATTCTTTAAGAAGTTATTTGACACGTTCTGAGAACTTCACATTAACCTTTCATTGTTAGATGTTTTGTAGGGTATACCTAATTAGATAAGTACTTGAAGGATTTGATGAAAAATAATACAAAGCTAAGAGATATTAAGACGGTGGAACTTATTGAGAAGTTCAGTTCAATTGTGATAAGCAATATGGAGAAAAACCTTAAGAACCGATGGATTTTTTCCCTCCTTATACAAATTGGTGAAAGTGATGTGGTCCACACTTTGAGTGATTTGGAGAGAGCATAAATTTTATGCCCGTATCGATTTCTAATGATCTTGTATTAAGAAAGCCAAGGCCTTTCTCTGTGGTGCTCAAATGGCAGATAGAACAAGAGCGCAACCTGAAGGAATCATAGAAAATATTCTCATTAAGGTTGGTAATTTCATTATTCGTATTGACTTTATTTTTCTTGATTCTGATGCAAATAAAAGGAGACCAATCATACTGGGGAATCCATTCTTGGAAACTGAAAAAACAATAATTGATGTTAGAGAGAACACTTTTACAATAAGACTAGATGGTGAAGAGATGGTCTTTAAAGTATACAAATCAATCAATCCATCTTCACACTATAAGGATTTATGTATGATCATAGATATAGAGATGGATAAGTGTGGGATAATAGCGTACAGATCATCAATTGCTTCTTTGGAATTTCTCATAGAGTTGTCCAAGCCACCACTTAAGCCTAAATTTGCGAAATTAAAAGAAGAGCCAGAAAAGGCTAGTGTTGAAAAAGATAAAGACCAAGAAAGTAAGCACCAAAAAGGGCAGAAAAGAGTAAAAAGTTGGTCTCTAAGTAGGATAAAAAGGTTGAAGGAATATGGTTAAATGTAGTGATGTAGATTACGCTGCGACACTAAATTAGGCGCTTGTTAGGAGGCAACCCAAGTTAAGGTAGGTATTTTATTTTCATACTTTTGTTTCTATATCACTTTTGTTTTAATTTTTGTTAATTCATGGGTTGATGGGAAATCTAAGTACCAAAAACCCAAGCTAAGAATCATGGCAAAATTAGGTGTAGGGTCCATCAAAACTCATTGATGATTAAAGATGTTGCTAGCTAGTCCTAAAGGCCTCAGGGAGTATTTCTATCATTGATTTTGATTAATACTTTGGGGACAAAGTGTGATTTTATGTGCGGCGGGGGGAATCTTTCCATTGTTTAGGGTGAAGTTCTTCTATAGGATTTTTATTTATATTTATTTTCCTAGTTTTTACAAGATTTAAAAAATATATATATATAAAAAGATTTTCTCTTTGTTTATTTTTATAGCTTTTGTTGGTGTCAGTTTCGTAGAAGCACGCTTCACCCACCCTTTGTTTTTCTTTTTGGTTCTTTTCTGAGGGGGTTCCCTTTGAACCCAGTATTTCTTTTTTATTTTTAAGAGTACATTTCAAAACTTTTGTATTAGGAATGAATGGGATGTTCTTACTAGTAGCTATGTAGTATTACCTGATACAAGTGGTTTTGACTGTAAAAGCATGTATACGGTGTTGAATGGCAACTTTTGAGACACCTAGGCTCATTTTTATGACTCTTGAGCAATGTTGTCTTAATTCTGTATTCGTTGTATTGCTTGGTTTAGATTATATCATAAATCAACTTGATTTGAGCATGAGCCATGTGTGAATAAGGTATTTTGTGCATTTCTTATTGTGTAGTAATGTCTAGAACTTGTGTGGTGTGTGTACAAAGCAAAATAAAGAATGTTGTGTTTAGGAGATGATATAGGCATTTCTTTGATAGCCATGTTTTATACCCCTTTACCCACCTTTATTTCATAATATTAGTTAGCCCCATTGAGCCTTTAGTCTACTATTTTATAGCCTCATATGTAGCTTAGTCCCCTTCTTTGATTGACCATAATTTGATCCAAAGACCCTAAGTGCTTTAGTACAAAGTTTAACATGGTTAAGGAGTGTAGCAATTTAAGAAGGAAATTAGTGAAAGTGAAGCACTGAGAAGATAGCTATTAGTTTTGAAAAAGTTTGTGTTATGGTTGGGAGTGGTGTAATGATAAAAGAAAAAAATTATCCAAATTGAATCATTTGTTGATAAAGTATACTCCCTACCTAATTTGTGTTAACTATATTAAAGAGAGGGGGGAATACATAAGAGATATTGGGTGGATAAAAGTAGTGAAGATTTGGTTTGTTAGAGAAGATGTCAATGTTATTTGTGATGTACTAAAGCGCTTGGGGAAGATAGTCACTATTTCTGGCCATAATAGTTTCTACCCATTCCTTAACCAATGTTACAATCCTGAAAGTCCTATTTGATCTTGATCCTTTATATTCAGATATTAGTGGAACACTACACTAAGGGAAAGCTTATGATTCATCTTATGTGGCATGTGAATTATTGATCGAAACTTGATTCTTATACCCATTCTTATGATGAATTGTATATCTAGGACTGAATATGGTAACTCTCTTATGGTGATGGTTCATGCTTGATTATAGTTAGGTGTCTTATAATATCTCTTAAAATGAATAATATGCATGATTTTGCCAACTTGGTGGCATCAATTCTTGAGGTTAGGATGTTTTGAAGTAGTGTTCATGAGTTTTCAAATGTATATGACATGCTTAATGTGGAACTTGTTATTCATGTAGTCATTGTAGCGCTAGTGACGGTCTTACTTCTAGTACTGATATCGGATTCTTACTTGGATGGTGCTTAATGTAAGGAGTTGTTTGAGGACAAACAAGGCTTTAGTGTGGGGTGGTGATCTTTGGTATATTTATGCACCTAAGTGTCATAATTTATGTGCATTTGGATAAGTTTTGAGGACTTCTTGTATGCGTAATGAGTTTTTAATGATATAATTGATCATCCATGTTTTATACTATATTTTTATAGTTTGTAAGATGTGTTCAAAGCAAGTTTGGAATCAATTTGGTCACATAGAGTTTAGATGAGAAAATTGTTGTTACTAGCTTGAGCCATATGTTATTCTAGTACATCTCGGTGAATTCTGTTATGTTCTATTCACAAATAAATAGTTTTTAATGTTATAAGAGAACATATGAGATTTTAGAAGCAATTTTTGGGAGCATAACAAGGTCTAATGATGTTGGAAAGAAACCCACAAAGTGAGGAATGCAAAGGCAAAAAGGAGTAGTAAACGATGGGATAATCGGGAATTTTTTAGGCCATAGGCGTGCCATGCCTATACCTCCAAGATAAGGGTGTCCCACATCCCAAGACACAAAATAACAATGCCAAAATATTTTGCAACTACATTAAGGGTGTGACATGCCCCTAAAATCAGAGCAACATAGGTGTGTCACGCCCAAGACACCAAAATGGGCCAACTCTCTCCTAGTATAAATAGAATACTTTGTTTTTATTTTACACACCTTGGACGACTTTTGGGGATGAAAATAAACTTGAGGAAGCTGAAATTGGAGTTATTTATCTTTACTTTAGCTTACTTTTGGTTTTTATACATGAATTTCATTTTTGTGATTCGTGTAAGACTATAAGTGGCTAAACACCCTCGTTCTAGAACTGAGGCCGAGAACATGATTACTTATGCTTGCAATTGAGTTTTTTTATTGTTAATTATCACTTAGTGATTCATGCATTCTTATTATTACTATTCTATGGATTCGTGACCCGTGGGATAAACCTATATTTTCATTGTGATCCTGGAAGAAGAAACAATAGATTAGATCGTGGGGAATATAAAGTGGGATCTTATACGTTCAAGGAATTGAATTTAGGATTTTATTTAAGGATAAGAATATATCTAACTCACCCTATTTGGTTCATAGACAGTATAAGATATAGTTATGTTTAACTTAATTCTCACATTCTTGCTTAATGATGTAGTTGTGGAGCTAAGTTAGATAGATGATTAAAGGCTCAAAAGATCATAATCATGTTATCAACCCCATGAATCAACAACCAAGGTAATTAACTAAACAAACGATATTGTATGGCTAAGTAGGATT
>JAPEIP010000006.1:138532662-138544208 GCA_026120095.1 Capsicum chinense | reverse complement strand
ATTTACTGGTTAAGGTTGACAACTTCTGTTTACAACCCATCAACTAGTTGACAACAGCTCGCCAACTCAGGTTGTCACTCTCTGACACATAGACACCCTTAGGTAAAATTAGTGTAACTTTCTATTCCAATATTGGATTAAGGTGAAATTAGATGTGTCGGAAAGAGGACTCAAATACCTTTTATTTTTTTAGGTATTTAGCTCAAAAAATCTAAATTTTAGAATTTATACTCATTTAAAGTTGACCCTTGAAGGATCGAATACCAAAAAACAATTGATAATAAACACTCCCAATACAACTTTGCTCTAAATACTTCCTATGACAATGATTCGCATTGAAAACACTTTGCACACTAGGTGAATAATCATGACACTTGTCTATGGTTTAAAATAATTTCTTTTGATCCGTTAAACACATGACAAACAGTTAGAAACTTAGCTAGAAGTTTGTGGGGCATTATAATATTTCCCCCTTAGGATCATTCGTCCTTAAATAAATACTGATATTAGGGTGAAAGAATGTATTTACTTACATGAAAATAAATTTCCAAAATTGATTCATAACTGAAATCACCTTTTGATAGAATATTGACTCAGCTGATATGTATGGAACAATGTAGCAATGAAATTAGAGGAGCACAAAGCTAGGAGGAAAATCTAATACTCTTGTTGAATCACTATTATGAGTGAAAAAATAAGGGTACTCGGCCATCTTGTCTTCAAATGAAGGATATAGTTGAGCTGAAAAGATAAAACCCCTAACATGAAACTGATTTCTGAGATAACTTGATTGACTATAAAGATTTATTTCATGTTGAGAGTTTATAACTCAATTGAAGAATTCATAAAAAAAATTGTACGTATAGAACTGTAAAGTGATAGCTGATGCGATAAAATATCCAAGAGTTATGAATAAGGGTATATGAGTTTCCCCAGAATCTCATTATCATTTTCTTACAACAATTAAGGGAAAGAATTTTGCGAAAGATCGAAGTATGGAATTCAAATAAGGAATTGCAACATAGTATAACAAGTCAAATCCATTTACATAGGTTCATATGGTAGAGAAGATATAGACTTAAACACGAGACACCTTCTCGATAAAACTATATATCATGAACTATAGGCATATATAGCATAATCAAGAATAGGATTACTATGACCTAGGCGATGTAACAGTTAAATTTCAAGTTAACTCATATCATCTTTTTTAATCTGCCTCTTCTCTAAACTTAACAGGTCATTTTTTTTCTCTCAAAAATTTCAAAATGGCAAAAATTCCATCTTTCTCAAGCCCCATTAATGAACCAGAGTTGTTAAAGACACTAAAAACTAATTTGAACAACCTCAAAATGAAACCTCTATTTTCTTAGCACCCAGTACCATAGAAGAAATCACATCAACTCCTCAACAAGAACTTACATTAAATCTGCTTACTGAATTTTCCTCAGAAAATCTAGATCCGTAACTGAGTCTATTCCTTCCTCTATTATCGGGATTACTAATAATTTAGATATGGAGGTTGATTTAAATCAAGTATTTGGTTCAATAGTTGAAGAAGAAATCCCCAATCTGAAGTACTTTCTTCCTCAAAAGACCAAAAATTACCTTAAGATTCTTAAATCCTTATTTCTTCTAAAGAACTAGAAAAGTCTAAAGTCACAGAAACCCTATAAGTACCTGGTTCTCCGACACCCTCTAAGTCAAATCTAATTTTTTATCAACTATGTGATAATAAAATATCTATAAAGAGGTTGGATCTTTCCAATAGTGAAAATTGGGTAGCCAAAAGTTTTTCTACTTGCATATGATCCCAAAGAAAGCATTGTTAGTATAGAAGAGCAAACAAGAGGTGAAAGGAAAGAAGAGAGAAATAATAGAGAAGATGTGCTACCTCTAAATAATAACGATGAGGAGGATGAAAATGAAACACCTCTGGGGTGGTCTACAAAGAAACAAAAGGGAAGCAAAGGCAAGGAAAAGGTGATTTATACTGATGTAAAGGTTGTCAAATCTTATTCCACTAGAGGGTTGGAAAAAAAAAGGTGTTGGAAAATGCTATGAAGGCTAGCAAGTCTTCAACCACTAGGAGAAGAAGTCTTAAGAAAGATGTTGTAGTGGAAGAGAAGAATAATATTGAAGTTGTAAAAATTTGTGGGAGTGAGGACACTGGTTTAGATAGTACTGCAACTAAGAAAAGAAGATAAGAAGTTCATGATGATGGAAGAAATTGGTCCTCCAGTCTAAATTTTGGTAGCCCTGATGTAAGCAAAAAAAAACATATTACTGTCAAAAAGAAGAAAGTCTCTGAGGGACCTGATCTCAAGAAGAGAAAAATTGTCAAAAAGAAGAGTCAAGTAGTGAGACCAAAAGAATAAAAAGGGGAGAAAAGAAGGATGCATTAAGAAATTAAAGAATTATTGTTTTGAAAACTTAGAAGATATTAACTGGTAGAAAGATTGATCCCAACATTTATAATAAACATGGAATAACAGATTTAGTTGAGTATATTAGGCACCAGGGATGGTTACACCTCCTAGAGGAACTAGCTTCCATGGATTTTGAAGAGAAAGTAAGAGAATTCTACTATTCAATAGATTTCTAGAAAATGGGTTGAGCTTGATAGCCCAAGTGCAAGGAAAAGATATAAGGATGGATGAGGAGGCACTGGGAAAAAAATTTTGGATATGCCTATAATAGGTGTGAACAACAGTCCTCAACTGAGTTCATATTGATACATCTAAAGTAGGAGGAACATCCATAGCTGGTGTGAGATAGAAATTTCTCACAAGTGAGTTCCAATTGGTGTATGAATATGTGAAGTTAGCTTCAAAGGATCCTGAGCTTGTTCACTTGAAGATATAAGGGCCCGTTTGGTCATAAAAAAATTTCCCTTTTTTTCAAATTTTTTTTTTACTTTTTTCATTTTTTTGGAAATTGTGGTGTTTGGCCATAAAACTCCAGAAAATTATTCCGGAGTTGGATTCCAAATAGTGAAGATAACTTTTTATTGTTTTCACAATTTTTCACTCCCATTTTCAACTTTAATTATTATTATATATAATCCCAATCTTTAAATTTTTACACAAATACCTCTTATAACTACCACCACCAAGAAAAAAATTATTATTTATTTTCTATGGTACAGCATCATTTTTAATTGTTACAGATATTCTAATCTCTTTATATTCTTTTAATCAAAATTTACTAACGTGAAGTAAAAAATAATAAATGGCAATCTATGGCAGAAATATATCAACTTTGTTTTGAATGAACTATATTATAGAAATATAAGGCCTAATACATTATATTATTTAAAAATGAGAAATTTAATATTTTTTCTTGTCATTCTAATTTTATGTATATGTTATATAATGGCTATGATGATTTTGATAAATTATTAAAAAGTGGTCAATAAAGTTGCATATCAAACATAACGTAACTATCCATATTGACGATTACCTCATCTTGGTTTTATGGATTTTGAACAAAGCTGAGTGTGGTAATTAGCTTAATAAAGTTTGTTCTCTTTACCAAAAAAAACATATATATTCAAGGAAAATCAATATCATCAATAAAGAAAAACCAAAAAATTAGCACTAATCTATTCAGAAATAATTCATTCATAATTTTTTTTAAAAAAAAAGATCAAATTCAATAAAATAATTAATTCAAGTGAAAGTAATTAAGAATTTTCATCAACAAATTTAATAATATATAAAATATATTTATATCCATCAATCATATTTATCAAATATATTTTCTATATTCAATCGATTATGGTTAGACAAACTTATTTAGCTCGTGTTTGTTATATTTTTATTCAAATTTTAGAAGAATAACAATCATAATAATTAGTTTGTTGTTAATTATTTTATCAATTGAAGATATATAAATTATTTTCTCAACATTTGGTTGTATGTTAGTAGATAAATTAGTAGTTGAGTGATTTTGATAATTTTAAAAAGTTGAGGGCATAAAATCATATTTAAAAAAGATTTTTCAAAAGTCTAAAAAAAAAATCAAAAAGACATGGCCAAACATAACTCCAATTCCAACTTCATCTTCAAATCCAACTCTAACTCTGAAAAAAAGTAGTTTTTATGGCCAAACAACTACTAAAACCAGAAGTTGTCCTTAGAGAGACCTGTTGCCACTAAGGAACTTGCAGCAGAAACGCAAAGCTCTAGGGTATGGTTGCAGAACTTACTAGTGAGATACAAGGGTTGAATACTGAAGTTAAGACCCTTTCTAAACAGTTGTTGGATGCTCGTGCTATTGAGGCTTCTATTTCTAGAATGGAGTTATTGCTAAAATCCTTCTATCCTAAGCCCCCCTCTACCTGAGTCCTATTGTTCAAGTTTTCTATGTCAATTTCCAGTACCTATCTCTATTGTGTCTTATATAAATGGTAGTTTTACATTTTATTTGGAATATTTTAATGGTGTTTATCCATCTTAACAATGAATGAACTTCTGCCTGTGTGTGTCATCTGTTCTCTCTTTAATTTTAAAGTTGTTTTTCATGTTAGTGTTGACCCAGTGGACATGAGTTAACCATATTTTGCTAACTTTATTTTTGGTTTACTGTTATTACTTTTTAATGATGCAAAAAGGGGAAATACAGAATGCATAAGGATGGTACCAGGTTGTCACAACCTGAGACTATCCTCTGGCCGTAACAGGTGCTTAGAACCACAAATGATCCCAAGGTAATCTATGTATTGCCATGATACTTGAGGAACTGATTTAAAATATGAAAGAACTAAATTTACTGAGCGGAAGCATAATCATGAGAAATTCTGAATAAATAAAATACTGATAAATACTACTACATGATAAAACTGAGGAAAAAAATTTGAATTACATGTAACGACTGTCACTGACTATCTATGAAGCCTCTATTATACTGACTATAGATAACTGGGATGTTCCTCTAACTACCACTAATTAATATATAAGAATTATAACAAGATAGTACATGAACTACAACTGACAGCAGTCCCCAAAATAAAAGAACTTATCACCTACTGGCTGGAAGTTGCAAACTCTCTGATTATGAAATGTGGTCTATAACTGATACCTACATTATGAGATAATGTCGCACATAGACATATATGTGCATCAGTACTTTGGAATGTACTGAGCAAGTGAGGTGAATACAATAATTAAAACTTAATAGATACATAATCTTAAAACATGCATTCCAAGTGTAAGCAGACTCAACAAGAGACTGAAATCAACTGAAAGCTTAAGTATCTTAAAACATGAGTAACGAACATAATTTGATAAGCTAGTAAATTACTACACTTAGTTTCTTAAATATTTAGTTTTGTATAACAAGTAGAACTGAAGCTGGGAAGTGGTTAAACATAAATACTGTGTGTAAATCTTTTGTAGGCTGAACATGCTAAAAAACTGAAGAAAGGGTCACATATAGATACTGAGAATGAAAACATTAACATGTAAAACTGAGAATGCAATACCAAGTATAGAATGTACTGACATGATCTGAATAACATGAATAATCTTAAAACTGATTAAAAAATTAATGAAATTTGATTACATGGTCAAGAAAACCCGAACTGAGATAAACTGAATACTAACTAAAATTGTGGGAGATTTTATGTAACCGACATGCCCCAATCTGAGTTAATCGGGGTCCAGACTGTAACCCCAGTTAGAAGGGTGTCAGTACCTTACAACGGGTACTAACACAAGGCAATGTGGATCCACTAATCATGAATCCCAAATTACTAGGGAGTCAGTCCTAAACTAGTGGGTGACCCCTAAGAGAGTTTCAGTCTTAAGCTGGTGGGTGACATCTCTTAATCCCTACGCTGGCTATGAAGTTCTAGAACTTAGGGACTGCTACTAAGGACCCAGTCCTAAATAGCGGGTGAGCCCCCATCCCTAGGTTTTCTCGGTGCTAAATCCTACTCCCAATTGAAAGACACTAAAACACAAGCTAGTGCATGCATTGATAAATGATAAGCTCAGGTTATGGTATTCTGAAAATAACAGTGCATGAATAATCTTGAAGAGATCATAAACATGTGTATTAATATATTTAACATAAAATAATACTAGTGAGTTCATTTAAAAAATGATGATCTGAACATGGTGATAAAATCATGATTCGGACTAACTTGTTACTTGAAAATGAAAACATGCAAAATCACATAGGTATCGGGTGTTCATACTACACCAGTGTTGAATGATTATAAATAGGATAACAAGCTTTAAAACTATAATATTGGGATCATGGTTCAAGACCCAAAAATTAGAGCCCGTTTGGATATGATTAAAACATAGTTTTTTATCTTAAGTTATTAAAATATTAAAATAAGTTCTTATAAATTAAGCATATAAGTGTTTGGATAGAAGTGCTGAAACTGAAAAAAAGTTGTTGATGTGTTTGGTAAACAAATGATGTTAAGCACTTTTTGGTTGTTAAAATGATTTGAAAGTCCTTAAAGTTGTTAACACCATAAATAAGGTGAATTATTTATAATTCTTAATTCTGAAATAAAATTTTTGAAAAAACCTCCGATGTAATGAAGGATTCGATGAAAACAAAGAAGAAATATGAAGAGGAAATTAGAGGAAAAATATTAAGCAAAGCGGCAAAGAGAAAGAGAAAAAAACTATATATTTAAGGACAACAAGTTTAGGATATTGATGGAATTAAAGGAAATATAAGGGATTAAAAGGTAAATGTTTTGAGCAAACCTAAAAGAATTTTAATCCAAAAAGTAAATAGCTGGGGGTACCCAACTTCTCACTTTTTGATTTTTTTTTTTGTCAGTTTTTAGCTTTTTTAAGCACTTTTTAATTTTACCAAACTCCTTAAAAATCTAAAAAAGAGATTAAACGCTGGATTGGCCAGATTTTAATCCTATCCAAAAAGGCTCTTAGATGTTTCATCAAACATGTGGAATCATGAACTTGGACATGGGATATGACATGAGAAAATAACATGATTTTAGGGCTAAATTCACAATTCGATCATATGACATGAATTCAATTGGATACATCATGGGAATCAAAACTTGAAGCATGAGATAACCTAACCTTTCATGAAATCATACTTGGGCATGGATTGAATCAAACTACTAAGGAAAACATGAATTTAAACTCATCTTGAGCATAAGCAACTACATAATAAAGGTAATACTCATATTCTTAATCAAAGAAAGATTTTTAGGCTCCATGTGTGAAAGGGAACCATGGATGGATACCCACATACCTCAATAGATGGTTTCTTGAAGATTTCTTAAGGGTTTCTTGAACTTGGAAGATTGAATTCTTGATTTCTTTAAATAGGAGCTTGAATTTTGTTCTTGGAAAGAGATGAGGGTATTTGAATCATTCATAAGATGGTTAGGGTTAAGAGAGTGGGAGTAACGTGATTTAATACCCCTTTTAATCATTTAAAATGATTATAAATGAGTTAGGGATATGAAAAGACCTCAACGCCCTTAATATAAGTCAAAATGAAGCAATTTTGGGCACTGGGCGACACACGCCAATCACACACCTTAGGTTCTGCAGCGTATGCCAATCTCACACCTCATCCAATGGCCATTTACAATTGTCAGGTGATGCACGGCCCTTGCATAGTCATAACTTTTTGCTCGGGTATCGAATTAACACAAAATATGTATCATTTGAAAGCTAATTCAATTATGTACAATTTTATGGGTCTTGAGATGCAAAATTCTATATATATAAAAAGGTATACATGTTCAAATTTTACCCTTGTTGAATTAAATACAATGATTTGGCAAATCAAAAGCTCTTAGCTCAACCTTGTTGTAAGTAATTCCTATGAAAATGTTTCAGCTTGATAGAACTTTACACACTAGGATAATGATAATGATATATATATTCAAATGATAAATCATGGGATTAGAGTTTACATATGTAGGAATGATGGTTCAATGTCTATCCCAATAATGTAGAGAGTTACACAGGTATATTTCAAGCTATGACAATGATATAATTATATGTCAAGGACCAAAAGACCAGGTAGCAAGTGGTGATATGTTTTATGCAATGAATGAAGTCAAGCAAGCAAGTGATGGGTGGTGCAGATGAGTTGAATGTAATAATGGCAGATTAACAAGGGAAAATGCTCAAATGAACATTGATGAGTGCAAGAATATTAACAGGGGGACTTTAAACACTTAATTAATTAGTTGATTTTTGATGTCAATTCACAACAACGGACTAGGTCCCTAGGTTTCATGATATATTAACAAGGAGAAACTTGATGTATTATGATAGATGGAACATTCACTAATAGTAGTGATAATCACTCTAACTGTATAAGATGAATGAATTTGATGATCCAAAGATCTATGGTCATATTTTGTGGTTTGTCATCATCAAAAAGGGGGTGAATTAATACATCTTATTTTGATGATGAGCAGCTAACAACAAGGGACCATTTCCCTAGGTCGTCAAGAAAAAATATAGTTATTACAAGGTTACACAGTTTTATTTTCTAGTGTAACAAACTGCACAGGTAACTGTGTACCTTTCAAAGACACTTGGCCTAATCATATTTTTACCCCAATTAGTATGCCACAATAAAAGGAAAAGAATACTTCTCAATATAGCAGTTTTTGGAAGATCAAAAAATTAAAGAAAGAGAGAGGCGAAAACTCAACCTTACAATATTACTCAAGTTCTTGATTTATTTATGTACTAAAAAGAGTGGGTGTTCTTGAGTAGAGTCATGGTTTGTAACTAAATTACTCGCACTATAAGAGTAATGTTTTCTTCCCTTTCTTGAGAGTACTTAGGAGAAGTACCTAAGTTCAATATTTGTTAGAGTTAATTAATATTGGAGTAAGTACTTGGCGGTGTTGTCAAGGTAGGCTTGTAGTAGAGTTATTACAATCAGGAGGAGCCTAAAGTTAGGGTCATATTAAGTCTGTAATCAAGAGGTTGATTATAGTGGAATGTTGAGGTACTTGTGAGGGCAAGCCTTGGTTTTTTGTCCCTTGAGCAAGGAGGTTTCCACATTAAAATCTTTGTCTTTTTACCTTCTTTTAAGAACTTTAGTTTTCCTATGATTGCTTGTGACTGACTTTAAGGGACTAGGTCCATCACAGTGTGGTGCAACCCTCAGTGTTTCATCAATTAGTATCAGAGATAGAATACTATAAAAGGGTCACACCTAGAGTGATTTGGTTATCATGGCTACTTCACCTAATCTAGAAGAAGGGCAATCTACCACTAGACCACCTAGATTTAATGGGTAGTACTATGGATAGTGGAAAACTAGAATGTTTGACTTTATTAGGGATGAGGATAGTGAGCTTATAGATATAATACTTAATGGGCCTTATGTACCTATCAAGGACATCAAGGATGGAGATATGACAAGAATGGTTGTGAAAACTAGAAGAGAATTTGATGATGAAGATATAAAAAATAATGAGAAAAACTACAAGGCCAAGATATTGTTTGTTTGTGGCATAGGAACAGATGAATACGATAAGATTTTATCTCGTCAAATATCTTAAAAAATTTGGGATTGCTTGAAAATAGCTCATGAAGGGACCACCAATGTAAAGGATTAAAAAGTTGATATCTAACTACACAGTATGAAACCTTCACCATGAAAGAAGGAGAAACTATATAAGAGATGCATACTAGATTCACTTCAATCACCAATGAGATCCACTGTTTAGAAGAAGTGATTTCTTTGTACAAACAGGTGAGAAAATTTAAGGGTTCTTCCTAAATCCTGGGAAAGCAAAGTGGATGCTATCACTGAGGCAAGAAACCAGAAAACACTACTATGGATGAGCATATTGGTAATATAAAGACACATGAACTAAAGAAGCAACAAGGGCAAGAGAAAAAGAAAGTAAAAAAGAGAAAAGTTTCTACACTGAAGGTTTCCAAGTCAGATTCAAGTGAAGAAGACATTGATGCTGCCTATTAGGGAAAAAAAATTGTTAGAGCAACGAAGAAAAGTGGTCAGTTTCAAAGAAGAGGAAGCTACAGCAAAAAGGTAGGCTTTGTTAAAGTTTCTCACAAATATGGAAGTCCTGAGCATTTCATCAAAAACTGTATAATGCACAAAATAAATTACCAGGAATACCTCAAGACTGGAGGTGACAAAAGTAAGAGCAGGGACCAGGTCCCTGTAAAATTAAACAGAAAGGATACAGCTGATTATGTAGTAAGGCAGGACTTAGCAGTTTGGGGAGATTTCTCTAGTAAATCTAAGAAGATGGGCAGCAAGAAGATATTTCCATGCTGGTAGTGGAGGATGAGAGAGTGACTTGTTTTCTCTCATGGAAAACACTGAAGATGATGAAGAAAATAATGTAACACTTTCTCATATTAAAGAAAAGTTGGAGATCTACTCTGCTAGAAAGATAAAAAAAAAAAAAAGCCTTTTGATGTGTTAATTGATTTATATATGAGAGGGCTACTAAAAAATGCTCTAGAAGAAAATTTAGAAAGTCAAGACCTTCATTTAATATCTTTAACCCTCCACATATCTAAAATTGAGCAACAGGCTGCTACACTAAAATCTAAAAAATTGAGTTTAGAAAGTCAACTGGAGAAAGTAGACGCCTCTGAGAGTAAAGGGAAAAATGAAGCAACAAAGTTTTAGGTTGAGCTTCAAGAAAATTTGGAGTATTCTCAAAAGTATCTCACGACTGCACTCCATAAGAATGAGGAGTTAGAAAGGAACCTTGTCCTTCTGAGGGAAGAACTTAAAAAATCCCTACAATGGACTACATCTCCATAGATCCTTTCTAACTTAACTGGTCAAGGAGTAAATAATGGTAAAGTACTTGGGTATCAGTACAAAACTCGATCGCTTGTGTCTCAAGGCAAGGTTGTTCATGATGTCAGAAAAAAAGTCCACAAACCCTTATGCAGTCAATGTTGAAGGGATGTACACATAAAGAAGAACAGTAAAATTGGAATAGAGCAAGAACAATCAATGCTAGATATATCCAGAAGGGGAATACCAATCCTAAAGGTTTTAGTCTTTGAAAATATAAAGAAGCTCTCATTACCTAGATGGTCAAAGAAGGATTTGATCACACCCCTGTCCTCCTATTGAGAACTCAAACTCAAGTGGGTTCCTAAATCTAGCAAATCATTTTATTTGTAGGATGTAGAAAGGGTTTGTAGTTAGAACAGGTTCATTGATAGTAGTTAATCAAAGAAAATGATTGGAATATCTGACGGTATTATCTCTCTTAAGACACTTCAACGTGAAGGTGTCTCATTTGGAAATAGTAAATGGGATTAAAAATGTATGTGTCTGATGGGAAGTAACATAATTTGGTATTCATTGTTAAATCCTTTAACTATTATTGGTGTTTTTAATTTATCCCATTTACTTTCTGGTAAATAATACTATCTACATAAATTAGCTTCTGCTCCTGTATCTATCATAGGTGTATAATATCTACTGTAATATCCTTCTACTACTATCTTCATTAATACATATATTTTCATATCATGTTAAAGCTCTTCTTAAGAATAATTTCTCTCTGTTATATG
>JAPEIP010000006.1:138515321-138529718 GCA_026120095.1 Capsicum chinense | reverse complement strand
TTTTTCTTCTTTTTCTTTCTGTCTTTTTTCATACAGATCCTTTAGCATTTGTAGTTCTTTTTCTAATTCAGCAATCCTACTATTTTTAGTTTCTTCTAATTTTTGTATTTCTTCTGTAGTTTGTTGTTTTATTTTTCTATTTCCTTTTTTCTATCTATTTCTTCATTTTCTTTTTCTATTCTCACCATAGCAGTCAATTTATCTTCTAATTTTAATTCTTCTTTCTCTAACATTAAATATAAATATTCACCTATTTTCTTATACCTTCTCCCTAGATTAGAAAATACTATTTTTATTTTTAACCCTTCATGGTTTTCATATATTTTTCATCTATTATAAATTCTTCTTTGTTCATTTTTTATTTAATTGTTAATAGATCATGTTGGTATGTATATTCTAAACTATCTATTGTTGATTCTAAATTTGATATTTCTTCTTTTTGTGCAATTATTAGTTTTTACTAACTCTGGCAATTATATATACTGTAGTCTTTCTAACCTTATTTTTAATTCTTTACGTTTTTTAGATATTATTTGTTTTAATTCATTATATTTTTGTACGTTATTCATTTAAATAATATTTTGGAGAATATCTAAATCTCATCATAATTAATGAATTAATTAAATAAATCCATATGTATACTACTTCCGTATTTTTTAAATAACAAGTACTCTGATACCATTTGTAGGGGGTGCGGATTAGGCGTGGTAAGTTTACTAGATAATAAAGGCAGAGATGGTCAAGTGATGGTGATGACTTGGTGTCACTTATTGGTCCAAACTTCAAAAACAAAAACCTTATAGAGGCATTGAAAGTTAAAAGGCTTTTAAAGAAGCACAAGCAATCATTATGCTCAGTTTGGTTTGTGTATAATATTCTTTGAGAGAGAGACGTTAACAACAACATACCACTCAGTTTAATAAAACTCTCTGAGGATCTTGAGGCGTTTAACAGCTATTCTTGGGGTTATGAAAGCTTTAAAATGACTATCAAATATTTGTTGACTCCATTAACACCAAAGACAGTCAACTTACATGGCTTTTCATGGGCTTTCATGGTAAATATTTCCTTTATTATGATTCATTTATTTTTTATAAAATAATGTTATTTTAATTAAAGAAGCAGTAAGTCTAATTTTAATTAAATTTTTGTTGTAATTAATGACTTTTTAAAATGATATAATCATCAATCTAATATATGTACTAATTTATTTTAGATTGTGCATCTGGGGGTTTTTTCGACCAATCGAGAGTTGAAGATGCCATTTTTTCTTACTTTACGATCTATGCAAACTTTATAGGGCCCTAAGGTCATTGATAGAATAAAAAAAATTATTTGGAGAAATAGTCATCACAAGAAAAATAATTTTGGATTGTGGGCTTGTTGTTGTTGATGGTGTTAGTAGTGATGGAGCTATTGGTAGTGGTGGTGGTAGTTGTAGTGGAGTTGTTGATGATCCTCTTATAATTTTTAAAACAACAAACCATTATGCTTATGATTATACTAGTTATACAGATTTTGCCCTTCCTAGCGAATGTTCTGCATGTAAAAAGGGTGTCATTTCATCAAAGAGGATTTCATATTTATACACTCCATTAGAGATAAAGGCAGCTAAGATGAGAAGGAAAGAAATTTTCAAGGAATCATCAAGCATCCAAAAAAGAAAAATTACAACTCCTTTGTCTTTGTCTTGCACTTTTGGTCAATGTATAAGGGCCACAGGAAAGCAGCATGAGCTGAAGAAGGTGAATATACATTATCTACTCAAACAAACAAACAGACTACATATTTGTTTCAACAGTTGACATATCTGCTGAAAATTATCAAACAGACATATACATCTATTGCAATAGTTGACTAACCTATTACATCAGATGCATGATCTGTTGAAAGATATGTCTCGTGTATTTTAGCAAATCAAACAAATCTTCAGACTGTTTTAATTTATACCAACATATGACTTATCTACTGCAATAGATGGGTCATCTATTGGGACAAATTAAATCAAGATTCCTACTGTTTTAGTTTTTCCAAATAGATGAGTCATATGTTACAACAGATAGGTTATTTGTTGGAAATCATCATACAAGTCATCTTCCGATTTTAATTTATTCCAATAGATGATTCATCTATTGCAATAGATAAATAATCAGTTGGCACCATTTAAAATAGGAGGAAGACTTGTTTGATTTGCTAATACAAATAAGTATTATTTTTTATTTTTTTGAATTTCTGTGATTAACATTGACAATTCTGGCTTTCTAGGTAGATGTCACAGTAGAAGCTATTGTTGAACAACATAATATCATAGTTTATAATCCATCAAATCCTTCTAAATATGAAGAAAAATTAAATCCTGGCAGTCCGAAAGAACAGAAGAATTATCCATTTAAAGGGTTCAACATCTTGGATGAGACTCTAAAAAAACTAACAAAGTTGATCAACGACTATTCAGAATGGATTATCGATGGGCTATTAAAGCTTCATGCCAGCAGGTACATAAATTATTTTTAAAAATATTAATTTATACAATCTTTGTTGTAAAAATATGGCATTAACACATATAAATCATGTAGAAAAAAATGACGAACACTATAAAGTGAACAAATCGAGTCTTGGTTTTAATATATTCGACTTTGTTGTTGCACATCCCAGAATGAAGAATTGATTATATTTAATGTTATAGCCCCAAACTTACTGGAATGGTTAGGTTTAAATGCCATACATCTTACTATTAATAATTTATTTAATTCTATCTGTGTATTAATTCTACTGTCATATAATCTGAAAGGTTTGATAATATGTGCAGCACATCGATGTCATCTTTTACTACCTTCGAAAGAAGGCCAAGTTGTAAAAACAAGAACAATACAGATACACGATATGCAATTATTTGTACAAATTTTACATCAATAATGCCTATGATGGTATTGTCAACAACATCTGGAAGTTTTCCAAAATGTGGAATGCTTAATTAACATCATCAAAGGTTTTAGCATTCCAGATGGCTTACCTTGGCATTTGGTCAACGAAGTGTACATCTCAATCAATTATGGTAATGAATTTCATTGGGTGTTGGCTGTTTTCGTTCTAAAAGAGGGGCACATTCGAGTTTACGACTCGAAGCCAAAATATTGCCTACTTACCTTGATATAAGTGGGTTTTTTGGATTAAAAGGTTCATACTGATTATTCGACGATTGAAGCATACCAGGATAAATTGGGTAATCTATTTGATGTAGAATATGTTGAAGGAATTGCTCAACAACCCATTAGTAGCCCATAAGTATCAATCAAGTATCATGATTTAGTTTTATTTCATAAATTTCACAACGCTTACATTAATTTTAAGATATGGATTATCTGATTCTTATACACGCAGAGATTGTGGTCTTTTTGTTGTTGCTTACGCTGTATATTTGAGTGATGGATTACAAGTATCAAATAATGGAATTGATACCAGATTACTCCATAAAATATATGCTACTCTTTTATGGAAATATGGAGAAGCGAAAGCCTGAAAACCGTATGCAAGCGACATTAAAGATTCACGACGACCAAAGTTAAATTTCGTAGCAACAGATGAAGAACAACTTATCCATATTGAGTATATCTTTATAGCTTGAGTCTATCAAAGTAATAACCTCTCATTAGAAATTGTTGGCACCAATACTTAAATTATTAATTTATTTGTTGAGTAGATCATCTGTACCTATAATAATTTTTTTACGTTTCATTTATTTGTTGATTTATTTCATGTAATTTCTAAAGGCTTCAATTTATTGTATTTTGTTTATGAATTTTATTATATCCTTAGATTTGAACATATTAATTGAAATGGAATACTAGATTCAAATATTGCAACAGATAATGTATTTGTTGCAACAAACGACATATCTGTTGAAAATTATCAAACATGTTTTGACATATGTTGAATCATGTAGGTCATTTGTTGGAAATTATCATACAAGTCCTCTTACTATTTTGATTTGTTCCAACAGATAACCTATTTGTTGCAACATATAGACTATATATTACAACAGATAGCCTATCTATTGCAACAGATAAACTTAGATATAGACATCTGCATAATGCAACAGCTGACTAACCTATTGCAACAAATAAACAATCTGTCAGAACAGGGAGACTATCTATTACAACGGATATACAATCTGTTGCATTATAAAAAATTTAATTTTCATCAAACATAAAAAATTGTCACTACTTATAAAGTGACTTGAAATAACAACAAGTTGGGGAACAAGTCCAATAGTGGTTATATCTTGGTAAAAAAATTGGCCTCGTCAAAGACAGGTAAGCTGCAGTCATAAACCTTCATCATTTCGTCTCTGAGTAATATCTCAAGAGACAAAAAATATTTTACCTCCAGGTTTGTGACTACAAGAATTCTCTTTGCCTTGGTCCAGTCCTTGTTGTGTGGATATAGCCTCTTCCCTCCAATATAATTAATCATATTTTTATCCTATTTGAACCTAGAAACCAATGAATCAAATCTCGGGCTACTGGAAGTTGATGCTAGCTTAATTAGTTTACTGTACATATCCTTGAAATTATTGTAGAAGTTGAGGACCATTATTTTATCGCCAGCATCATAAGCATTTGAATACACTAATTGTCTGCCCTTTATGAGATAGAGAATTTCATCAACATACTGTAATAAAATGAGATAATTTTTAAATAGGTTAGTAATTTTAAAAAAGAAAAAAAGTTGAAAGATACAATGGATGATCCATCTATTGCATAGGGTTCTCTAAATCTATTAACAGATTACCTATCTAATACAACTTATGCAATAGATAGGTAATTTATTACAACAGAACCTCTACCAGTTGAACCAAAATATCCAGTTGTTGCAATAGATGACACATCTATTGCGTAGCTTCTTCTTTATGGAGTAGAGACGTATAGGTTAGGAAAAGTAAACTTACTGTTTCCACATACCACACTTCCATATCTATCATATTCTTGAAGTCTTGGAGGGAAAGGTATTCATCGTGAAGGTTTTTGCACGTTTCTTGGAATTTATGGTCTTTCTTATAACAACCTTTTATTTGGTATCAAGTTCCACGTATATGTCCACCTTCTTCAATGGTCTCTGAACCTCACCAACTTTTGGAGGAAGAGGAGTTGCAAATTTTTTTGGTTTCATATTTAAGAGTATATGTCTAATTGCTTTTCTCTTTTTCCTAACCTCCGCTATAGGAGTGTATGGCTCTTTCAACTTCTTAGATGGTATGACACCCCTCTTAGATTCAATTCCTTGATATCATTAGTGAGAGAATCTATCTTTTCAAAGAGTCTATCTTTTCTGTCCATGCACTTATTGCATTTGTAATGAGAAGGGTGAAGTGGGGTAAGAGGGACAACTATAAGAATGAGAGAGACCACTCTAAGGGGTGATTTTAAATATATTTATTTTTTCTTGAGCATCAATATGCTTATCATCACAACTAACAACATCATTAGCATCAGCATGGATGCCACCAACGTTAATAACTCCACAAGCAATACCCCAGAAGCAGCACCCAGATATATTGTAGCAGGTTGGTCATGAAGAGTCTCAATATTAGGATTACCTTACCTAATTACTCTTCTTATGGTTGTTGCTCCAGCTAATTTTTTCTTTATTAACTCTACCATTGGGTCTGCTATTAGATCAATAAAACCTAAAGTAATAAAAGAAGTCATCCCTAACTCCTGCTTACTAGGCACGATCCATGGATGCACAACCTAAAAAAAGGATAGATATATTTAAATAAAATAATAATATATAGTCAGTTGGGTAATATGTTAACATAGATAACTTATGCAATAGATGATCTTTATGTTGCAACAAATGATTCAAATATGGTAACACACTAACCATCTGTTTAATAAGTTATAGTAGATGGGCAATATGTTAAGTCAGGTTCAGAGAACCAAAGAAATAGATGGGTAATCTATTGTAAAAAATGACACATATGTCACAACATATTACCAATTTATTGCATCAGATGAATAATTTGTTAAGATAAATTGCAATAGATTACTAATCTATTGCAACATATGAATCATCCATTTCAATATATTTCTCTGAGTCAAATTATTTTACTTAAAAGAAGACTTACTACATCATCTGGGGGTTAAAGAGATCAACCTTCTTAATTCTTGTGTTGCTCTTTGCATCCAACCACCTAAAGATCCTTGGAAGAGAAACCTCATTTAGGTAATCCTTGACCTGCTTTCAAAGGGGAGAAATGACTTCAAATGATCAAGCCTAAAAAATGTAAAAGGAAGCAAACATGAAAAAGTCATAATAATTAGTAAATATAATTATAAACTAATGCAAGCATATATAGATAGTGATTAAATTTACCATGAAAGACCAAGAAAAGCCATATAAGGAGATCATCTTTGGGGATTGCTATGTCAATAAATATTTGAAAGTCAACTTGTAGTTGTTATATCCCCAGGGATAATTGTTGAATTTTTTAAAATCCTCAGAAAGCTCTAACAAATCATCTTTTATTACTATGTAGACGGCTCTTGCCAAAGCAATAGAATGGGCAAACCAAACTAAGCAAAATTACTCCTTTTACTTCTTTGGTATGGCTTTATCCTTGAGATCTTCTAACAATATCATGGCTTAGTAGCCACGTCTCGCAATGTCCACCAACCCATCTATTTTTTCCTTGCATTTGTTGGTTTTGGTGGGTGATCGCTTGGATAATGCCTTGCCTTTATATGATGGTGGTGGTTTGGTTGTCCTGCTTGCCAAGGATCTTTTGCGAGGTGTTTTCTTAATAACATATTCTTTTGGGTGATCATATCTCAAGCTTGTCACTATGGCAAACTCTTTCATGACAAAATAAACCGGTTTACCACAATAGTTAATCTATATTTCATCCATCTTTTTCTACCTCCTTCAAATCATTATTATCCCCACATACTTGATCCTGCGCTTGAGTAGACCATATACCATACTCATTTAGAAACACCCATTGTTGTCCTAAGGCAGCTCAAAAGTGTTCAAAGAATCTCTTCTTAAAAAATTCCTCTAGTTTTTCCTTCTTCATAGTATTCCTAAATTCATCAAAAGGTTTCCCTAACTGATATTTAACTAAAAAATCACTAGTTAGTTCTGCAGGGTTATCTATCGGCATCTCGACTTAAAACCTATCAATACTAATAGTTTTGATAGGATCATGCTGGGATTTCGATCTTAATTCACACCCCATTGGCGATACATTATCATCATGTTGACTATCATCATCTTTCTCACATTCTACTTCCTCCTTTTCTTATTTATCTTCTTTTTCTTCCTCCTCACTTTTATTTTCCTCACCATCCTCTACATACCTTTCTCCACCTCTCTCAACATCATTTTTATAACTTTTCTTAGCTTCACTTTTCCCTGACAGAGATTGTTTAGAAAGTTCCTCTGAATCTATTTTTACTCTATCCTTTTTTGTTAGGTGGTCAAAAGTTGATCTACTTTCAATTTCTTTTCTTTTGGGAGACATCTTTTACCTACAAACAAGAGAAAAACAAAAAATACATTACAATTGATATCTGCATAATTTTTTAAAAAAAAGGTAAGAAAAGGTTTAATAAATTTTTAAATGCCACATTACAAAAAAATATTTTATAGATAACCCATCAATTGGAACAGATGAACCATCTGCTATGACAGATACACTATCTATTGCAATAGATGAACAACCTATTGGGGGACATCAAAATAGTTTGCTACTGATTTATTTTATGTCAATAGCTAAAACATTTGTTGCACAAAATAGCAATGTCCCAAAGTGCAAATTCCTTTTTATTGAGGTAAGTTTTTTCTTGTGTGTGTAAGTATACCAGTTGGTTTTATACGTTGTATTACATTTGAACTTTTTTCTTTACTTTTGTGTTTATATTTTTTGTTAATTCATGTGTGTTCTAGATAGGGCTAATCCTATTTGGGAAATTGCTATTCTGTGTGACACCATGTGGGAACTTCAGAGGCAGGTTAATGAACTCCAGCGGGAGTTGGCCACCGTGAGAGCAAGGATGCTCCGAGAGATTCGACGGATGAGGAGAGCTCTTCTTCTGTCGGTTGATGATTGGTAGACTGGAAATAATACTAATAATAATAATAATAATAATAATAATAATAATAATAATTAGGTTATGTTTTTTCTTTTAGCACATGTAGTTTTTGATACCGAATCTACCAACCTAATGTATTTTATTTTTGTTTAGTGAAAATATTTATGTTTGGTTGACTTTGACTTTTTAATTCTTATTTAATATTCATTCTATCTATTTCTTCTTCTCAACAAACATATCGACGGTTGGAGGTAAGGAATAATTTTGAATCTAGTAGAAATTGCAAGAGTTTTGAGTTTTTTCAACAGATAGACCCTGTGTTGAAATAGATTGGTCTTCTGTTGGGTTTATGGAAAGAACTGTATTGTGTTGTTCCAACATATTACCCATCTATTGCAATAAATTGGTAATATATTGGAGGAACACATTACAGTTTGACGAATTTTATTGTATTCTTTCAGCAAATGTCCATCTGTTGCAACAGATCGGTAATCTGTTGAAAATATTTTTGTAGTCAGTTATATTTAGTTCCTGTTTTACCTCTTTTTATTGATGTACAATTTTCTATTATAAATAATAATATTTACATTAACAACAATGAGTTAAAAATATCAAAGTCCATAACAAACAGCAACACAAGTTTTACTACGACAACTATTATGGTGCATTATGATCTGGGCATGTAGTTCTTTTGTGGCCAACATTCTTATATACAGAGCACATATTTTTTCTTGATGAAAATAATTATCCGACTCCATGCCTCCTCTTATATTGCCTTTTTCCCGATTTGATAGTGCTTGGGTCAATATATTGAGGAGGTATTAATCTCTCCAAAATCTCTAAAGGAACAGACCAAGATTCTTCAGGAGGCAACAGATTAATATTCTCACTATATACAATTACATGTCTTTCCATCAAATAAAATGGTGACAAATACTCATAAGTTTGAGTTCCAAATTGTGCATTGAATTGGACTCGAAGCACTGCCATAGCATGTGGACAGGATATTTTGTCTAAGTTAAAAACTCTACATGTACAAGATCTTGTGTGAAGATCGATCATGGAAACATCACCATGACCGTAGATATTGAACCTGTAATCTTCTATTTGATGAGAAAATAACCTATTCCCCAAAATTGATGTTCGTTGATATTTATTTTTTTGTATCTAGAACAAATTATTTATGTTGTCTGCATTCTACATACGCCTTTCATAAAATAATTAGGCATACCTCTTATTTATTTCCTTAAACATCGCCACAATGAAAAATTTTCTTACAATGCCAAACATTGAATCCAATAATTTAGCTACGTTTGATGTCATAATATTATACCTATACAAAAAAATAACTTAGTACGATATCATACAGTAAGTTTACAAAGTTGCAACTCAAACAAGACATTAAATTCATAAGAATGTACCTATTTGGCTGATAAAATGCCTAACTCCATCTCTCAAAACCGAATTGTTCGAGATATTATGCTGCCTTGGGATGCATATCCCTTATTTGATTGAAATGGCCAAAAAACTCAGCTCGATTTTATGCTTTAGTTGCACTATAAAAAAAAAGTCACGACCCTTTTATTGTGAAAGTTGTTTCAAATATTTTCTTCAAGATGCCTCATGCAACAAATTTTCCTGGGATTGTCCTGTAAGTTATTCCTTGAGAGCAAGGAAAATTTGTTGATTGAAAACATGGATATCTCTAGGTCTTATGAGCTTAATGGTAGGGATGGTGGCAAGTGGCCACAGAAGAAGTAGGGAAGTTTGAGTTATTTCTCCTCGGTTAGTATTCGCTCTCCTTACTCAAAATTGTTGGGTGATGTCGGTCTCAGTTTAGTGGTGGGTCCCGATAATAGGGTGTCCAATTCTACGATAGTGTTTCTCAGTAAGCTCCACCCTGCCCTCCTTATAGATTTTATGGTCAGAGTCATCATGGTCAGTCTGAGAAGGGCAGAAATAGATGTTTTAGTTGTGGTCAGATCGGGGACATACAGCGTGAGTGCTCCTCTCTAGCGTATTCTTGGGCTAATAGGGCTTTTATTGCTACTCTATACACTCCCACACCAAAGGGTGATATGTCTGTTTTTTCTTTTATTTCTGGCACTAGCTCTGGTTAGAACCGCTTGTATACACTTGATACTCGCCAGGATTCTGAGGCGTCTCTCGATGTTGTCATGGGTATGTTGAGACTTTTCTTGCATTATGTATATTGTTTTCTTGATACAGGGTCTATATTTCCTTATGTGACCTCATATATGGTTGTGCATCTTGATTGTGGTCCCGAGAATTTATCAGTTCTTTTTTTTTATTTCTACCCCGATAGAAGAGTTCGTGATTTCTAGAAAGGTATATAGGGGAGGTATCTGTTGGTGGTAGAGATACTCTTGTACTTTTGATAGAGTTGGATATGGTCGATTTTGATGTTATTCTAGGAATAGATTGGCTGCATTTGTGTTATTCTTTCTTTGATTGTCGAACTCATAGGGTTATGTTCAAATTCCCTAATGAGCTAATCATTGTATGGGAAGTTGGTTCCTTTGTGCCTAAGGGATGGTTCATTTCTTATCTTAAAGTCCAAAAGTTGATTTCAAAGGGGTGTTCGTATTATTTGGACTGAGTTAAAGATTCTAACTTGGGAGAGCCTTCTCTGGGATCTGCTCCCGTGGTTAATGAGTTTCCCTAGGTGTTTATCGATGATCTTCCTGGTGTTCCTCCAGATAGGTAAATTGATTTTAGGATTGATATTATTTTGGACACTTGTCTAATTTCTATCCCCTCTTATAGAATAGCTCTGATGGAGCTAAAGGAGCTTAAGGAGCAATTGAAAGACCTCCTAGATAAAGGTTTCATCCATCTTATTATATCTTCTCGGGGTGTCCGGTGTTGTTTTTATGCAAGAAGGATGGTTCCCTTCGTATGTTCATTCTTATCGTCAGTTGAACAAAATGATCATAAAGAATAAGTATCCTTTTACTAGGATAGATGATATTTTTATCAACTTCAGGGTGTGAAGCGTTTCTTAAAGATCAATCTTAGATCGTATTATTATCAGCTTAAAATTAGGGATGTGGATATCCCTAAGATAGCCTTTACATCCCGGTATGGTCACTATGAGTTTTTTGTCATGTCTTTTTTGGTTGACCAATGCCCCAGAGGCATTTATAGACTTGATGAATAGGGTCTTCTGTCCATTCATATACATGTTAGTCATTTTCTTCGTTGATGACATCTTAGTCTATTCTAAGAGTAAGGTAGATCATGTCGATTACCTCTGTGCTATGTTGTAGACTTTGAAGCATCATCTTTATATGCTAATTTATCCAAGTATGACTTTTGGTTTAAAACTATAACTTTTCTTGGTCATGTTATTTTTAGTGAAGGGGTCATACTAGATCACCAAAAGGTTGCAGCAGTTAAGAAGTAGCCTAAACTTATTACTCCGATCGATATTTGGAGCTTCTTGGGTCTAGTCGTTTACTATAGAAGATTTGTAGATAGTTTCTCAATTATAGCTGCCTCATTGACCAAGTTGACCCAAAAGAAGGTCAAGTTATTATGGTCGGATATGTGTGAGGGTTGTTTTAAAAAGTTGAAAGATAAATTGACTTTGGCTCTAGTTTTGACCTTACTCGAAGGTAATAATGGCTTTGGGGTGTATTGTGATATTTTTCGTATTGGTGTCAGTTGTGTGTTGGTGAATCATGGTAGGGAGGTGGCCTATGTTTCTAGGCAATTAAAAGTTCACAAAAAGAACTACCTTACTCGTGACTTAGAGTTGTTAGCCGTTGTTTTTACGTTAAAAATTTGGCGATATTATCTTTGGAGGTTCATGTTGATATCTTTTCTGATCATAAGAGTCTTTAGTATGTGTTTACTCAAAAGAAGTTGAAGCTCAGGCAAAAGAGTTGGCTTGAGTTATTGAAATACTACGATATAAGTCTTTATTACTACCTCGGTAAAGTTAATGTAGCCATGAGGATAAAAGGGAATTAGTGAAGGACATTCACCATTTAGTGAATCTTGTAGTTCGACTTGCAGACTCTGAGGATGATGGTGTATTTGTGCAACCGGTATGTCAATAGTCTCTTGTGGTTGAGATAAAGGAAAATCAAGTATTGGACCCCGACTTGATAAAGATCAAGAGTAACGTAGGTCAACACAAAGTTACAAAATTTGTGATTGGTGGTAATGGTATCTTAAGATACCAAGGTAGACTATATGCTCCCGATATCGATGGATTGAGGGAAAGTTCATGGCCAAGGCTCATGAATCTTAGTATGCTATACATCATGGTTCCACAAATATGTATTATGATCTTAGAGAGTTCTATTGGTGGGGTAATATACAACGAGATGTGGCTAGTTATATGGCTATGTTTATGGTGAGCCAATAAGTTAAAGTTTAGCACATGAGGCCCGGAGGCTTGTATCAAGAGATTTCATTACTCAAATAGAAGTTGGAAGAAATTAATATGGATTTCGTTATCGATCTTTCTTGATTTTAAAATCAATGTGATTCTATTTGGGTCATTGTTGATAGAACGACCAAGTTTGCTCACTCTTTGCCTGTGAGGACTAATTATTCAGCGGAAGATTATGCTAAGTTGTATCTTATGGAGATCTTAAATTTGCACAGTGCTTTGGTTTTTGATACTTTTAGATCATGGTCCGCCATCTTATTCTACTTTTATAAGTTGTTCCAAAAAGGTTTGGGTACTAGAGTGTGCCTTAGTACCGCTTTCCACCCGCAAACGGATGGGCAAGTGAAGAGAACCATCCAAACATTGGAGGACATGTTGCGATCTTGTGTGATTGATTATAGTGGTAGTTAGTATGACCATTTTCCTTTGATTGAGTTCACCTATAATAATAGTTACCACTCTAGTATTGACATGACCTCTTTTGAGGCATTGTATGGTAAGAGGTGTCAATCTTTTATTGGGTGGTATGAAGTTCTCAAGGGTAAGTTACTTGGCCCCAATTTAGTTCAGCAAGCATTAGAGAAGGTGAAGGTAATTCATGATAGATTTAAAGTTTCCCAAAGTCTCCAAAACTCCTATGCGGGTGTGAGGCGTAGGGACTTAGAGTTTAGTGTTGGCGATTGGGTATTCTTAAAAGTATCTCCCATAAAGGGAGTGATGCGATTTGGTAAAATGGGGAAGCTTAGTCCCTGGTATGTTGGTCCCTACTTTATTGTGAAGAGGGTTGGAAATATTGCCTATGAGTTGGAGTTGTCTTCTATCATGAAATCCATTAACCCAGTATTCCATGTCTCTATGTTGCAGAAATATGTGGGTGATCCTTCGTTGGTTGTTCCCTAGAGGGGTGTTGATCTCTCGAACTCTTTGTCCTATGAGGAGATTTTGGTGAGGATCTTGGATCGGCAAGTTCGCCAGTTGTGAACGAAATAGGTGGCTTCGGTGAAGGTTCTATGGAGGAACCAAAAGTCCGAGAAAGTTACTTAGGAAGTGGAAGCGGACATAAAGTCCAAGTATCCGCATTTGTTTCCCATTCTGGAAACTTGTGATCGAGGTATTTGTTAATCTTCTTACCTTGACTTATGTCTTTGATAGACAATGGGTTAAAGTTCCCAATGTTTTGAATTGAGTTATGCCTTGTTTAGATAATGGGCTAGAGTCCCCAAGCTTTGAATTTATTCGGGCCTTGTTAGACCATAGGTTCAAGTCCCTAATGCCTTGGAATTATGTGTGTCCTTTTTGTAATGAGTTTAAGCCCCTGTTACTTTGAATAGATTTGTGCCTTTGATAGGTAATGGGTTCGAGTACCTAGTCCTTGAATTGAGTAAGTATCCTTGATAAATCGATGGGTTCAAGTCCCTAAGTTGTGAAATAAGTAAGCATTTTGATAAGTAATGGGTTTGAGTCCCAAAGTCAATTAAATGAGTAGTCGATTGATAATGAGCATGATGTGAGTTGTATCCTTATTGTGTGTTTTGTCCTAACTTGATTGAAGGTTGATTTGATGTGTGATAATGTGTGGAATTATGTTTATACTTGCCTTACCCATCGTTCATGGATGAATAATCTAACTGGGGGATAATTGAAATACTTAGGCTTTGAACCATTGAGAAATTTCTTCATATGAGGTCACTGGGCTGGGTACGACTAGGGGCATGAGTAGTAACCCTTGGATACGATTCATATCCTCCTCCCCCTCCTGTCTCGTACCCTAGGCAATATGGTGAGGGTCACTCACTGTCCTAGGTACGATTTATCCTCCAACCAATCATACCTTAAGGTATGAGTTGTAGCAAGACAAATCATATGGAGTGATACCTTGAT
>JAPEIP010000006.1:138493227-138515221 GCA_026120095.1 Capsicum chinense | reverse complement strand
CGTTCATGGATGAATAATCTAACTGGGGGATAATTGAAATACTTAGGCTTTGAACCATTGAGAAATTTCTTCATATGAGGTCACTGGGCTGGGTACGACTAGGGGCATGAGTAGTAACCCTTGGATACGATTCATATCCTCCTCCCCCTCCTGTCTCGTACCCTAGGCAATATGGTGAGGGTCACTCACTGTCCTAGGTACGATTTATCCTCCAACCAATCATACCTTAAGGTATGAGTTGTAGCAAGACAAATCATATGGAGTGATACCTTGATCAAAAATGGATTATTTTTGGTACGGGTGATATGTACGAGTTAGTGCATGAGTTGTACCCTTTGTATATGACTCAAAGATGTGTAGTCATACCCTGATCAATATAGGTGACCTAGGATAAGCCTAGGGTACAAGTTAGGGTACCACTCGTACCCTCGGTTACAATTGACTCAAGTGATTCATACCCAACATCATGGCCAATTTTCAATTTCTAGTTGAGGACTTTATGGTCATTTTCCTCACCCAAAACCCTAAGTCCCTTCACTATATAAGTGTATATTACCTCCTAAAACACATTTTGAGTGGATCAAACATCCAAGACTCTCTCAAACTCAATTGTGAAGAATTGGAGGCTAAGGTTTCAAGGGTGATTTCAAAAGGAAAAGCGAAGTCAAGATTCTTGGTGAATCAAGTTTTCTAAGGCATGGAACTCTTCTCCTTAATAAATAAATCTAAACCCATGTATTTTACACTTTAATTATTTATTGTACATGGTGATTTTGAAATCAAATGAAAAGGGTTTTGTTGCCTAATGATGAATAATGTTGACTTTTGGTTAGACTTGTGTTTATACATGTTATTGATGATGATTTGCACATGTGGGTTCTTGTTGTATGTGGTATAACACGTGAATCTTGAGTAACTCTAATCTTGATGATTTCTAACATGAAAAAAGTATTGGTAAAGGCATGCACACAAGGTGTTTGTGAAAATGTTTAAGTGAATTGTCTAGTCTTATGTTGGTAATGTTTAGAACTAAGGCAATGTCCCAATAAGTATAAATAGTTGTTAAAAGATATTGTAAAGGTATTATGAGCCATGTATGGTGAAATTTATGACCTTGTTGGTTGATGATTAATGAGGGGTTAAAATCCCTAAACATGAAAATGAACTTGAATTATGTGTTGAACTAACGTGTGGTATGAATGTGCTATAAGATTGCTAATTAAATATGAATATTTTTTAGGGTATTTATGACCACAAATTGAATTATATGATGAATTGAATTAAGGCATTAGCCTATTGAAATGGTTGAGAAACAAAGGCGCCCATAAAGACCATGTGGTTATTTATTGTGTTGAATTGTCTTAATGGGTTAAAGTTTGTAAGTATGCATTGAATGGATGATGATGAATGGACAAATGGTTGGAGTCCCAATGTCGAATAGTGATATTCATAATGGCTTGAGGTTAAAGTACCTTACCTATAAAAGGGCTTGAGGTTAAAGTCCCCTACCTAATGAAATCATTTGGGGTTAAAGTCCCGTGTAAAATGAGATCTCTTGAGGTTGAAGTGCCTCCCCAAATGAAACGGCTTGGGTTAGAGTCCCCTATCTAATACGGCATAAGGTTAGAGTCCCTTTCCTAATGTGTGGGCATGTGGTTAGAGTCTCTTGCCTAAACGAATATGAGTTTCTGATTAGAATCCCTTGTTCGAATGGATATGTATGCGGTTAGATCCCCGTGCTTAATGAGAGTATACACGGTTAAGTCCTTCGTTTAAGTGACATATGAATGTGGTTGAAGTCCCATACCTAATAAGAATTGTTCAATCTAAGTGTGGAAGGTCGAAGTCTTCTACTTTATGTCTCGTGATTGAGTGCTTTGAGAATGTTGTTATGCCTTGTTTACTTGTTGAGCATATAAAATACCTATATGTATGGATAAGGTTATGAATATGGTTGAATATAATATATTGAATTGTTGTTGATTGACGATGCTATTTTATCCTTATCCTTGAGTTACATGTTTGCGCTCGAACCTCTAATCGTCTCCAGACGCTATGTGTCCATGCAATATAGGGGCCAAAGCATCATCTTCTCTTCTTGTGTAGTGGTTAGGTGATAGAAGTAGTTCGTGCATTGACGTTAGAGTGGTGAGCTTTCTTACTTCGGAAGGTATTCCTTCTTGGTCACCTATCTTTAGATTTAGTCTTATTTTGACTTAGTTTGGCTATTGTCTGGGGCTTGTTCGGACATATACATTTCTAAACATCGATTTATATAGAGGTATTGTGGATGACTCTAGACCTGGATATAATGGCTAGCTTGATGACTCAAATGAAGTGTGTAGACACATTTAAGTCATAACTTGTAGAATGCTTCCCGCTATCTTATCTTTTGGTTGGGATTCGTCCGACCCTTGTGATTTATATTGATGATTAGGTTGGATTATCAGGGAGACCTCCAGTTCATGTGGACTTGAGGTGCCCATACAACATGGCCTGATTTTGGGTCGTGTCAACCACTATCAAAACTCCATTATACTTGCTCTTCAAGAAAGTCCCGTCGACATTTATGACTTTTATCAACTATTGAAAACCAAGAATCCAAGCATCATAGGATACAAAAAAAGTAATTGAATATTCCATTTGCATCAACATGCAATTCCATCTTACTTTCAAGATTTGTGGACTCAAACATGTAATGGTAGGCATTGAGGACTGTATACCCGTGCTCAAAGGTCCCCCTAACTAAGTCCTTGGCAATCCCTATAGCCATATAAATAATTTGGTATGGAGTTGATTGGCTATATCAGCTGTAGAAGGGCCTTTGCCATTGGGGAATCAATTTTGGAAATAATAACAAGGACCTATGTTGTGGTGTGAGGATTTTGGCTCGTAATACGCTTTGAACCACATGTGTGATACTTTTAATAAATATTAATGATGAATCTGTCGGAACTTAAGTATTTCACAACCCTCAACCACCACTTGTAGTCTGAATTAGAACATCTAAAACAAAAGACTTTGCCCGAATTAATCACCTTCTTTACTCTAAAATATTTTCTCTAGCAAAAAATAAACAAAGAAGTAGATAGTACTATCTTATCATTGAATGAGATTCCCTTTTAAAAACCAGTCTCGTCATTTTGATGATTGCTCGACTATGTTGATTGAGAAGATCTGCCCACTGTATTTCTCCCAACAACGGGCGTAGGTGTTTGATCATCATCTGGAATATTCATGTCCAGGTCATCCAATTTATCATTAAACATGTCTTGTTGTTCTTCTTCTATATTATGGTTCTCCTTCTCTCTTAATTTTTCAACCACGTACACCCTTATCACTCAAATAAAAATGCAACCGAAGTTGATTGGTTATCTTGAAAGGTAGTACCCTCTGATTTTCAAAGAAGTTGTACATGTAGCTGATGACGAGTTCTTTCGGTTGACAATTAAGTCCACAATACCTGATTATTAAGTTCACAAAATCATCATACGAAACATTGCTTTGGACTATCATAGCTATCGTTTCTAGCATTTTACCCTTTTTCTAAGGCCAAACATATCGATAGCTCTTATCAATCCATTCACCATGACAATCCACCCCTATTGTTATTGATCTCTCCATTAGTGGTACATAAATAAAGACATTTGTTAAAATAAACCCCACAAATGAGTTATCTGTTGCAATAGGTGAATAAAATGATGCAACAGGTGAGTTATATATTGCAATAGATGACTCATCCATTAGTAGTCATGTTACGGTAATATAGAACCTGAAGTTGATTCCAACAGATGAGACATTTGTTGAAACAAGTGACTCATCTATTGCAACAGATTATACATTTATTTCAATGGATGATTCACCTGTTGGGATATACTAAAAAACCTTTGAAGTTGATTTCAACAGATGAGTCATATATTTCAAAAGATCACTAACCTATTGTAACAGATTGATCATCTGATGTAAAAGATGATGCATCTTTTGGAATCAGCTTCAGGTTCTATATTCTACAACATGAATACCAACAGGTGAGACATCTGTTAGAATCAACTTCAGGTTCTATTGCAACAGGTGAGTAATTTATTTCAACAGATAACTCCTTTATTGCAATAGATAACTGTTGCAACATATAACTCCTCTATTGTAATAGATAACTCGTCTGTTGCAATAGATGACCTATTTTCTAGATTTATTTTACAGCACGATAGAACCATAAACCTGAATCCAACATATGAGTAGTTGGTTGCAAAAGATGACTCATTCATTGTTGAAAAAACAGCAGTAGCAGTGTACCCAAATGAGAAATTCAACTAAAAATAATAATGTTACTTACCAAAGTCACCTATGAAGTAATGCCAAAATGATGTACGAAACTAAATTTGACCTAAAAAATTGGTCAAGTAGCAGTAGTAGTAGTACCAACAACAACAATGGTCAACAAAAAAAAGATGACGATGATAATAAAGAAGAAGATGATAAATAAAGCAGCAACAACAATGAACAAAAATTGCGAAGAGAGAGAAAACAATAATAAATGAGAAGAGAGAGAAATGCGTGTATTTTTTTCCTCCGTTTCTAGTTATATTAGGTTTTACTTGGATCAAAGTATAAATTAAAAAACTAATGGATTATTCTTAAACTTTTCCAACTTTCTTAATCACTAATAAAGTAATTGTCATCTACACTCAATTTTTAAAACTTGAGTCACCTAAACCTCATTTCAAAACTCTTTTGTCACTTTTAACATAAAACCCCAAAAAATAATATGAATTGTAATTTTGAAAGTTAAACTAGGATACTTATATTTTGTTGAAACGTTGGTTATTTTCTGTAAGTTTCCCTTATTATTTATCTCCTGTAACCATTATAACAGTTAATAAATAAAATACTACTTATTTACTTTTCAAGAAAACGTCTTCGGTTGAAACAATCACACTCATAATTGCTTCTGAAAAATATAGATTCAGTAGGCTAAGGCTTTTCCAACATATTGTAAATTTGAGATAAGCACTCAGTACCCCCTCAAATTATGATCAAAGTTGCTATGACTTACTCCAATTTTACATGGGTCCTATTACATTCTTGAACTCAATTTTAGCATATTTTTGTCACCTTTTTGTGCTGACATGACTCCTTTATTACATAAAAATGAGGCATATATCAAAAATGTCACATCAGCTAAAAAGGTGTCACATCAGTTAAAAAGAGTGATAAAAATACACTAAAATTAAATTCAGTGGGTAATAAAACCCCTGTGAATTAGGACTATGTCGTAACAAATTTGATCATGTTAGGGGATATCAGATGCTTTACTCTTGTAAATTTTGATACTATTATAATTTTCAAGTTTACTTCAGCAATTGCTATACCGTAGTAAGAAGGAACACGTTCAAATATTTTATTTTATTTTTATTAATACAAAGAAATATCTCTAGAAAGTAATTTTTCTAAAAACATAATTTTGGTGCCGGTGGGGAAAAAATAAAGAAATAACCCTATTGATTGCTGTAGATGCTTATCCATAAACTTTGATTGAAATGTATTTATTGTTTTGACCAAACTAAAAAATAAAAACAGAAAAAGTTGATTCCTTTATTACTCTCTCTGTTTGCCTTTACTTGTCAGAAATTTTTTAATGATATTTTTATTTTTACTTGTCATTTTTTACATATCAGGAAAAGATAATTTTTTTTATATTTTACTCTTACTATTAATTATTTTTTCTCCAAATTAATTTCAACACACAATATAAACATCATTTAATAAGGGTACTATGATAAAATAGTCATGCTATTAATTATTTTTCTTAATAAATATGTCAAGTCAAATTGTGATAAGTAAAAGCAAACGGAGAAAGTACAAAAAAACTCAAAACTTGTTCATTAAAATTGATAGTGGATGATCAAGGGTTGAAGCTAAACATACTTATGGCTCGTTTGGTTCGGAACAAGTTATTCTAAAATAATTAATCTTAAAATTAACTATTTCAGAATTAGTTATCCCACTATATATGTGGGATAACTTATCTCATCACTAAGATATAAATGATGGATAAATAATTCATTGACTAATTAATACCCCCAACTAGACATAGAATAAAATATTCCTATATTTTTTTTTGAAACTATTATAACTTAAACCTCAAACCAAATGACTTTTTAGGGTTGTCATGGGATGTTTTTCCTGATCCGTTAGGTAGGGGTGTGGAAAAATCAAACCGACCAATAAATCGAACCAATAAAAATGTTATTGGTTTATTGTTATTGGGTTATTGGGTTAATGATTTTTCAGTGGTTTTATAAAAAAAAATTATTGGGGTATTGGTTCGATTCGATTTTTTTCTTATTGGGTTATCGTATACTTTATCCCTACTTTTTTTATAAAACCTACTATATATTTCTCTTTCATTTCTATAAACCTATTCAATTTTCTGAAAACTTATTCAAGCTTGAAGATTCTTGTAAAATAAAACACAATTTGTTGTAACTAAGATTTCGTTTCTTTTCTTGTTAGTTACTACTATTTTTATTTTATGCATATTTTCTTATCGGTTTAACCAAAAATCGAACCATTACGGACTAAAAATTGATAAATTAAAAATCGATAAAATATATCTTATTGGTTTGATTATTGGTTTAACATATTTAAAAATCAATAACTAATAAACTAAATCGATAATAAATAAAACCGAACCGAACCAATCGATGCACACCCCTATAGTTAGGTAACTCAGTTGAACCCGATTAATGATGGGTCATTTTGGGTTGTAATCTAATCCAAAATGACCCAAGATGAAATCATTACCAACCCTACCCATTAGAGTTCGGGCAGGTTTGGGCGAGTTACAGAATTTCAAATCGAATTTGACAGCTCTATAATTTAGATTGTCACAAAAATTTATCATATGACTATACTGTCACAGAAATACAGCTCCATAGCAAACCAAAAACATTTCAACACAGCACAATCAAAATACGTCTTGATTAAAGAAAAAGAATCTATTTTTCAATCCTCATCAGCTTCGTTTTGTGTAAAACCTGAAGTCTTGAAATTTTAGAATGATTTTGAAGGTGAATGCCAATGATATTGTCCGAAAAAAACTATCGTGCATGGAAGTTGTAATATAGTGGCAAGATTACTGACAAATGATTGAAGGTGGTGGAAATAGATTATTGGCAGTGAGTTGTGAAGGAAAATTGGTCGAGGGAAGGAAGAACTGGATACTGAGATTGATGTTTGAGGCATGGTTAAATTGCAAGAAGTAATGTGCGATTTCTTTGTAATTCATTTCGCTGCGGAGAAAAAATCTTTCTCAAATCACAAAGGCGGATTTAGGCCTTTTTCCTATGTGGTACTGGTATATAAGTAATTACAGGTAATGTAGAACAAAAAAAATTATTAGGAAGGATAAATTAGTCAAACTTATAATGAAAGAGCAAAATTAGACCTTGCACAAGTATAATGATAAATCCGTATCTTTTTTTTACATTCAACTTTATCTTCTCAAGCGTTGTTCGCAAAAAATTTTCATGGTGCTAAAAATTAACTTCAAGCAAAGATAAATAAAATTAAAGATAGTAATTTTTATTAATGAATCTTGTGAATACAATTCTGTAACTCTCTTGATTTTTCTCTCCTAAACTAAGAAATGATCTGAGGGTCTTCAGTAGCATGTTTCTCGAATCATTGGATGATTTGGACTCCTAGAGACGTATTTCAATCATCGAAAATGTCGGAAAGTGTTTTAGTCGCTTTGGATTAATCTCCAGGAAGAATTCCATTAATTTCTCATTGCAAGAACTTGATAGTCAATGTCGACATTGTCAATGCTTGTCAAAGTCCTTTTTTAGACCCTCTTTTAGAATGTTATGTTACCCTCTATTTATAGTTGTAGGGAGTAGGCCTAGCTGCTTGTGATTGGCCAAAATATGTCACTTTGACACTTGGTGCTTTTTGACTGGTTCTTGAATTTGAATGATATTTCCACATCATTTGTACATGTGACATCGTCTCATTGGTCTTGGATTTGACTGGGATGCCACATCACTTGATGAGTTTGGGCTTCAAGATGAGATGGACCTTGATAAGGAATAAAATAGGCTTATTATTTTTTAAGCTAAAAATAATTTTAGACCCAATAAAATATGGATCAAATTTAAATTTATATGAATTTTATCTAATAAATTTACGTGTCTACAAATGCCCCCTATTCAAGGTTGGTCGACGTGTAGGCTTGCCGAAACTTGGCGGTGAGACTTGAAGTACTCATGATTGTGTTTTCACTCTCGTGACTTCAAAAGTATTTGTTTCTCATCGGTGCATCCGAGTTAGACCAATACTTGCGAGTGGTCTAACTAAAGTTTCCTCCATGAACTTTCATGTCGTGAAAGGTTTCGTCAAAGCAACCAACGATTTGTTTGTGGTGATCCTCATTTTTCGCCCATAATCGAGTACAAACTCGATATTATTCTAAGAGTATTAAAATAACATGACCAACTTGATTTTTTTTTACACTTCTTGGATAAGTATGAACATGAGAAATAACCGCCTTAATATTTATTTAAGTAATTCTTACTTGCACAACAATGTAACCCTCTCAATATATTTGAATTAAAAGGATCAATAAAACCCCCTCACTCGACATATTGCACGTATGAAGTAAGAAAAGATGAGTTGATTTTTTTGTACCAAAGAAAAATATTAATTTTCCTTTGGATTCATGTACCAAAGAAAAATATTAACTTCCCTTTTGGTTTCATGTACCAAAGAAAAAAAATTTTAAATTTCCTTGATTTAAAAAATGAATTAAAGTCACCTCCAAAGAAATCTCCTTAATATGGTATTTTTTCAACTGATTGACAAGTTGAAATTTCAGGGATTCTCATCTTCTAATTTCACCACAACATTCCTTGTACATGAACTGAAAATTGTTCATTGGAGTTTCCATATACGGAGATATTATGAAATCACACCACCACAATCTTTTAAAATTTATAGCCCTTGCAAAGATATGCTTATCCTCTTTGTGATCATGTATTTGAAAAACACTGTTGGTGCACATCAACCTTTTTTACAGCATTGGTAGATGCCACGCAAATTATACAGCCTCCTCGCAACATCGGTGGAAGAGGTACATGGAGTGTCTTTCCTGATTTTCAACATCAGACACTCGCAGAGTGAAAATCATATCTGGTTGTAGGAATGTCCAAATGTTGAACGGTTTAGTTTTGAAGAAACTAGACTCATGTTACTCTGATATATCCAAAAATCAATGGTAAATGCCTTCAGGATTGGCGGGAATCATTTTTTTGAAGTTTGTCTTCAGATATGGCTGCTCTTCTCACAGATTTGAGCTGTCTCGCCAAAATATCCTTTTTTTGACGTAGGAGCATCCAAATGATGAGTGGCTTAGTTCTAAAGAGACTAGACTTCTATTTCTGTGTCACGTCCAAAAATCAATGTCAAACTCCTTCTATATTGACAGGAATCACTTTTTGAATTTTGTCATCAAGTCTGGCATGTTGATTTTACAGCTTTGTGTAGCCTTGCTAAAATGTCCATATCGTGAGCTTGGAGTGGCCAAATCATGAACATCTTGTAGTGTTAGAAAGAAGACTCATGATTTTACGTTCTATGTGAAAATAATGCACATATTCTAGCCATATCTGCCCAGATATTCTTCTGAAACTAGACTTTTAATTTTGTTTCATCACTTTTTAATTATTTTGTGCAGTCTCACAAAAATTTTCATATCTTGACTTAGAAATATTAAAATTAAGAGTCATTTTTTGCGTTGGAAACTAAACTCATAGAGATACTTCTATAGTGAAAATCAAAAATCAGATTGCATCTGAATCATCCCAAATTTTGCCTCAAAACCGATCGTCTAATCTTGGTTCGCTAGTTTTATTAGCTTTGTACAGCGTCACGATAAATTTTATATCTCAACGTAAGAGTATCAAAATCAGGTTCTATTTTTTGCGTTGGAAATTACATTCACAGAGCTACATCTCACATATAAATCAAAATCAGAATACACCTAAATTATTCCAGTTGTTTCTTCAAAACCAGTCTTCTAATTTTGGTTCGCCAGTTTCATCAGCATTGTGCAGCGTCTTGATAAATTTTGTATCTTGAAATACAGGTATCGGAATAAGGAGAGGTTTTTTGCATTGGAAAGTGGACTTGCCAATCTACATCATACAAAAAAACCACCATCATGAAACTTCTATATTTTCTCAAGTTCTTTTCCGAAGTTGCAGCCCGAATCTTGTGATACTCTATTTCTTATCAGATTTGGATACTTCATGAATTTTGTCTTTTACATTAAGCTTTGGGCCACATTACTTCTGCAATATGTTAAAGTCCAAACTCTTGCAATATTCACAGTACTACAAGTCTTTCCCTTGCCGAGAAGACTTCACTGCTCGGGAGATAATGAAGAATCCTTTTGATTTCAAGATGACATTTGTAAAGGACTCTGACCACATAGTCAAGCTTCATACTTTTTTTCCTTTGCTCTTTTGTTTATTTTTCCTTTTTACTTTTTTATCTTTTTTATTTTTTTATTATTATTATTATTTGTAGAGCCGTTCACAGTTTAGACTCATGTGGGCCAGGAGTGATTTGACATGTAGTTTAAGCTCGTGCGTCAAGGAATATTTTGACTTGGAGTTTAGGCTCGTGCGTCGAAGAGCATTTTGATTTACAGTTTAGGCTCGTGCATCGAGGAGCATTTTGACTTACAATTTAGGCTCGTGCGTTGAAGAGCATTTTGGAATGCAGTTTAGGCTCGTTCGTCAGGGAGCATTTTAACTTGCAGTTTAGGCTCGTACATTGAGAAGCATTTTGGAGAAGAATTTTCATAATGTAAATTTCCTCCCAACCCTTTACAATGAAGTATTATTGCACTTCATTTTGGTATTTATTGCCCCCATTGGTTGAAGCAGATTCGCATTTGATATTGTGTCGATGTTTAAAAGTTGGAGTTTAGAATTCCTTTGAAATCTTGTGTCGACGTTTGATGGTTGATACCTCATTGGCATGGGTAGACAGTAAATTCATCTTGTGTAAGTCTTGGAGTAACACAACAAACTCTGTGGTGCTCCACCATATTAAGTCTTGATGGTGTTTGTTATCATGTCTTCCAACTGTTGGACAAACAAAGCCGCAACCAAAATAGATTGTTTCTCCTTTTGAAATTTAGACTTAGCAGGTAATTTCTCAACATCTTTGTCCTGCAGAGTGAAACTGGGTGGATAGGTAGGGACATGACTTGACTCTCCTGGTTTATAGGCCTCTAGTTTGTTTATGAGTTGAACGATATAAAGATTCTTATCGCCAACCGACTTCTTTAGGGCTTTAATTGTTTGCTCCATCATTGCGAACTTCTCGTCCATGTCAGTTGAGTCAACCATTAAAGCATTAACCTTCGTTAAAACTAGAGAATCCGTTGAATCTTCAGGTTCACCAAAGTTGGATCCGGTTAAAGAGAGTTCGCCAAAGAACATAGAGGCAAGATTGCCCCTAGCAATCATCACATGAGAGTTGTTGTTTTTCACCACCTCCAAAGAAGTGAAGTATTCAGATTCATCCAGGCCACTAGCTTAAAACTTTTGGCAAGTAATTGGTCCAACACGACTGAGGTCAGCAGATGCAGCAGTAGAACCCCTGCATGTAACATTATTTTTTTTTGAAGTCCATCACAATAGTTGAATTTATATCTTTCGATTTGCAGGAGGAAGAGATGAAGAGCAGAACTTGTCCCATTGGGAGTGCCAAAATTTGTTCGCAATAAATTTTTGTCGTGCTGAAAATTAACTATAAGCAAAGATAAATAAAATTAAAAAATAGTAATCTTTATTAATGAATATTGTGAGTACAATTCTGTGACTCTCTTAATTCTTCTCTCCTAAACTTAGAAATGATTTGAGGGCCTTCAGTAGCGTGTTTCTTGAATCGTTGGATGATTTGGACTCCTAGAAACGTATTTCAATTATAAAAAATATTGGAAAATATTTTTGTCACTTTGGAATAATCTCTGGGAAGAACTCCATTGTTTGCTCCTTGCAAGAACTTAATAGTTAATGCAGACATTGCCAATGCTTGTCAAAGTCCCCTTTTTAGACCCTCCTTTTGAATGTTATGTTACCCCCTATTTATAGTTGTAGAGAGAAAGTCTGGTTGCTTGTGATTGGCCTAAATATATCATTTTGACACTTGGCAACTTTTGACTGGTTCTTGAATCTGAATGAGATTTCCACATCATTTGGACATGTGGCTTCACCTTGTTGGTCTTTTAATTTGACAGGAACGCCAAGTCACCTTCACATGTGGCATGGGCTTGGGCTTGAATTTAATAAAATGGACTAATTAATTCGTAGGGTCCAAATTAGTTAATCAACCCAAATGATCATGAATTAAACTCAAATTTTGTATGAATTTAACCCATTGAATTTTATGTCTACAAATGTCCCTTACTTCAAGACTTGTCGACATGTAGGCTTATCGAAATTTGCCAAAGAGACTTGAAGTACCTATGAATGTGTTTTCTTTTTTTTTACTTCAAAGGTACTTGTTTCTTATCGGTGCCTTCAAGATAGACCGCCACTCGTGAGTGGTCTAAAATTTCCGCAACATATTTTCACATAGCGAAGGTTCTTCTCTTGGTTAAGCGTGAAATAAATGACCCATAATATTTGTTCAACACATTACATACTAGACAATATTAAGGCCATTCTATATGGATTTGAAATAGGACCATATTGAGTAAATCCTTAACCTACTGCCCCTTGTATGTTAGTAAAGATTCTTGAATTGAACTTTTGAACCAAGCAAATATTAACTTTCCTTTGGTGTTCAGAAAGAATCAAATTTTTTCAAAGAAATCTTTCAAACATGATAATTTTATTTTAGCTACTTGGCAACTTGAAATTCCCAGGGATTTTTTCTTCCAATCTTATTACAACCTTCCTAATATATGAAATTGGGATTTTCACCAGAACTTCTATATAATATTTTCCCTAGTAGAGAAAATTCATCAAAGCACTCGGTAGCCACAAAGAAAAGTGTTCGACTGTGTTTGAAGCTGTGACCTTGCCCGATACGATTGAATCCACCAACTGCTCCTCAGGTAACTGAAACTTTCATAGCAGCCTGTTGCCTCTTGCTCGCTCAAATTTGCATGATTGCAATATGAAATACCTGACTGCAATCGCAAGATACTCATTTTTTTAATAAGTAAAAATAGGGATTTGAAACTTAACCAAGTTTTGCAATTACATTTATTGCAAAAAAAAAAAAAAGAATAGCAACTAAACAAAAATTTGCGGCCAAGTTTAACCTGTGTTGCTATAGTTAATTTTTTTTCTTTAACACTCAACTTTAGGTTCTCTTGTTTCCCAACTTGTGTTTCCATAATGGTTAATCTCTATTCTTTTCTTAATCCTCAGGAATGGTGTAGGATGCTCTTAGTCCCCAATAATGACTTGTTTTAATGACTGTGAAACTCCATACCCTTGCCTTGAGATCATGGAAAGCAAACCAGATTCGCATTCCAAATCCCTCACTTTGAAAGTTCATCCTCCGATGATTGGTACCTTTCCTCTTGTTAGAAATCCGCAGGAAACTTCCCTCCATCTCACAGATGGGTCAGTGACAGAAACTAAGGGCATCATAGGCAAATTTTTAAGAAAAATTATAACAGAAAAAGTTCTCCTATAAAGTCTTCTACACATCAAAATGTTGTATTTGCAAGCCCTCCTAGCCTCAATAAGAACCTTAGCAGTTGGCGTGTTCCTCCCTCGAAATTTGGTGAGGTTCAATATACATCTGGCTACTAGAGTGGATAGAAGACGTTATTGCTCGTACTAAGGAGAACTTGGACCACAACAAGACTTATGATGTCTTCTTTGCTTCATTGTTCACATATGACCATAACGAGAATGTGCTCCAGGCCTTCTGTGAAAATTGGCGTCCATTTACTAACACAATTTCTACTTTTATTGGAGAGTTATCCATATCTATATGGGAATTGAGAAACATCAAAGGCCTTCATGTTCATGGGTCATTTTATAACGAAGTTATTCCCTCGGCTAAAGAGTTGACATGTATGGATGACAAAAGGAAGCCTTGTATCCTTAGAAGCTACCCGCACTTATTTTTGGCATTCTACCGGCTTACAAAAGGTGTCATTGATGACATCTCTTTTCTTGATTGGACTAATTTCTGGTTTCGAGGACCAAGAAAATATGTTGAGCCTTCACAAAATATGTTAAAAAATCAAATGAAGCCAAGGATGAATCATGACCCGTTGGGGAATACTGACATGATTTTTTTACCATAAACTGAAGAAGAGAATGCCTTTTTTGTCGAGTTAGGTGTGGAAGAATCAATCGGAGATGAAACTTATTTGGAGGTTTTCCTTACGTGTTGGCTTTGTAAATTTTTACTCCCCAAGAAGAAGTCTGATTGTATTCATGCTAGCGTTTTTAAAGTCGCAAGCTAGATGGCTCATGGAGAAAAATTTTCTTTAACGGTCCTAGCTCTTGCAAGAATCTATCGCAGCCTTAGGTGGACCTCTACTTCTTCAGACTAAGGGTCCTGCCATGCACTCTTTCCCATCCATTAAGTTTATAGATGGATAAGTGAATATTTTGAAACTTCTTACCATGTAAACCGTCCACAGTGAGGGGTGAAAATATGGCTAATTTCGAGAGAAATAATGGGAAAACAATTTGACCTTGTTGATGCTCGAAAGTTAACTCAACAAGTCAATGTAAAGAAGCTTCCTTATTTGGCCTTGCTACAAGGAAAAGAGGTACAAATTGATGATAGCGGCAAACTGTCCAATTCTTGGAGTGACTTATTCATAGGCCTTCATTTAAGTTTTGTCACTTTGAGGCATGATAATGATCTGATCGTGGATCCTTATAGCCCTCATTGATTTAGTCGCCAATTTGAATTTTGTCAAGACATTCCCGACATTCTAAAAAAGCATCATTTTGATAGTTCACTACTTGCTTTGGTTCAAATTTTGGATTCTTGTATTCGTCTTGGGAGTTTGTCAAAGCTTAACATACTAATGCGTCTGTTAGACAATGGGCCTTTTATGACTCGAGAGTACTCAGATTGGTGGCCAGCCCATTGGGGGACTGTGTTAAGACGAAGTACCTACATTATTTTAAGAAGTCTAGAGAAAAATGAGGCCTCCTCATCAACCAAAGGAGACCAACTTTAGCTGGAAAGTCAAGGCAAGATTTCTCTCTCTTCAAAGTCCAAGGCAGTAATACGTAATCCTACTCATTCTGTTCAAGTCATTCCTAAATCTAAAAATTTGAAGGGAAAGGATACACATATGGATAAAAGAGTAAAAATCTCCTCATCGGCCCCCAAGGCACTGACCATCTCCACTTCCAAAGTGATCAACATTATCCACAAAAGAAAGAAATCTTCCAGCCTGTCCAATAAAGGCGTTAAAAATTCACTAGACATTGTGCCATTTTACAGTGACGTATCTAAACCATGTGTTTCACTCAATGAAGTTGTTATTGATAGTGCCGCGTCTAGTTCAAATGAAAGCAATTCTATCCAAGAACCACACTGGAAGCGTTTGAAGAAAAAGTATAAGGACTTAAGCGATCAACATTGTGAGTTTGCTGATTTGGATTCCATAAGTATTGACACCGCTATCTTTAAAAAGTGTGTCGCTGGTTCAGCAATGCCCTTGGCTAATTTGGCACATCAGGTGATAATTACTTCTTTAATATCATAACTTTCCTCTTTACTCGATATTAACTTCTTTTCTTTTTTTTTGTTGGGTCTTGTGGACGTTTCCAGTAACATATTTAGTGATGATATTTTTGGTGAGGATTGGGTCACAAGCTCGAATCCTTCAAGTGTATTGAAGAGTTTCAATCCTTCTCTTGATATGTCATGACTCAAGCTAAAAATAAAGGTCCATCGACAAAATTGTCAAAAAATATTGAATCTTTTCAAAATGTTCCAATAAGTGATATGGTGGCTGAAGAAAATAATAATAGATCTTCAAATGTCCCTAAGGATTTGGTTCATCCATTACAGTGGATTGCCCCAAATTTTAAACCACAAAAGGCTATTTCGGCTTTCAAATTGTCCTATATTTCTAGATTGTGGCGTACCCTGTGTGAATGTATTACACAATTCTCTGCTGAATCGTTAGAAAACTTCAAAGAGTTGGAGAAAGGTGTTGCACTAATTCTTAAAGGTCTTCGGGAGGTCAACATCATCGGCCTCTCGTTTTTTGAGGTTCTATATGCAGACTTTTTCAAGAAGCATGGAGATTATGATGTTGCAAAATTATCTAGATCCCAAAAGATAACTAGAGATGCTCATCAAGAGTTGCTTTCTATTATGCAACGTCTTCATGCTGCAAATGAAGACATAGTAAAGATGGACAAGCATTTGGGAGAGATTCAAAAAGTCCTTGAGAGAGATGAAAAAGAGTTAGAAGCTTGGACTTCAAAGAAGAAGATGACAATTTTGTTTATTGAAGAGCAGAAAAAGAAATTGTCCAAAAATCAAGAGTGTCACCAACATTAAAGGCGAGATTTATGCCCTTGAGAAAATCAGCCCACTATCAGAAACAAAAACCAAAGAACTTGCTAAGCTAAAGGAAATCGCTGAGACAAGTCGCCTTCAGATTCTTGGCCAGAAGATTTTTCCTTAATTTTTTTATTTTACTTTAGAATGTTCTTTTTTCCTTTTTTAGTTTTACTTTGGATCTTATCATGATGTATTGGAAGTCTTTCTTGGAGTAATAAAAGTGACATTTTTTCTTTTAATGTCTCTCGTGTTATGTAGTTTGTTTTTATAAATTTGACACGCCAACATGTTCTTTCATTTGCCTTCCCGACCCATATGCTCTGACAATTGTGACATGAGATAAATAATTCAAAATTATGAGTCACTTGTGTCATTGGAACGAGAATTCTCAAAACTACAATGCGCATGAAAGTCATGACCAAAAGATTTTTACACTTGCACAAATCTTTTACAAAAGGCTTCAGTCGAACGAGAATTATTATGTATAGTTGATGTTTGATTTTGGATATTGAAGAAAAAAAATTAATTTGTTAATCCAAGAATTAATTAATCTGTGGTTGAGCAGGAAGTTGGTTGGAATGGAAGAATTGATAAACATGGGTGAATATAGATCAATTTTGATTTATCGCTTTGTTTAATTTGGAATAAGCTTGAATGTTATTGAACCCGATAGTGCCATGTTCGTAGGCCAAGTTGGGTAGGCAAATTTAGAGCTGTTGGATTATTTGAGTGTTTGGAATGTCTGTGGAATGGTTCGTCTTTCTCGTATTTAAAAATATATAATTTGGTCGAGTATGCCCTGAGGTATCTGTGTTTATTCATCGGGGAATGCCCCGACGTATCATGTCGGCAGAGGATGATCGTGATGAAGACCCGTGGCATCGGGTAAAGTATAGTCTAGGATTAGTTTAGAATAGGATTTTCATTTTTCACATTTTATTTATTTTGGAACTGTATAATTGGACTGAACACTATACTTTGATTTGTCTTGTTTGGATTGTTGTTTGATTGCTTTACGTGCTTCTTTGTGGTTTGTACATTCGTAGTGCCAAATTAGTCGATATGCTCCACCAAGCGACCGTGGTCAAACCACGGGATCCAGAGGTGTCTAACACCTTCCCTTCGATCAACAGAATTCCTTAACCGGAATCTCTGTTCGCAAACCAGTTTTTAAAGAGTCAAATCATTTTGAAAAGGATCTTTCAAAGGTGACTTGACACACCGAATTATGTCAGGTGACGACTCTGAATAAGAAAAAAAATAAAAATAATCCTTTTTCGAAACAAATTCTTCATTTTGATCACTTAATAATAAAAACTCTTTCAAACTTAAAACGAATCTTTTGGAGTACGAAAAAGGGGTGTGACAGGAGTGATGCAATTATCACACAAATATATATGCACTTTAAGTATATAATATAATTTCTATATATTAGAAGGTTAAAAGTTTAATAGTTCTATAAGGTAATTTGAATATATATGGACTTAAATATTTCTACAATTATTTATAGGACAAATGAAGTATTTTTTATTGCATGAGAATTTATTTACGAAGTGTACTTTTCAAGAGTGTGAAAAGATAGGTAACGGATTATAAATATGTTTGAAAATAATAATAATAATAATAATAATAATAATAATAATAATAATAATAATAATAATAACTAATAGTAATAATGATAGCAATCGAAAATAGAAGTAAAAATAATAATAATATCAGTGATGTTTAAAAGTGATGATAATTATGATGCAATAATAAAGTAGTGATATTGGTAATGAATATGAACGATAATAATGATGAAAATAATTTTAGGTAATCTCAAAAATAATGTACCTTGTATATAGTAACGGATGAATATATAAACCTTGCATTTCTATCCCCTTTGAGGTTCGAAAATTCTAATAGCATTCATAAAATAAAATAGCATAACATGTTAGCATTATTAATTAGAATAAGTTGAAATTAGCTATTTGAATCTAAAATTGGCGACACTCTCTCCTACCAATTCAATTTTGGAAATTTATTTTTTATTCTTTATTCTTAAAGCAAATGAAAAATACGACATCCATCTTATTAGCAAATCTCTTTAAAGTAAGATAACCTGACCAAAATTTTAAGATTTGCTAATCTTTGAAGAAAATTTGCTTCCACGAACTAATTATCTAAGCGTTAATCGTAGCGTTAATAGTAACAGTATGATAGCCCATTTTAAATATAGGCACATAATAGAGAAATTATGAAGCAATAAATAAAGTTATCTCAAACCAAAATTAATAACGAACATAAAGTTAGTCTTCATTCTAAAAAAAGCATAACACAATATGAATAAATTAACGAAGAAATAGCTAAAAAGGTACTAGACTTCTTTTCGGAGCTTTAAGTTCTCAAGTATATGCGATCCAGAAGCTTTGCGATCCTAATAGAGATTGACCCAACATCGGGTCCAAAACAAGTTCCGTTGCGGAACTCCAACTCCAGAGTTTACATGAAAAAAAAAAGAAAAAAGGATAAGCATTAGGGACCCTATTAAACGATACGACAACGTAAGAGTACAAAATGACACCCCAGATCAGAACATTAAAGATTAGGCAAACACATTTACTAAAACTAAAAAAAGGATGTGAGGGTAAGTGGGTAACGGTAGACATATTTAATATTACCAGCGAATGGCATGAAAATTTTGACATTCATTAAAATCTACTATAGCCACGTTCTCCGGAGTACATACTAGATTCTCATCACATGTTCTCATAGACGTCATTTTACAACACAATTAGTATAAAAAACACTTGCTGGAGATATGAAATATTATAAATGCAGTAAGTATTTCGTCCTAATCATTAGTTTGTGGACATGAAATTTCATTTAAAGGAGGATGGATTGGGTGTCTAATTAATAATAATTACACGGTTAGCGTTATTACATCTTAACAAATTATAATTCCCATTCACATGGCCAAGACCAAATATTCTAGTCAAAATATTACACTTTTGGTCTGCCAAATATCTTTGGGGTCACAGACACGCGCACACCCTTTAGTTCAATGGAATCACAAGAGCATACCAACAAAAGGTCTAACAGAAAGCAGATTTTAATAAAAATGGTCTTGCATATCTTCATCAACTTATATTCTGATGATAAATAAAATGACAGGGGTGAATTTTATGAAACAATCGCATATGTTAAACCCAAGTTTTGAAGTAGTAAATTTTTGCACATTAAAATATATAATGTCAAAACAATACACAAATACACATAAATCACAAGAGTTGGTGTGGTAATTCACCCTTAAGCAAGAGTTTGGGATTTCGATCCCCCACCTCGGGTGAATGAAAAAAAATTTTGTACTCAGTTTTCTATCGCTTAGTGCACTAAGCTTAGAAATGAGGATTAGTCTCACAACTGCCGGTTGAGGAGATACCTGGAAAACAAAAAAAAACACAAATCCACATATACACGCACATGTCCGAACTAGGGAATACGAGAAACATTCCAACTTTCACCTTATTTCACCACCAAAAAACCTCAAATCCAAACAAAATTCAAACTCAACCAGTGAAAAACTATCCGTCATACCACACCTAAACTTGACCCAAATGAGTCCATATATTCGCGCAATCAGGAATAGGCAAACGAAGAAAGATGAAAATGAATAAAAGGATTGGTTCCTACCTTGTTTTGGGCAGCTAGACCGGAGCGATGAAGTCAGGAATTTTCGGCGAGCACAGACTCACACAGGACTCCGAACTCAAAAAACTAAAAGGAATATTTTCAATTTTTGAGACCCCTTTCTCGCTGATTTCCCGTTTTTCAAAACTTCAATGGTTCCGTTTTATCTCTCTTTTTTTTACTTTGAAGATTCAAACTCTTTTTTTTGTGTCTCGAAGAAAAGAAAACCTCTAAAAACTTTCTTCTCTGAATTCGCTCACGAACCTCTCTTTTTTCCTTCTCTCTTCCTTATCCCACAATTTCACTCTCTTCACTGCTTTCTTTTTTTCGTTTTGCTTCAAAAATTCAATCTGCTCAAAACCTCTGCCCAACCCTCTATTTATAGGTGCGAATCCGGATTTCAAAATCCAGATTTGAAACCCATATCTCAATGGAAACCACCGTTAGATAAAGATGACGAAATTAGATTCAAACCTTTGAAAGGGACGAATCATCTCTGGATTTGGGTGAATCACAAGCCTTTAATGCGGATTTGAAACTTGAATGATATTTTTAAATTTTGAAACCAACCTTCAGATCCCCTTCAGAGCTTTAATGGCGAATCTTATTCTTGCACAAATTTAGGACTGATTTGCCTCTGGTCTTCGGATTCGCGGGCTTGACAATGAGCAAAAATGAGAGGATCTTGTCAGATGCGGCTCTGCCGCAGCAGCTACGGCTGCTTAGGATGACGCGGCTGGAGGTTTAGGTTGCTGATACTGGTGGAGAAGGGGAGGGAGAAGAGGGAAAGACAAAATCGTTTGTTGTGGTTGCATTTTGGGAAATATGGATGGTGACTCATCGGCCCCTTTTTGGGGAAGGGGAGGACGCGTTTGATTTTTGGGAAAGGAAGATGAGAAAAAGGGCGTGTATTCCACTGCACTGTTTGACCAATTTTGCTCCGTCCGATCTTTTTATCGGACGGTTTAAAAATAAATATCCTAAAATAAAAAATGGTAAAGACATTTATAATCATATATATAGAGGAACATACGAAAATGTTGATTTAACATTATTTTTGATTTGTTCGATCTTTTGATAGGAACGATTCGAACTTAACTTAAAGAAAAAAAGCGGGTAAGATAAATACATAAATAACTAAATAAATAATTAGAAAAAAGAATTATATGTGTATATATAAATATATAATGGTAACTGAAAACTTCGAAATCCTCGGATTATACAGTAATCCACGGATTGAAATAGGTTTTGGACGAATTTTTGTTAATGAAGTAATGTGATTGGTGGATACTGTATGGGGTGGATTGATGAAGAGGACATGGATATTGGATTGGGTTTCAGGCTAATCATCGGGCTCTTGGCTAAAATTTATGGATAAAATCGGGTTCGGCTAAAAAACAGAAATGAATTTGAATCATTGTTAACCCAAATATTCCTTTTCTACTGAAATTAAATTTATTGATGCTTCTTGTTACCCCAAAATTATTTTCAGTTTAACGTATACAAATTACAGACATAATTTGTATAAACGTCCAATTGAATATCTTTTTTTGTGATTTAATATTAACAATATATATACGTGTGTGAAAATAAGAATGTAATAAAATATACATAAAAATCAAAAATATAATAAAAGTATATGTACATCTTAAAAATATATTTTATATAATAAAGATATACATATATGGTCACAATATTTCTCCAAAAATAAAGTTAGAAAGGATGTGAATGCGAATACCAAAAG
>JAPEIP010000006.1:138441142-138463715 GCA_026120095.1 Capsicum chinense | reverse complement strand
AAGGATTTTAGAATCTAATGTCATGGCTCACAAAGTTTACTCTTATGTTTCTTCATCTTTGATTTTGATCTTGTAGTCTTTTTTTTTATTCATAACCAAGGTGAGTCATTTACACTTAGCATGCATCATTGAATGTTTATTTGAATATTTAGTTATCATTTTACTTATGCATTCACCCCCACATATTCAGTACATTGCAGAGGTACTGACCCATATATATGTCTATATGATACATTGTCTTATAATGTAGGTTCTGGCGCTCAGTTCTAGCAGAACGTTTGATTAAGGGCATCACACCTACATCCCGACTTTTGGGTGGATCCTTATAGATCGAGGACCCAATTTATCAGGCTTTGATATTGATGAAGCATTTTCAGTTACAATTTCTGTTTATGTTCGAGTCAGTTGGGGGTCCATCCAAGTGGCTCTCTAGTTTAAAGTAGAGGCTTATCCGACTGTTTTCCTTTTTAAGTACAAGAGTGGATGTTTAAGAATTTCCAAGTTAAATATTTAAGGATGTACATTTAAGTTTGTTATATAAGAACATCTCACAAAGAATAAGAGAATCTTAAGCAGATTTGGATCTCTTAATCTTTGTTGCCGAGAGGCTAAATAGGATAACCTTAGAGTTATACATAAATACTCATATCTCTATTTTCTTATTAGCCTTCTTTAAGGACCTTGTACTTTATGTTCCAATGTTATCTATTAGAAGGGGATAATAAGCATTGCCTTTTTTTTATGGTTTGAACTATCCACCTTCTCACCACTGCTAGTACTTTCAGCCTATGTTACCCCTTTTTTGATATTATTTATGCTAGTAAAAACTCCAAATGAATGATGTAATAGTTTTTTGTGGCACTACTGGTTTTCTTATTTTATCCATACATGTCTTATTTGTTGTACGTTTATCCATTTTTCCTATAGAATCTGCTTGTTTTTGAGGTCGTTGCTTTTTTGTCTACATATTCTCTTCTTCTACATTGGATACATTATCCGCGTCCACTTTCTAGTGTCTCCTACACTGTGTAATTTCATGGTTAAATTTATTACACTTAGCATACATTACTGTCTTCTACTCATACTCCACCACTTGGTCTATAATTCTTCCATGATTATTGGCAAACATCATCTCAGCTAGGTAAGCTTGATCAAGAGGCATTCCTATCAGTACCCTGGCCTAGTAGTTTTGGCATATGCCATTCTTTCTTTATTTGTTGTTTTCCTATCTCCCTTCAGTGGTGTGCTTATTAATCCTACTATCTTAGTAAGTGCCTACTTACCTTAATATTGCATATTCAAACCCAACAGCCTGATCCATACAGGTATTTTTATAATTGGCTCATTTTTAATATCAATATTTGACTTTCATTCCTTGACAATTATAGTATTGTGATCAAACATTAAAACTCCCTTCTCTATAATCTTGTATTTCTCCTTACTGAAACCAAATATAACTAGGAATACACCTCTATACATCTTTGCTACTTTAGTGATTCCTTACCCTTTTAATCCCAATTGAAAAAGCCTAACTTCACTGATAAGGGTGGATTTGATCCTAACATGTAACAAATAACAATTGAACTCCAAAATTTTACTTCCTCATGGATATCATCCATTATAAATGATGAGTGGTAAATTTACCACTCATATACATCCAAAACAATGCATACGACTATGATTTAACGGTGTTAATGAGACAAATTTATCATTTGAATTGACTAATTTCCATGTTTTATTGGTATGTATGGTTTTTTATTATTAAGTGTAGAATCTTACTTAATGATGGTGGGTTTTCCTAATGCTTTTTTGTTGAGTGGGAATTTGTGGGTGAATACGCCAAATTCCCAAAATCTCACATCATCCTTGAGAGAGGGATGTGAGTATGATTATGGATCCTATATCATTCCTGAAAGAGGAATATGGGTGACAAGGTATTAGTGAATAGTAGTTAGATTTAGCTTATTCCTTTTTCATTATCTTAGAAATAAGGGTGGATTGAGAATTTGCTAGCTCTTAGGCATCTTCCTAGAAATAAGGATGCCCAATTGAGGTTTTGGGTGGATATATTTGCCACACCCATGGGGTATCTGAATGATCTATGTGTGATATTTTTGGTGCTTAGTTGAAAATCTAGCATCAAAACCCCTAACCTAAATTACACATATAGTCATTAACTAACATTTGCATTTGATTATCATGAACCCGTGCATTATTTTCCCCTAGGAAAACATAATACCATGACTTGTATCATATTGAAATTTAATCCATATTTGTTTCCCTATTTGTTAGTTTGAGTAGATTTTTGCAAAACAACTTTCCAAACAAGCCCCCCATTTTAATTTATGTATTTCATTTTATTTACTTTACGGGTATCTCTTTAGTAGCTATTAACACCCATAGGATTTAAATACTAAGTCCACTCCTTGAGGATTCAACCCCAACTCACGTTAGGTTAATATACTTGACAACAATCGCCTTGCCCATAAATCACAGAGTGAGTTAAGCATTATCAAAATGGTGCCGTTGCTGGGGAATGAAACTTCGTTTTCTCTTGGGTGGTGTTAATTATAGCTTTGGGTTTACCCATAGTGGTTGTTATTTATTTTGGTTTTTTTGACTTTTTTAGGTGATTTCAATAGTGTCCATAACACAATGAGTGACCATGCAAGTAATGCTGGGACCTTTGATAGACCCCTTAATGATGATGAGCAACCCTATGATGTTGGATGTGCGAGTGCTCTATTTATCCTACCTAATAAATGGAATAGCTTATTCAACATCACAAGTTTTATGTTGCACATTCTTCAAATAAAAGGTCTCTTTGGGGGTCAACCTCATGAAGACCCAAATTGGCACTTGAAGAAATTTGTGGAAGTTTGTGCCCCCTTTGACATTGCTCACATCTCACAAGAATCCACCTACTTATGGCTCTTTCTATTTTATCTAATGGGTGAGGATGTTTTGTGTCTATGATCTATTCCATTGTGCCCAAGCTCACACACAAGTCTATGTGCCCTCACTGCTTCGGTGTATTTATGCATTCTAGTGTTACTATTATAGTCTTTTTAGCCTTGTATTGAGGATGATTCATGTGCTTAATGTGTTTATAACGATATAAATGTGCATTTAAGTGTCCATGTATGTGTTTACAATGTTTAATGGTTTTTTCACATTATTTTTGATTCAAATTGATCATTTACAGTTCAACCGAGAAAACTAGTGTGAATAGCTTGAGCTAGGTGTTTTTCTAGTCTATCATGTTGGTTTATAATGTATTTAGTGAATTCCTAAGGTTCTTATTATACATTTATATGTGAAAAAACTTTATTACAATGTTCAAGGGTTAGTTGGATCAAAACAAGAGTCAAAACAATGAACTAAAGATCTAAGTGAATGAAGCCTAGTCTTAGCTAGTATTTCTAGTTCGTCGTGTTGGATGTTGTATTGTTTTGAGTTCAAACTTGTTGTATTTAATTCTATAGTATTCTTTGTGAATGTATTATTATGATATATTAAGGATAAAAAAGATTCAAATCAAGTGGAAACAACTCAAAAAGGCTTGGAATGGATCAATAGAAGCACAATACACAACTTGGACTCAATTTGAACACCTGGAATGTCTAGGGAGAGTGAGGACACGTGGAAAGGTATTTCAGTGTGTTCCAAACCATAATATTCAAAATGGACCCAAAATAGTGTGCCTTTGCGATGTGCCCATGACGCACCCCTTATCCCAATGAATGGAGCCCACAAGGTGCGCTGTATTCCAGGTCTGGACTGCACGGTGAATCCTTGTCCAACATGGCTTTGGCTTACACTTTTGCTATAAATAGACCATTTTATATGTTTTTAATTATTCTTGGACATATTTTGGAGATTGCAGTTCTTCTACAACTTCATAATTAGGTTTTTATAATTTTAATTTAGTTGTAAATTACAATCTTTTGATGACGATTATGACTATGCATGGGTAAACACCCTTTTTCCGGGGTTAAGGTCAAGATCATGACTATTTTTATTTTGAATTAAGTTTTTTGAATTTCTTATCATTATGGTTATTTTTTTATCCTTGTTTTAACTATTTTAAGGATTAGCTACCCTTAGAATACATGTATTGTCAACCTTGTGATCTCGAAAGAGGGAAGAGAAAGATAGAACATAGGGAGAAACAAAGTATGGTTTGTATTCTTTTATGAAATAAGGAATTCAAATTAGTCTCTAGGATAGAGATGTACTTAGATTCCTTACTTAATTCACACGTAGGATGATAGGTTAAAGAACTTAATTGGACTATTACATCTCTTCTCAACGATGTAGTTGTAAGGTTCAAATTAGATAAATGGTTATTGGTTGGGAGACCAAAATCATGCGATTAACCTTACGAATCAACAACCAATATAAGCGATTTAATGAATGATGTTCAATAATGTAGTATGATTGTTTGTAAGCCTTAAACCTGGATCTCTACCCATTGATTGTTTGGAGTCATTACTTTTCCGCATTAGTTTAGTTTCATTTTAGTTTTCAATTATAAAACTTTATTGTTTATTTTTTCTCAATCGTTAAACTAGGATTGAGTAGTTGTCAACACAAGTACGTGTGGGATCTAAATTCGGCTTTATTGAAGGCCACTTTACTACTTGGTAGACCACATACACTTGCGTGTGCCTTAGGCGCTATCACTCACCAAGTAGTAAAGTGGCCCTTTAGAATCCATGTATCGATCCCACAAGTACTAGTGTTAAGAAACTATCAAATTTTAGTTCACAATTGAGATTAAGTTGATGTGAAAGTAACCAAAAGAGTTTATAGTTTGTAAATTAGAAATTAAAGTAAACAATGCAATAAAGCATGAGCTTAGACAATCAACAAAGAGAAAACCCAGGGTGAAAGCACTACAAACATTCATACTAAGCTATTGAACTTTATTGGTTAGATTACTTATCTTGGTTGTTGATTCACAGGATTTATAGTATGATCATGGTCTACTGATCATGTAATCATCTACCTAACTGGACATAACAACTACATCATTGATCGGGAATGTAATAATCCATTTAGATGCATTAAGATGTCAACCTGTAAGTGAACCAAACAAGGCTTCTAGGTATATCCCTATTCTAGATTCTAATTCAAATCCCTTATTTTATAAAAGATAAAGAACCTTGCTCTATTTATCCTCATGTTCTATCCTCTTCTTCCCCTTCACGAGTTCACAAAGATGACAATGGATGTACTCTAAGGGTGGTTGCGAATCCTTAAAATAGTTATAAAAAGGATAAATAAACAACCAAATATAATTAGCAATCAAAACCAAATCAATTTAAAGTAATAGTAATCATGTTCTTGGTGTTAACCCCGGAAAAGGTCTTTTAGCCACTCATGGACATAAACGTAATCACCATGGATGAATACAATACAAAATCCATAAAAAAACTAAAGTAAAGAAATAAAAACCCTAATTGAATTGTTTTCCATCCCCTCTCCAAGTTTCAAACTCGTCCACAGTGTTTAGCATCAACTTCAGGTGTCCAATTTATAGGAGAAAAATTTGACCGTTGGTGGAATAGGGTTTGAGATATACTTTCCATTCCCATGGAATAGGGTGTGCGACACTCTACTTATTCCCATTAAATGGGGTGTGCAATACAACCCCATCGCGAGGACACATTGGAAAGTGCCAGCTTGACGTCTAAACTTGTCTTATGCATTTGTTATTCAATCCCAAGCCTTTCGGTCTTGTTTACTCTTGATTTTCAGATTGTGAATCATACATATATCATCACCATCAACTAAAAAATCATCCTATATAATCACACACCACATATTAGAGCTCAAAACAAAACAACATTCAAGACAATGAACTAGATACTTAAGCTAAGAACTAGTTTTGCCCTTTTTGATCTTTAAGTTACTTTCGACTATTGACTTATTTTAATTGAAGTTTACACACTATAAACAAGTTTTTCCACACATAATTACCTAATAATAATATTAGGAACTCATTACACTTACTAGAATTCATCTATATCAACTAGAATAAAACCTAGCTCAAGCTAGTAGCACTAGTTTTCTTATCTGCACTCTAAGTGACCAATTTAAGTACAAACATGTTTGAAAGACACCATTAATATTGTAATTAAGTACTTAAACACTTGGATGCTCAATTATCTCATTTTTAAAACATTAAGCACACAATTTATCCTAAAAAAAGGACTAAATAAGCCCATGTAATAACACTAAGTGCATCAATCCACCTCAGATCACCACCCCACATTTAAAACCTTGTTCATCCTCGAACAACACTTTACTCTAAGAATCATAAGTAGAGAATACTCTACACTTCTACTATGATAAAGACACTCAAAATATTACTAAAATTACTACACAGAATGGAAGTTCCTATACTAATCATGTCACAAACACAATTGACAGTTCAAGAATCCTACTCCAAAAAATCTTAGCCTCAAGAATTGACTAACCTAGTTGGAAAACTAATACATATTGTTCAATCCAAGATATCATACAAATCACCCAACTATCATCAAACATTTCCTCACAATATGAGAGTTACCTCTAATAACACACATAACTACAATTTATTACAAATGCTCACTCTCAAGAGGAATTCACAAGTACAAAAGATGAACCATAGTATTGCCCTTAGTTTAGTACTCAACTAATATTATAATATTAAATCTAAGGATCAAGTAGGTCTTTAAGGGTTGTAATGTAGGCTAAGGGATGAGTAGGAACTATTTTGGCCAGTAATAATGACTATCTTCCCTAAGCGCTTTAATACATCACACTTTTTCATTCAATTCATCTCTAACAACCCATTTACATTACTTTTCTCTATCCCTATCTTTTCTTATTCCCCATCTCATTAAGCTTATTCACATACACTATGGTGGGAGTATTGTCTGTTAATTCATGATTCAATTTTACCCTTCTTCAAACCCACTTCATGTTACACACCCCTATGATTGCCACTCTCAACTTAAGTGATTTGCCTTAGTTGAGGTACGTAATGTCTAATAGGGACTAGGGCCAAACAAGATTCATTGTAATACAAATGGGATAAAACTGGGAATTTCTTTAACATATATTTATCTAACTCCTAACCACAACACATCAATTACACACACCAATACCTATTAATTTGGGGCTTCACTTTCACCTTTCTCCAACTTGAATTTCAAAATCCTAACTCAATTAATTTTACACTAAAGTGCTTAGGATCTTTGCATAAAATTAAGGTCTATCAAAAAAGGGGATACATGATATATATTAGGCTACCAGAGAAAATAAGATAAAGGATCAATGGGGTTATCTAGGATTATGCACAAGGGTAGGTCAGAAAAAGGGTATAAATATGGTCATCAAAGAAATGCCTATATTATCTCCTAAACCCACACTCTTTATTTTGCTTTGCTCACACATCGGGAAAGTTCTAGCATCAAATGCAACAAAGAATATACAAATACCTCACACACTCGGCATATTCTCAACTAAATAAGGATCATTATAGACTCTCAACCAACCAATCACATGAATTTAACATTAAGCCAAAAAGTACAAAAGTCATAATCTTGAGCCTAAGAGTCTAAAAATTAGTAATTCACAGAATCAACAAGCTATTTGCAGCCAAAACACTTGCATCCACAGTCAAATAAAGCAACAACAAGAACATCCCACTTATTCCTAACACAACATTTTTAAAAATTACTCCTAAAAATGGAAATTTCCCCACCCCACACTTAAAAATATACTTTGTCCCCAAAGTGTACATAAAATTAGAGATATATTCCCTGAGGCCTTTAGACCTAGCTTGTAGAATCTTCTTGCATTATGAGGGTTTGAGGATCCACACTTAGTCTTGACCATCCTCCTTTACTTGGGTTCTCTGGTACTCAGACTTCCCATCAACCTATGACTCAAGAAAAACAAAAAATAATGAATTAAAAACTAAAATACTAAAACTAAAATATGCCTTAACTTGGGTTGCCTCTCAAGCAATGCCTGCTTTAGTGTCGTGGTACGACCCAATCTTTGACTCATCTATTTTCCTTCATCCTCTTCCTTCTTCTTAGAGGCCATTTTCTTATTCATTTTTTACCTCTTAGGTATGAACTCTCAAGGTAAACTACTCTTCTAACTATAATCTTTTCAGGCTCATCAATCTGCATCATTTTGGATTGGAATGGTTGTGTCTTGAAACGTTCGATGAGGAAGTCCAAAGAGGTCTTTGGTGGATTAAAATCCATCACCCTACACCTATCCCCTTCAATCACTATAATCATGCACAAATATTTGTAGTGGGATAGTGTGTTGAGTGGTATGCATACTTTGAAAACCACCTCTTCATCATCCAATCTCATTGTGAGCATGCCTCTCTCACATCTATCAATGTTCCTCCCGTATCCAAGAATGAACGTCCCAAGATGACTGATATTCTTTTATCTGCTTGAAAATCTAAAAAAATAAAATTTACAGAATAATAAACTACCAACCTTGATGAGAACATCCTCTATGATTCCTTCCAGATAATCTAGATTTTGATCTACCAATTAGAGTATCACAGAGCATGGTCTCGACTTTCCTAATCACAAAGTGTTGAATAAAGAGAGGGGTAGTAAATTTATGCTTTCCCTAAATCACTAAGTATGTAGACCACCTCACTGTTGCCAATTCGAATGAGGAGAGTAAAAATCCTTGGATCTTTGAGTTTTTTGGGCATCTTTTGCAGGACCACAGAACAATATTCCTCAGTGAGTGCTACTGTCTCAATATTCTGTAGCTTAACTTTGTTAATGACCACATCCTTCAAGTACTAGCATACTTGGGAATTCTCTGTAAAATATCTAAAATATAAAAATTAATGTGAAGCTCTCTAAATGTGTTAAAGAACTTATTGAAGCACACATACTCCTTTGATTTTCTAAGCCTTTATGGGAAAGGTGGTGGTAGTCTCTGCTTCACATATTCAACAACTTTGGTTTTTGAGGACTCAAACTTCCTCAAATTTTTAGCAACTTTGTCATCTACTTTCTTACGAATTATCTCCGCTTCTAACTCCTTAGTTTTATTTGGAGGTTCTTTATTTATCTCTTTACCATTCCTCAAAGTGATTGCCATTACTTATTTAGGATTTGTCTCTATATCACTTAGTAGGTCTTCCTAAGGCCTAGTATTCTGCGCTCCTGCGATATGACCGATCAACATCTCCAAGTTCTTCGTAACCATCTACTAGCTCTTAATATCTGCTACCAATAATGCTTGAGCATCTATAATTTGTTTCAACATCTCCTCCATATTGCTAGTTTGAGTTATGGCCTGATTCTCTTGAACCTACTGCTGCTGAAATGTTGTCGTTGCTAGTTCCATGATGGAATTGGTGGCTGATTCTACCACTTTTAATTGTAGGTGTACCCATAATTTTTTCTTTGAGCATTTTCGATAAAGATTATTGACTAAATATTTGCACCATACATGGTTGTAGAATAAACACTATTTCCATAAACCTCACACGAAGTATTGATCTGATGAATTGTATTAGTTGTTGCTGCAGGCTGTGTAACCCCAATTTCATATTGATGAGTTGAGTAGTTAACTGATTATGTAGTGCAACAATCTGAGCTGATATAGCAGTAAATTGGTCCACCTCCAACTCACCTACAACCTTCTTTGGATCACTTCTTGATTCAACATGCTACTCTGGATTCTGTTGTGTAATCTCATTCAATACGGTGTATAGCTCATCATACTTAAATTCTAATGCTTGATCACCTACAGCTAAATCTAGCAAATTTTTTGTGTTGTGATCAAGTGCCTCAATATATGTGTGAGCTAGTACCTCATTGGAATGTTATGATATGGATAGTCCCAAAGAAGATCTTTAAAACTCTCCCATGTATTATATAACTTCTCATTTGGCCTCTATTTGAAACTCACAATCTCAATGTACAGTCTCACAGTCTTACTAGATGGAAAGAATGGGAAGGAATTTCTGGTTAAGGCATCCCAAGTTGTGATTGAACTTGACGACGGAGCATTAAACCAATTCTTTTCTTCCCCTAATGGTGAAAAAGGAAAAATATTAGCCTCACATAATTAGTTGACACACACGTAGGGAAAAATATGTAACTGATCTCCAAGATGTTTTGTAGGTGTACTTATGGATCTTCATGTGAAAGCCTCATAAACTATCCACTGCTGATCAAAAGATATACCGTGTTGTTTCTTAGCTAAAATTTATCTCCAACAATCAATATTTGAAAAAGGGAGGTCAAATTTGTTGGAAGTGGATTAGCACTTCACGAATTATCCTGGGGGGCTATCTTCAGACATGAGAGCAGGATTGACTTGTTCCTCTTGAATTTGTGGGATATAGTGGATAAGGACTTCTTCTTTCCTCAATTGGTGAAAGCGTTGCTCTGGTTTGGGTCTTGGTTCAACTGATGCCCTATACCTTGCCAGCTTACTAGTTTGTAAACCTATTTTCTGCAAATTCATTACCAATACCAAGTGTAAGGAACTAAAGAAGTTTAAAAATTAAAAGTAAAACTAAAATAGTTGCCGATTTATAGATTCCCTGCAACGGTGCCAAAAACATATTGCGTTCAAGCACATACACTAATGTACTTGGTCTCACCAAGTAGTAAAGTGACCCTTTAGAAGCCAAGTATCAAACCCACAGGGGCTAGTGTTAAGCAACTATCAAATTTTAGTTCACAATTGAGATTGAATTGTTGTGAAAGTAACCAAAAGAGTTTATAGTTTGTAAATTGGAAATTAAAGTAGACAATGCAATAAAGTAAGAGCTTGTACAATCAATAAAGAGAAAACCCAGTGTTAAAGCTCTGCGAACATTCATACTAAGCTATTGAACTTCATTGGTTAGATTACTTATCTTCGTTTTTGATTTGCATGGTTTATAGTATGATCATGGTCTACTGATCCTCTAATCTTCTACCTAACTTGACATTACAACTACATTTTTGAGCTTGGATGCAATAATCCATTTATATGCATTAAGATTCCATCCTGCAGGTGAACTAAACAAGGCTTCTACGTATATCCCAATCCTAGATGCTAATTTAAAACCATTATTTTAAAAAAGAATAAGAACCTTGCTCTATTTATCCCCACATTCTATCCTTTTATTCCCCCTCCCGAGTTTATAAAGATGACAATGGACGTATTATAAGGGTCACAAATAGTTAAAATAGTTATAACAAGGATAAATAAACAACCAAATTTGATAAGCGATAAAATCAAATCAATTCAAAAGAATAGTATCATATTCTTGGACTTAACCTTGTAAAAGGGATTTCAGCCACTGATGGACATAAAAATAATCACCATGGATGAACACAATATAAAATACATAAGAAAACAAAAGTAAATAAAGAAATTGAAGTGTTTTCCATCCCCTCTCCAAGTTTCAAAGTCGTCAAAGGTGTTTAATATCAAGTTCGAGTGTCCTATTTATAGGAAAACAATTTAGCCGTAGGTGGAATAGGGTCCGTGATGTACTTACCATTCCCATGGAATAGGGTGTGTGAAGCACTGCTCATTTCCATGAAGTGGAGTGTGCGACGTGGCCTCATCGCAAGGAAACACTGGAAAGTGCCATCTTTACGTCTAAACTTGTCTTGTGCATCTGTCCTTCCATTCCAAGCCTTGTTGTGTTGTTTACACTTGATTTTAAGATTTTTAATCATCCATATATCGTCATTATTAAATCAATAGGAATCCTATAGCATCAAACACCACATATTAGATCTCAAAACAACACAACATTCAAGACAATGAACTAGAAACTTAAGCTAAGAACTAGTTTTGCGCTTTTGATATTTACCTTAGTTTCAACTCTTGGATTATTTCAATTGAACTTTAAACACTATGAAAAAGTAATTAATTTCATAATTACCCAATAATAATCTTAGGAACTTATTACACTCACCAGAACTCATCGAGATCAAACTAGAACAACACCTAGCTCAAGTAAGTAAAACTAGTTTTATTGTTTTCACTCTAAGTGACCAATTTAAGTACAAAATTGTTTGAAAGACACCATAAACATTGAAAAAAAGTACTTAAAAACTTATATACTCATTTATATCATTTTTAACATATCATTCACATAAGTTGTCCTCAAATAAGACTAAATAAGCCATGATAATAACAATAAAGTGCATAAATCCACCTTAGATCATCTTCCCACTAGGTCAATCACATCGTGGGATGAAATTACCATTGATTTCTTTGATTGATACTTTCCACCATCAAAGATGTTGCAATTGTGTGACAAAATCACAAAATTTCCTTAATTGAATGAAGAGCCTATATATGAGGTATGCAATGTCCCAACCATGATGTACTAGAGAAGATTCTTCTCCAAATATTCTATGGGATTTGGATCAACTAAAAAAACTATGGTGGATAATACGACTCGGAGGGCGGGGGAACTTTTGAATTTGTCTTATAACGTGGCCATAAACTTGCTTTAGAAAGTCAAAAAAAAATCAGGGGTGGTATATCCGGGACATTGAGGTAGCTAAAGGCCCCCTACCATTTCCTATATTGATAAACAACAAAGGAAGAAAAAAGAAGAGAGGGAGGAAAACATGGAAAAAATAATGGTGCAATTATAGCTCCTAATAAAGCATGTGATGGGTACACCTAAAAAAATGGTGAATGCCATGTCATCCAAGGGATATGATGATGAAGAGGCCAAGAGGCTCGATAAATAAATTAGCTATTTGGCTACTTATTTGGTGGGTTCCTGCCCGGCCTATCAAAGGCAAGGTGGGAACCAAGAATGGACCTATAATGAAAGAGAATGGGAATAAAGTGATTGAAGGGACAAGAAAAGGGAGTATAATCAATATGGTCCCCCCATGACTGAGTAAATGAAAAAGAGTCAAATTTTGTTGATCCTAAAAAATTAAAAACCAAGGATGCGTTAGCAAGAATATTAATGAGTGTGGAGGGAACAAACAAGATAGTCCTATAATTAAAAGGCAAATTTTCACAAATCAACCAAACGGTTGTATCACACTCTACCTTAATCAAGTAATTGGAGACTTAAATTGGCCAAATATCCACTCAATGTAATACGAGGCAAAAAAGAGGGCCTTCTTAGTGATGCAGTTGTGAATCAAACAAATGATGCCCAAGTATTGGCCATTATCACTAGGAGTGGAAAAACCCTTGATGATCATGTGACAGAAGTTGAAAAAAGGCCAATGTTGAACAAAAAATATGAAGAAAAAACATGTGGTTGATTTGAATGAGGAGGATCTAAAGTTACAAGAAGGGGATGAAAAAGAATCAATGATTATTGAAGAAATGGTTGATGAAGAGGGAGATCCTATGGTAGTTTAGAATGATGAACTGCAAAGAGATCAGTTTCCTACCATGAAAGTTCCCCCTTTATTCCCTCAAAGTCTTAAAAAGAAGGAGGATAATGCCAAATTCAAGACATTCCTAGCTAAGCTTACCAACCGATCAATTAATAACCCGTTGCTCGAGGCCATTCAAGATATCCCAGGATATGCTAAGCTGATGAAGAATTTGATTTCAAAGAAGTATCTTGTTGATAGTTAAATTATTAAAGTTACCCATGGTTGTAGTACTATCATGACTAGTGCTATAGTAGAAAAGAAAGAGGATCCTGGAGCTTTTACAATCCCTTGCATCATAGGGACACTCAAGTTTGAAAAAGCTTTGTGTGATCTTGGTGCAAACATCAATCTCATGTCTTATCAAATCTATCAAAAACTTGGTTTGGTCACTCATACTCTAAAATACTAAGGCTTTTGATGGTGGCCCGGTCTATCTAGAGACTGGTTAGAATTTAGTTTGACATTTTGGTGAAGTTGGATCGCGTTATCCTTCTGGTGTGGACTTCGTTGCATTTGATTGTGAAATCTACCAAGAGATACCTATTATAATTGGCTGGACATTCCTTGCAACCAAAAAAGCTCTTGTTTATATGAAGTTAGGAGAAATAAAATTTCCAATCCAAAATGCTGAAGTGTTCTTTCAAATATGTAAGACCATTAAACAACCCCTGGAACTCCAAGTGGTGTATGTCATTGATATGGTAGATGAGGAGGTGGATGTTGGGTCCCTTAATAATCTACCTTGAAAGTTGAAGAATGTCGTGCTGCGATGATAAATTCGGCACTGGATAGGAGGCAACCCATCAATGCCACAAAACTGGCCTGTATCCCTTGAATTTTGCTTGTTAGAATAGGTTTCATTTTTATTTATGATTAAAACATAAAATTATGGTACTATGAGATGTTTTAAATGAGGTTGAGAAAAGGGAAAGAGTGGTGCATTTGAGTAATAGCATGAATAGTTGAAAAAAAGGGAGCAAAAATAGCCTCGGTATCACAATTATGAAGGGATGGGGTTCATGACCGTGATGACATGGGTTTCAAGATCGCAGCCTACCAATCACAATCACACTCATTTTAAAAAATGAACAGTCGCACCTCCACCTATTCTCCCCTTAAAACTTTTTTAGATTTTTCCTCAATTTTCACCCATTTTTGGACATCTTTTGGGCATCCAAAATATGCATTGCATCCCTCTTTGTGCCTCTCAATCAGTATGTGCTTCAAATTAGTTTTTTATGTATTTGTATTGGCCTTTGAATTCATGTTTTAGGATTGGCCTAAAAATTATGTTTTGAATGTTAAAGCTTTGTGTTAATTGTTCTTGTATGGTGTGGTTAGCTATGGTAAATGGTGTGGACATAGTTGGGGATGTATTGAGTACCCAACTTTGTTTAAAATGATAGAATTAGAGTGTGCACACTTAGTGTTCAATTAAATGCCCAAATGAATTTTTTTGTTTTCACATGTTCTAAGGGCATAATCGAACACCTAGGGACTATGTTTCATGTTTAGAATGTAAAATCTTAGATGTGAAAAACAAATGAGCAATGAAATTGGAAATTTAGGAGACTGAGAAGTTAATAAACTTACCTCAGTTACTGCGATCGCGTTCTGAGGGTCGCGATTGCAGTAACGCAATCATGAACCTTCCATCGCAATCGCGATAACTGAAAGCATGATCCTAACTAGTCTTAGGTATCAAGATCATGATCCATACATACCACGATGGCAGTAACCATGACCAGTCTGAGAGATTGGTCCAAATCTTAGGTTTTGAATTTTAATCCATCTTATGTCCCATAAGCCTTTCCTTTAGTTCAAAAAAGTTAAATAGCACATGTTTCTCATGTTTTTTATATGAACTAATACCTTGGGTGTGAATCCCACGTATAAAATAGTGGCCCTTGATAACTATCATTTCATGCCCTCAGAATATCAGGTGCTATATTATGAGGACCTCATACGAAAGAAGCTACTGCCCGAGAGGGGGATCTCGCTAGAGAAGTTGCTCGAGAAACTCCCAAACTTCTATGAGAGGCTAAATAACACATGATGGTTTTGACTTTCCCCAGAACCATGTTGGGAAAATGAGCATTAGGTAAGGGAGTCCTACTCAAATCTCAGCATTGTAGATCTCTCTAGTCCTAAACAAGTGGTTATGAAGAGGGGATAAAAGGTTTATTATGGTGCCGAGCGTCTCAATGTATTTTATAGGTTAGAAAACATGGACATGAGTGGATAAGAGACCACTACTAAGACAGGGATTTTGAAAAATAACTTTATAGCCGAAGCAAGGATCTAGATGTTCATTATTTGCAGCAGAATATCCCCCTCTACCAACCTGACAAATATCTTAACTATGTTGTGCATTATATAATAATAGAGTCTCCTCCTTTACAAGCTTGACAAATATCCTAACTATGCATGCTCAGATGGTGGCCTTCCTCTTGGACAATAATTCTTTAAATGTTGGCTAGTTTGTGCTCATGGAGATTCAGAATTATAGAAAAAAAATGGGCCTATAATTTTATTTCTATCATTGATAACTGTTCTATGTAGGTGATTTGAGGTTCATGAGTTCTCGAAAGATAGTTGGATCTCTCCCAAGACTCCCATTTACCTACTAAAGATTCCAGGAGAGGGAGCTCTTAGAAAGAGCAAGAAGAAGAAGGTTGACTTTGGGAGGTCAGTGGAGGATGATGTGGATTCATACAGGCCATCCACAGTATTACCATTTGATGAGATATTAGGTGATATGAGAGAGATTAAGGATCTAGTGTCTAATCTTCCTTAGGGGCCGAAAGAGTCTTCCACCACCCGCCGCTCTTATGTTTTTTGTTATGATAATGAGATATATATGAAGGATCAAAAAAAGATGGGGACCACTATTGCTAGGCTTGAGAGGCCTAATCATCACTAGCATATTCATACAGGGAGATCAGGTACTCGCATGAGAAGATAAAGAAGAGGGATAAAAATAGAGACAAGTTTCTCACAAAGATGTGAAAGGAGGTGAAGGGCCTTTGGAAGGTCCTAAAACCCAATGACAAACTTTATTCTCCTAATGTTGATACTGATAATAAGGACCCAACAAAGTGGCTTGGATTAGATAATGCTAGAGGTGATGCGGATAGCGACATTGACAACAGTTCTTGATGTGGTTACAAGGAGTACCCTTTTACTCTCTTTATTCCTTCTTGATTATGCACTGAGGACACTACAAGCTTTCATTTAGGGGTTCCCATCTCCGTATTTATTTAATTGGTCTATATTATTGAGATATTTATGGATGTTTATTTGTTGATTCAGATGATTTTTATTTTTATTCTAGTTTGTAATATATAGGCACTCTGAAGGTGCCCATATTTCATAGATTAGTTACTTGTTTCATTTTTAGATTTTTATTTTACCTTTATCTTACTTATGATGATGTATGATGAGCCTTACCCTTTGATAGATTTAGTTATGATATTCTTAAGGGAAAATCATCCTGATTGGGTTTTATGCCATAAATGCAAGGAAAGCCTAAGTACTCATAGAACTGGAGTTCTTGGATCGCCCTTTTACCTATGGTGATGTTTGAGTAGCCATAAGGTTTTCCCTTATGAGAGCTGAAATATGAGACAACGGCTTGGTTTGGTGCCATCAATAGCAAATTTTGCATAGTGTAAATGCGAAGTAAACACCCCTCGTCTAATTTTTTTGAGAACTAAGGGCATGGACGTGAATAATTTTGTAATAGTACTTTACCTTTTTTGTGACTTCAAAATCTTTAGTTTGTAGTATATGGTAAATAATTTCTTTTGTCTTTGGTAGGAAATGCAGTTGAGCCTCTTTGAAAATTTTACATGCCATGTGTGGGAGTGTAATTGTGTTTCTCTAATACATACTTATAACATCTAGAACTTTCGCCGTTAGTCTGTCAAGGCTAATTTTTTTCATGCTTGGTTGGTGAAATGATCTTAGGCCTTCTTTGTGAACATAGGAACCCACTTTAGCCTAAATATCCTACCCGTACATAGAGTAGTATCCTTTGTTATCTATTTTGAGCCTTCAAGCCTTTTTTTGGCAACCATATTACAAGCCTTGAACTATTTAAAGATTATACCTCTTTTGAAACTTACTCTAATTGAACTTATAAAATGAAACTTGAGGCTAAATACATAAGTTGGGGGTTGCAAGTTTCTGAAGAAGTGAAATTGAGCCATTATATTATAAGTGGATGCCTAAAAAGCTAAGCAAAGAGAGAAGATGAAAAAGTGACAAAGAAAGGAATCACCAAAATAAGGAATAACATGGATTGAAAAAAAAATAGTCGAAAAGAAAATGCTTTCAAAGAGATATATAAATCAAGGTAGCAAAAGTAGGCGTGTGTGAATTTTGGAAACAAATAAAGTAGTCCATGGTCAAAAGTTTGGTTAAATAGTGTGATGTATATTTTCAAGGAAGGTGTAGTCACTTTGTACCCAAATGATATCATACCATTTCTCAAACCTACATTACAAGCTTGAAAAGTCACTTCAAGCTCCAACCAAGTGTATTCGTAGGAGTGGCAATTGAAAATAAGAGAAAGCATATGGTATGATACTTGTTAGCATTGAGAGAATCTTTGTGAGTGTGAGTGTTTTGAACTTAAATCCTTTGTTGCATAATATATAATTTAGTGTGTGGAATTTTCTTAATGTGAGGAGTCATATAAACTAATTGAGGTAGGTAAAATTATCATATCACAAAAATGAGGCAAATGAGTATAATTAAGTTGCAATCGATAGGGAGTCATTTATAGAGAATTGGTGATTATTGTATTGATTGTTCTTTAATGTATTTTACATCCTTGAAAATTGTGTTTCATGTTTAGAGGAGTCATGAGAATAGCTTTTTCCATGCTTGAGAGCTACGTGTTTGTATTAACCTAGATCAAATTCATTGTGATCATTTCTTCATATAAAGGGGCTTACAATTACATAGTCTTATTGAGTAAAAAGTGGTGTTGCTTGAGGACAAGAAAAGACTTAAGTTAGGGGTGTTGATGAATGATAAATTTACCCCATATATACATCCAAAACTATGCACACTATTATAATTTAAAGGTGTTAATGAGACGAATTTATCATTTGAATGCACTAATTACCATGTTTTGCAGATATATAGGTGATGGGGAAAAATGAATTGAAATGATCTAAAAATAAAATAAAAAAGGGAAGAGTTAGAGTAAAAGCTGGGAAAAAACCTGAGTAGCAATTGACCCGTAGTTACCACTATCATGGTCTGAGGGTCGCAATCATGACAAGTCCAGATAAGTCAAGATAGAGATCGAAATATGCTCACTGCGATCATGAGAGCTGTAATCTCAATCAAGCTTCGATGATCACAATTGAGTGAAAAATTACCCAAGGGCAGAATTGTCATTTCTCACACCTAGTTCCAATTCTCTATAGGACAAAAGCCCTTTCATTTTTTGGATATCTCCAACTAGTTTTTGAAGTTTTTTCTTTGTAAAACTTTACTAATTTGGGCAAGAATATTGTGGTTCATTTTCTAATTCAGTTTAGTTGAAATTGAAGTTAAATTGATGAATATTCTTCATTGTATCGTCAACGGAAGCATTGGATAATTATTTTGGTATATTTATTTTCCTAACTCCATGAGTAGCTAAACATGTATCTTGGGATAGTATTGAAATAGGGTGCAATTATGTGTGAGTTTTGATTATTAAGTGTAGAGTCTTGGTTAATGATAGTGGGTTTTACTAATGCTTGTTTGTTGAGTGGGAATTTGTGGGTGAAAACACCAAATTCCCAAAATCTCACACCATCCTTGAAAGATGGATGTGAGTATGCTTATGGATCCTATATCATCATTGAAAGAGGGATATGAGTGATAAGGTATTAGTGAACAATAGTTAGATGTAGCTTATTCCCTTTTTATTATCTTATAAATAAGGGTGGATTGAGAATTTTCCAGGTCTTGGGCATCTTCCTACAAATAGGGATGCCCAATTGAGGTTTTGGGTGGATGTATTTGCCACACCTATGGGGTATCCGAAAGGATCCATGGGTTATATTTTTGATTCTTAGTTGAAAAACTAGTATCAAAACACCTAACCAAGCCTACACATATAGTCACTGACTAGCATTTGCATTAGATTATCATGAACCCATGCATTATTTCCCCCTAGGAAGACATAATCCTAAGACTTTTCTCATATTGAAATCTTATCCACATTTTTTGCCCTTAATTGGTAGGTTGAGTAGATTTTGGAAAAACAACTTTCCAAACCAACCCCCCTTTTTAATTTATGTATTTCATTTTGTTTAGATTTCTGGCATCTCTTTAAAAGGTATTAACACCCATAGAATTTGAAGACTAATTCCACTCCTCGAGGATTCGACCGAAACTCATGTTGGGTTATACTTGAAAACAATTGCCTTGCCCATAAATCAGGAGTAAGTTGAGTGTTATTAGTAATCTTAACACTAGGGCTAGTAGTAGCTTTACTATGCAAGTCAAATCCCTTAGTGTGCATTCCCGATTCACCTATTATACTCTACAAATTAGGGATATTTCTAGATTTTGGATCTTACCCGTTTGGTAGCCATTTTCCACCTCTACCATGTTTGACCACACTATTACAGTAAAACTGGGTGGTGATTTCTTCATAGTATCTAAAGATGGTGTCACTATACTTTTAGTCAAATGGAATGGTATCATCCCATATAGGACATTAATAATTTTTATCTTTTTTGTATTTTCTTATTATGGGATTATCTTCCAAGTTGTATTTTACGTCTAGAGTCCTTTTAGATAAGCTGATTCTTCTTGCTAGATTTAGTTTCCCAATTATTTCAGCAAAAGCTAAGGACAATTTCGATTTTTAGAAAGATAAATTAAGGTTTTCCATATATGATAATTATGTATATTATTTATGTATCCATATTAGAAGAATCAAGTTGCAAAGGTTTATGTACAAAGTAAAGGAACCAGGTCCATTAGAGAAAGGAGATAATTGTCGATCAATGAATGTAAAAGAAATTCCAAGTAATAGACAGATTCCTAGTGGAACTTGGTTTATGTCATAAATGTATGGATCAAGAAATAAGAACTTTCTATGAAAACATTACCATGCATCTATAAAATAAAGAACTCTAGAAAAAGAAGAAACCATGTGGATGTCAAAAAATAAGGAATTAAAGTAAAAATCCAAAAACACTCTCTATTCTCTCCTCAATTGACCCCCCCCAATCCTAATTTAAATGAGTAGTATGCTCATCGATCAGTCATTTCCTATGGATGGCTAGCATTAGTCTATCTCTGTTTTTATCTCTTTAGGTCTCTTAACATTGTAGGCCCTAAAATAATATTCCAGAGAAATCTTTTATTAATACAATTGCTAATAAGGATCAAAAGAAAAAAACAATTTCATGTAAGGAAGTCACTATGGTAGAAGGTGTTCTTTATATCAATTGGACAGAGGAAGAAATTGATAGAATGAAATAGATTAAGAATCTTCAATTTGCCATTATTAATTGTGGTTATATCGAATTGAGAATGTCTTTCTTCATTAGCATCGGATTGAGAATCTTCAATTTGCAATTATTAATGAAAAATATCCTTTTTGGTAAACCAACACTTTTATTTTTTTTCTATGCTATTTTTATGGATACTGATAATAAAACTATAGGGAAAGTAAGAATGTAATCAATTCAAATCAAATTTTATTATGTTCTAAATTATTGTAAGGAATTCAGGATGGAAGGGCATAACAAAGATGACAGTGGAATTCTCAATAATAACAAAGGAGTAAAGGTGGTGGTGATAGAGGAAAAGACTAGGAAAAGAAACAATCACAACAAGTTCCTTGGGTTAATAGACTACAAAAAACAAAGAAAAAAATTATATCTAGTGGTAGAGTGGTTTGTGATCCAGAATTGTGGTATAGTGTAAGATAAAAATCCTATAAGGAATAAAGTTAATTACTTTTCAAGTCCAACCCTTGATGGAAAATAGGTTTGAAGTTCTAAGTGAAGAACTTCAAAATCTAATAACTCAATCAGCAAATATTAATAAAAATAACAACAACAATTCAACCCCTAAATATACATAAAAAGAAAAAGAATAACAACATCATTACAACACATCAGATCAAAGGAACTCTCAACATAGTTAATCTTCAAAGGATTGGGTCACTAGAACTTTTGAAAATATTTGAGGGTGATTCAATAACTCCAACCATTAACATTACTGTATAAATAATGTATCAAAACATCACAAATGTTAAGCAACATAATAATGGTGAAGATGAGGATATGTATAATAGTCCAGTAGATTCTAGATCAGCTTTAAATACTGATATTAGTGCCAAAATAGACGATAGCGATGTTAACAAAGGAGTTTGAAAATTAGTTATCATATGATGCTCAATTTCTAATAACACTAACAAAGATGCAAATATTACCAATAAAATTTCAAAAGATGCAAGATTTGAGAAGTAGGAAGAAATAGTATATAATTGCATGATAGTGATGGAAATCCCTATGGTTGTTTAAACTAATGAATACAACTATTGGTTCATAATTTAAAGGATGATAACTATTGTGAAACAATAAACTCAAATCAAATAGTCAAGGCCATAAAGAGACAGATATTTTTGAGGATGTCCTGGATCATATATTAATTGAAACAAAATTATCTCCAAGAGTATTGAATACCACAAAAAAGGGATGAATCAAAGTAATGGCGACAACATTCAACCCATCAAAGTTCAGGCAAAGAGGTTTAAGTTAGTAAATGATAATGAAATTTATATGCACTATTAGATTTGTGAAGTCTCAATAAGCTTTTCAAACAGTACAATATTAGACAAGTTTCATAAGTTTTTATTTATTAGGGTACTATAACTTTTTCAGAATATTAAATGCATCAACAAATATAGATTAAAATTAAGGATTCCACTTATTATTACTAATCCTAATGGAAAAATCTATTTTCTTTTACAAATCATGATTTTGACACGATAGTGGAGAAAGATACAGAGCAATAGCTTACATTATATTTGTCGCATAAAAATAAAGCCAAAAGTTTCTTTGTCATAATAATTTATGCTAAGTACAATGCTGAACAAAGATTGACAATTTGGGAGGATATTTATTAAGTCC
>JAPEIP010000006.1:138360530-138441042 GCA_026120095.1 Capsicum chinense | reverse complement strand
AAAGAGGTTTAAGTTAGTAAATGATAATGAAATTTATATGCACTATTAGATTTGTGAAGTCTCAATAAGCTTTTCAAACAGTACAATATTAGACAAGTTTCATAAGTTTTTATTTATTAGGGTACTATAACTTTTTCAGAATATTAAATGCATCAACAAATATAGATTAAAATTAAGGATTCCACTTATTATTACTAATCCTAATGGAAAAATCTATTTTCTTTTACAAATCATGATTTTGACACGATAGTGGAGAAAGATACAGAGCAATAGCTTACATTATATTTGTCGCATAAAAATAAAGCCAAAAGTTTCTTTGTCATAATAATTTATGCTAAGTACAATGCTGAACAAAGATTGACAATTTGGGAGGATATTTATTAAGTCCTAGTAGGTATGAATAGCCATTGGATAGTTAGGGGGTAATTTTAATATGTTTTCAAATGCAGTAGAAAAAATAGATGGAATACCAGTGATTGATGTTGCATTTTAGCTTATGATTAAATAAAGTATAGTTTAAAGGGAGCCCTTTCACCAAGTGGAATATTAGGGTCAGTAATGACTGTATGTTTAAAAGATTAGGCAAGGTTCTAATTAATCATGATATTCAAGGATGGTTTAATCATGTTGAGGTGGAATACTTACCAAGAACTAGGTTTGGTCATACACGTTTTTCTCAACTTATAAAGAATCTATTAATTGACATTTGAAACCTAAAAGGTTTCTCAATTTTGAGCTAAGAATAACTCTTATAAATATGTTGCTAAGTATTACTGGATCAACAGTGTATCTTAGAATCCCTTTCTTTATTTTAAGGAGAATATAAAAAGAGTCAAATCAGTATTGACAAAATAGATCAAGAAAACTTATGTGATATATTAAGAAACTGATCATTAGAGAATACATTTTCAAAAACAAAGAAAAACTACTTAAAGATGTCCCTAGTGCTGAAAATAGAGAAGTCAAGCAAGGACCTCAAGCTGAATATAAGATATATCTTTATTTTGAAGAGATTTTTTGGAAACAAAAGGTAGGGTATGATTGGTTTGAAAATGGTAATAGAAATAAAAGGTTTTTATACAATATTGTGATGGGTAGAAAGAAAAAATTACAGTTGTAAACAATTCAAAATAGTCAAGGACTATGGCTTAAGGATGAAAGACATATCGCAGTAGAAGTAGTGGGTTTTTATCAGAACTAATTCACCCAATAAATATATTATTCTACTTATTTTTATTTTTTTAACACATTCCTAAATTCATCATTGATAATTTGAATTCAGATCATTATAGACAAGCTAGCCTAAAAGAAGTCAGAAAAGATATTCTGAATTGAAATTATGACAGTGCTAGAGGTCCCTGGTGGTTTAACATGAATATTCTATCAGTGTTATTGGGGGATTGTTGGAAATGATATTTTTAGAATGGTTTAAGATCTTTAGTAGTAATACTCTTCCAAAATCCACTGCTCATACAAATTTTGTTCTCTTTTCTAAAAAGGACCATGTTCAATTTTTCACTAACTCGAGATCAATTAGTATGCGAAATTTCTTAATAATATCATATCTTGGATTATACATGTTTTAATTGGAAAATCAAGGTTTATTTCACTCTATTACTATTAGGTATCTGCATGCTAATCTTCTACTTTGATTTTATATTTTTTCTCTAAATTAGTGCTAGAAGTACATTAAATGCATTGTTTTCATTTTGATAAGGTAAGAATACTAAATAAGTTTGGTTGATAATTATTGAATTCTTACACTAAGTAGTTGGAAAAGGAGTTCTTATATTTTGTTTACTTGGTGTTTTGTTCAAGACTAATTGAACGCCGACTAGAATCTCACTAACCAATTACGTCATCCAAATCCAAATGATTGAATGATGGCTAGAATCTCGGCGGCCAGTGGTGCCCTTTTATTATTCTTGATTGAATGCCGACGACCATTAATATCTATGACCAACAACTCATATAATGGATCCAATGAAGATTTCTCTTCTTTCTTGCACTCTTGATTTTGAGAATCTTATCTCATCAGAGTTGCAAACTCTTTGTTGCTATTAATAGCAGTCAGAAGTGACCTAATTCTTTATGGGTCGGAAAGTTAAGGAATAAATCTGACTGATCGTGACTTTTGATGACTTCTTTGATGAACTATTTTTGCACTTCTTCTCTTCTGCCTGTTCTATTTTCTTTCCTTTATAACCTCTTTTACGTATTATAAGTTAGGCGCATCTTTTTTTGGTGACTAAATTTTTTGGTGACCAGTACTTTTCTAGCGATTAGTAATTTTTTGGGCAACTAACAAAATTTCTGGCAAAAAATTTCAAAAATGGTGTCAACAGTAGTTAAAGGTGACAACAATGAAATTTCGGCGACCAATTTCTGCACCAACTTGTTAAAATTTGACAAATCAATCAACAAAACATCCTCACTTCATCTTCTTCTTGGATCGGGTGCACTCATTTTATTTTACATACTGTTTCATTGGATAGTTGTATTTTTTGTCCTAGCTATCCCAGTTTTTTAATCTGATTACTTTGTCTTATTACTGTTACTTGGTTACTAGCATATCTATATTTTGTGGTATTATATTTCTTTTTATTAATTGTTGTTTATCAAAACTTCTATTATTATATTGGTTTTATTCCTTTTAATATATTGTATATTTCTTTCTGTGTCCTTAGCATATAGTGGTTATAGATTCAAGCTTCTTTATGGATTTATTTTACTATAATCGATGTGTCCTTTTAGCCTTACCTTTTTTCTCCCTTTTGTTCCCTTTTACTTTTTTTTGTCTCTTCTATCTTCACTTATTTGCATAGAGGCTGCTATAGGTGATAGTAGACTAGGGTCTTATCGTAGGTCAGGATTGAGGTTAAAAGTGTTGGGATAGGGTTGGTTCATAGGTCGAGGTTGAGGTTAGGGTTTGGGGAGAGGGGTAGTAAAGTTAGGTGGGATAAAAGAGCTTATAGGTTGTGAGTTAGGTCTTAGAAGGAAAACAAATAGGTAGGATCTAAGGAGAAGGATGTGGATGGGTATAATTTGTGGTACTTGAGTAGCATAAGACATAGGAATAAGGTAGGTTTGTTAGTAGATGAAGAGCTTTGTGGGTAGGTAGTGGAGGTTAGGTGGGTTAATAATAGGGTGATATCGATTAAGTTATTCATTGGAGGGTCTATAATGAATGTTTTCAGTTCCTACACTTCATAAGTAGGCTTGGATGAGAAGGAAAAAAGTTATTTTGAGAGGTGTTGGATAAGATGGTGAGAGGTGTTTCTAGCTCTGAGAAGCTTGTCATTGAAGGGGATTTTAATGGACATATTGGGGATTTATTAGGAGGTTATAATGATGTGAATGGCAGTTTCATCATTGGGGAATGGAATGAAGGAAGTGTTTCTCTTTTGGATTTCGCTAGGGCTTTTGGGTTGTGGGTACCGAATTCAGGTTTCTTAAAGAATGAGGAGCACCTTATTACCTTTCATAGTTTGGTGGACAAAAATTAGATAGACCTTTTACTCCTTAAGAATGCTAATAGAGAGCTATGTAAAGGCTATAATATCATACCCAGAGATATTCTTTTGATCCAACATAAGCTTCTAGTGATGGACTTAGTAACCAAAAAGGCAGAAAGAAGAGGGAGTGGAGGATCGACCTATGATTACATGGGGTAGCATGACTTAAGCCAGTGTATGGGAGATAGAGGAGAAGTTGATGACTTTATAGGCCTAGGATAGTATAGGGGATGTGGTTAGTATGTTAGATACGACTACCAGTTGCAATAGGGAGATCACTAAAGAGGTGTTAGGCATTTTAAGAGGTCAATCGGGAAAGCACCGGGGGGACCGGTGGTGTAATGTAGATCTAAAGAAATAGTAGAAAATAATAAGGTGACATATGCTAAGTTGGTAGAGAGAAATGATGATGAGGAGAAGATGTCAAACAAGAATAAATATAAGTTAGCTAAAAAAGAGGCTAAGGTAGTGGTTACAACGGCAAAGCAAAAAACTGTTGAGACCTTGTATACAACTTTAGAGAAGAAAGGTGGGGATAGGAAGTTATATAGGCTTGCCAATGGTACGAAGAAGAAGGATTGTGACCTTGACCAAGTGAAGTACATCAAATGGGAGGATGAAAAAGTGTTGGTGGAGGATGCCCTCATTAAGAAGAGGTTGCAATCCTATTTCCATAGACTTTTGAAAGATGATGAGGATAAAGGTTTTATGCTGGGGGACATGGAGAACTCAGAGAAGTATCGTGATTATGGTTATTGTAGGTATATCAAGGTGGAGAAGGTCAAGAAGGCTATACATAGTATGCATAGGGGTAGGGCGACTGGGCCAACCAAGTTTTTTTGTGGATTTTTCGAAGAGCACTAGCAGGGTAGGTTTGAGAGGCTGATGAAATTATTTAACATCATTTTTAGGGAGGCAAAGATGCCTGAAGTGTGGATATGGAATACGGTGGTTTCTTTATATAAGAACAAGGGGGACAGTCAAAGTTGCAACAACTATAGGGGTATCAAGCTGTTGAGTCATACTATGAAGCTTTGGGAAAGCGTGGTAGAGTTGAGACTAAGGAGGATAATGACTATTTTTGAGAATCAATTTTGTTTCAAGCCAGGTCAGTCACTACTGAGGCCATTCACCTTGTAAGGAGATTATTAGAGTAGTTTAGGGAGAGAAAGAACGTCTTGCATATTGTATTTATCGATCTTGAGAAGGTGTATGACAAACTTCCAAGGGAGATTCTGTGGAGGTGTTTATAGGCTTGAGAGGTGCTTGTGGTATACACTAGTTTGATTCAGGAAATGTATAAAGGTGCAAAGACTCTTGTAAGGACGACAGGAGGTGATTCATAACACTTTCAAATTTTGATAGGGTTGCACTAGGGATCAAATCTTAGCCTATTTTTATTTGCCTTAGTGATGGAGGTTTTGACATGGAATATCCAAGGGGAGGTGCCTTGGTGTATATTATATGCTGATGATGTTGTACTAATTGATGAGACTCGAGGAGGAGTTAATTATATTTTAGATCTTTAGAGACAAACCCTTAAGTGGAAAGTATTTAGGATGAGCAGAACTAAGATGGAGTACTTGGAATGTAGGTTTAGTGATTATCTTGAAGAAAGAGAGTTTCAAGTACCTTGGGTTTATGATTTAAGCAAATGGGGAAATTGATGAAGATGTCACACACCATATTGACGTAGGGTGGCTGAAATAGAGGCTTCCTTCAACAGTCTTGTGTGATAAGAACATGCCTCCTAATCTCAAAGGTAAGTTTTACCGAGTCATAATTCGACTAGCTATGTTGTATGACGTGGAGTGTTGTCCAATTAAAAACTTCCATATCCAGAAGTTGAAGGTGTCAGAGATATAGGATAGGGTTAGAAATGAGATTATTCAAGAGAAGATAAAAGTGGCTTCAGTGAAGGACAAGATATAGGAAGTGAGATTGTAATGGGTTAGCCATGTGATGAGGAGGGGCACAGATGCTCCAGGATGGAGGTATGGGAGTATGAATATGGATGGTTTTAGGTAGGGTAGAGGTAGGCCTAAGAAGTATTAGAGGGAGGTGATCAGACATGACATGGAGAAGTTACAACTTACGGAGGACATGACTCTTGATAGGAAAATATGAAGGACACCGATTAGGGTAGAGGGTTAGTGCGTAGGAGTACGTCCGTGGTGTATTAGTGATACCTATATTTTTGAAATAGATATTTATAGTATTACCTTGTGCGTGTCTTGTTTTTTTTATTATCGATATGCTATAGAAATATAGCACTTATGATGCTTAAACTTTGAGAATATGCATGTACGTAAGGCTATTTTGTTAGATTTGATGTGTTTTTGGAATGTTTTGTAGAAAATTAGATTTTTGATGCTTAATTCGAGAAAAATTTGAGAAGTGATGTTTTTGGCCACTTACTTGACCATTAATGAGTATTCATGACACTTTACAACTTGTTCGTGACCAAAACACGTGCGAAAATTGAAAAATAGCTGAAAAAATGACTTCTGACACTTTCTAAGTTAATATGCAGATCGAAAATAGTACATGTGGATTGCATGTGGGTAAAGTATGTGTCAGAAGTTCAAAATACCAAGAGCTAACCTACCAAGAGCAGGCCACATTTAGCAGTTGCACCCAAGGCCAGGTCGCAAGTAGCAACTACAAGTAGCCGCCGACATCAACTTTTTTGGATCATTCCAAAATCGTTTCCTAGGGTTTTTATGTCTCCCAATTACAAATACCAATTATGTATGGGTAGTTATGTTTTCCTATTTTAGTTAGGATTTGATTTCTAGGGTTTCTTGTAATTTATACATTCCTATTTGGGTTTGTATTCGTTCATACTTTCATACATGTACATATCTAGGGGTAAGCCTTTAGGGGCTATCCTATACGTTCATTGAAATTAAGTAAGCGTGTCCTCAAAGTATGACTACTCACTACTGCTACTGCTGAGGATCAGATAAGTCTAATCGTGAGCTGGGAATTGAGTGTCAGAACCTATGATATAATATATCATAGTGCAAAAGAAAAGGTATGCAATCGGCACTTTGAATATACTGGTATGCTAAATGAGGTAGGCTGATATGCATGGTCAAAATTAATAATTAACTTAATATGCATGTAAATCATAGAGTACTGAATAAAGAGCATGAAATCTGTAGGTACTGGGACTATGTGGAAATCTGTAAATACTAAGTATGCATGAAAATCTATAGTTACTGAGGATGCATGACCAAGCATATAACATGAATTGAGTAAAATTTGTAAACTAAAATACTAAAATAACTAAAATTTGTATGCTTTGGTCAAACAACATTGACTGAATAAAAGAATTGGGACTGTAACTGAGACTGCATCTGAGACTGTAGGAGGTATCATCTAACCGACATTCCCCAATTTGAGGTAATCAGGGTCCATCCAGTAACCCAGTTGAAAGAGTGTTAATATCATACCACGAGTACTAACACTGGCTGTATGGATCCACTAAACTGATATAACATCCAAAGGACTAAGGGTGACAAGCCTGAATTGACGGGTGACCCCCGCAAGATAGTCAAGCCTAATCTGATGGGTGACTTCACATATTCTATGCTGGCTATGTAGTTCTGGAGAATGGGGACTACTGCAAATAACTCTGCCTATATGATGGGGAAGCTACTATCCCTACAATAGCTCGGTGCTAAATCCTACTCCCAATTGAAAGGCACTGAAATACTAGATTGTTCTGAGTTTAACTGACTGATATTTGACTATTCTGATAATGCTCATAGTATATTTTGAAGACTATTTTGTAATGTACTTAGACTAGACTACAAAAAAAGCTATGTTTTTAAGGTATTCAATACTCCAAGACTGAAAAACAACAATGGTAAAATGACACTGAAGCTTGGGGGACAAAGCATGAATTCTTTTATTATATCAATCACTCTTGCAGGCATTTTATCTAACACTTGTAGTTCATGGTTTAAAACAATCATAGGAATGTCACGAAACTTTTCAAAATAACATGAATTTGACATAATAGTATTAAATTATGGTTTAATTCATTAGATAATAATATTAAAACATGGAGGAGTGAATAACAACAATAATTTCATTGAATCGTTGTATAAAATCAATAGTACATGGAGATTCATGGGTGAAATCACAATTTAAAATCAATTAACTTGCAAAGATCAAAATTTTATAATTTAAATAGGATACTTGAACTCCATGGATGAAATAAATCCGTGGATGAACATCTAACATATCAGGGATAATGAATTTAGGAAGATTGATGGAGAGTTCTTGAGATTTGGCTTTGAATTTCAGAGTTAGGTTTGTTGTTCTTGAAGAGAGTTAATTTTAATTTGAGAGAATAATGCAAAAGGCAGCAAATAATACTCTCTTAGGGTTTAAATCCCATTTTTATTCGGATTTGGGGCCATGGGAAAAGACCAAATGACCCCTGTAACTTAAAATAGCAAAACTGAAAAAATTCCCTATTTCCAACCTTGACGCGATGCGATGCTATCGCACCGTGTCACTTGAATTGGACAATTAGGAAAATGCATGGTGGCACAATGTTGAGTAATCACGTTTCCACCCTATTTGTGACCTGGACACTCACCTCAATGTGCTGGCATCGTGCAACAACACTTGAAAATGACAAATTCCAATTTCTCTCTTAGAGCAACACGTCAGGATCACAATACCTCATTAGAAATTGCCAATCGCCATTTAGAATGGCTCCATGATGTGCTGGGGACTAAAATGATGGTGTTTTATGACTGAAACTTAAAATTTCCATAACTTCTTACCTGGTTATCTGAATTGGGCGAATTTTATATCGTTGGAAGGCTAATTTAATTTCCTACACAATGGCAGGCTCTAAATTGACAAATAATGAGTGTATCAAAAATTTTATATATGAATACTCATGTATTGGGAATAATATTATGCTAAGAAATGCAGGGTATTACAATATCTCCCCCTTGGGATCATTTGTTCTCGAATGAGACTAGTTAACCTGAGGGAAAACTGATGGACCGAGCTTACACACTGAACATGCATATCTGATGCATGGAATTCATGAATTAACTGACTCATAAATGCACGACTAAAATAAACATGATGTGCAACTAAAACTGAGCATGATAGAGAGAAATCTTAAGAAAATCAGTACCTTATACTGAATTTGGATTCGCGGAGAAAAAATTAGCGTACTTCGTCTGCATATATTCCTATACTTCCCAAGTAGATACCTCAATAGACTGATTTCGCCAAAGAACTTTGACCAATGAAATTTCTTTATTCCTTAGTCTACAAACTTGATGATCAAGAATTTCGACTGGAACTTCCTTAAATGAAAGATTGTTCTGAATATCTACAATTTCTAAGCGAACAACTACAGCTGGATCACCAAAACACATTTTCAACAATGATACATGGAACGTTGGGTGTACTGAGGCTAAATTTGAAGGCAACTCAAGCTCATAGCTATCTTTTAAAAAAAACTAAGAATTACTAAGGGACCAAGATATTGGGGACTGTGTTTCCCTCTCTTGCCGAATCTCTTAACTCCCTTCATGTGAGAGATTTTCAAGTACAAAAAATCACCAATCTCAAACTCGAGATCCTTTCTCCTCACATCTACATATGACTTCTGTCAGCTTTGGGCAACCCTAAGCCTTTCTCAAATAAACTAAACCTTCTCTAACGTACCAAATACCAAGTCAGCCACTACTACTGTGGTCTCACCTACTTTAAACCAACCAATTGGAGATCTATACCTCCTACCATAGAGAGCCTTAAACAAAGCTATCTAGATACTAGATTGATATCTGTTATTGTATGCAAATTCGATCAAAGGCAAGTGGTCATCCCAACTATCTTTAAAATCAACTATGCATGCTCTTAACATAACTTCTAGAGTCTAAATGGTCCGTTCTTCTTGACCATTTGTCTGAGGGTGGAAAGCTCTACTGAGATGGACTTTGGTACCAAGAGCCTTTGGGAATACTTTCTAAAAGTGAGGTAAACTGTGTACCTCTATCTGAGATGATAGATAAAGGAGCACCGTGCAACTTGACCAACTCTTTGAGATAGAGTTTGGCATAGTCCTTGGATGAATAAGAGGTATGGACTGGCAATAAATAAGCTGATTTGGTCATCCTATCTATGATAACCCAAATAGAATCGTGCTGATGACGAGTATAAGGAAAACCCATCACAAAGTCCATGTTAACTTCCTCCCATTTCCAAGTGGGAATACTGAACTCCTGCATGGACCCATTAGGCTTCTGGTGTTCAATATTAACTTTTTTGTATGTAGAGCATTTAGATATAAACTCTTTAATATCTCTCTTCATCCCACTCCACCAATAGATTTCCTATAAATCACGGTACATCTTAGTAGCCCCTGGATGAATAGAGTAATGCATACCGTACATTTCTAGAAGAATTCATTACCTCAATTCATCTATACCAGGCACACATAGGTGACCATGACAACACAACACACCATCTCCTCCTTGGGAGAAAACCTCTACCTTCTGATCTCTGATTGATTCTTTCAACTTAACTAAACTAGGATCTCTATCCTGCTTTTCCTTTACCTCGAAAACTAGAGATAATTCTAAGCTACTCTGCACCCATATACTACCTTCTTCTGAATTGAGTAAGCGGATACCTAGTATGGCAGGCTGATGAACTTCCTGATCTAACTTCTTCTTACTATCCATAACATGAGAAACACTACCCATAGACAACCAACTAAGAGCATCATCTACTATATTGGCCTTGCCCAGAAGATACAGAACGTTTATGTCATAACCCTTTAACAACTCTAACCACCTTCTCTGATACAAATTTAAATATTTTTGAGAGAACACATACTACAGGCTCTTATGGTTAGTAAACAAATCAACGTGCACCCTATGCATGTAATGCCTCCAAACCATTTATGTGAATACTACTGCTGCCAACTCAAGATCATGAGTCATATAATTTTTCTCATGGGTTTAAGTTATCTGGAGGCATAGGATATGACCTTACCTCTCTATATGAGAACACAATCAAAACCTACTCTGGATGCATCACAGTACACCACAAACCCATCTGAACTATCTAGAAAGGTAAGAACTAGGCTAAGGTGAGTTGAGTCTTCAACTCCTAAAACCTCTTCTCATAGGAATCTGACCACTAAAACCTAACTTTCTTCTGAGTCAATCTGGACATGTGGAATGCAATATAAGAAAATCCTTTAATAAACTGACAGTAATAGCCAACTATGAGATGGGTCTAGGCTAGTTTCTCATTGCTTCAGTCTTTTGAGGATCAACTCTAATGCCATCACCAAAAATGATATGGCCAAGCAAAGGTATTGATCTTAGTCAAAATTCACACTTACTAAATTTAGTCAATAATCGGCGAGCAATAACAGTTTGTAACACTATTCTGAGATGGTCTACATGATCAGTTTTACTACAGGAGTACATGGAGATTCATGGGTGTAATCATAATTTAAAATTAATTAACTTACAAAAATCAAAATTTTATAATTTAAATAGGATAATTGGACTCCATGGATGAAAGGAATCCATAGATGAACATCTAACATACCTTGAATAATGAATTTAGGAGGATTGATAGAGATTTTTTGAGATTTGGCCGTGAATTTGAGAGTTAGGGTTCTTGTTCTTGAAGAGCAAATAATTCTCTCTTAGGGTTAAATCTTGTGTTTAGGTAGATTTGGGGCCATAGTAAAAGACCAAATGGCCCCTGTAATTTAAAATCATAAAACTGGATAAATTCCTGATTTTCACCCTTAGCGCAATGGGGCGCTATCGCACCGTGTCACTAAAATTTGACAATTGGGAAAATTCATGATGGAAAAATATGGATTAATTGCATTGCCACTTTGTTTGTGACCCAAAAACTCACCACGACGTAGTGGAATCGCACTACAACACTAGGAAATGACATATGCCAATCTGTCCTTTGGCACGATATGTCAGGATTGTGATAACTTACTAGAAATTGCCTATCATCATTTAGGCTAGATCCGTGAGACGCTGGGGACTAAAATGATGGTGTTTTATATCTAAAACTTTAAATCACCATAATTCTTACCAGATTATCTGATTTGGGTAAATTTTATTTTGTTGAAAAGCTAATTCAATTTCCTATGCAATGGAAGGCTCTAAACTGATAAATAATGATTATTTCAATAATTTTATATATGAATACTCATGTATTGGGACTTATAATACACTAAGGAAATGTGAGGTATTACACTTAGCTAAGGTTGTAGGAATCCTGGTGGATTAATAAAGTAGAAGAAGTGCCAAATTGTTCTAGATAAAGATTCTTGCATGTATGGGGTTTTATTCATTCTTATTGATTTCTTAACAGTGGCCATTATTAACATCTTGCCTAGATTATTGCTACTTACTCTTAAATAAGAGTAGTGACTAGGAAAAGAAGATCATAATAGTAATTTGAAGATTAACTGTCAATCCAAGCTAATAGGTATTATCTAGGAAAGATAGTTATCTATCATCTAATAACTTGCAACTCAAACGTTAATATTTAACTGGGATCCAAGATAAGGGCTAATAAGGAGACTTCCTGATACTCAAAAGTTAAAGAGTAAAATCTGTCATCTCATCCAAAAGACTATTGATGGTACATAACTTATCAGATTCTGCATGCAAGATATTGGAATAGTTTAACATTGCATGATAAGTCTACTGAGTTGAAAAACTAGGGGGAATACAAGCCTAGTGTTCAAATTAAATTGTTCACTACCAAAATCAACTAAGCCTTGTTACTTTTAGCTAGTTACTACAAATCTCCCTGTTTTACTTTTTTGCACTACCTTATGATTCTAACAAATTCAAGATACATTTTTGGCCTATTCCCTGTGGTATTGACCCCAACCTAGTTGGGTTACTATATTTTGACAACGACTGCTTTATCTTTCAAAAGAAGGGTAGTTTGGGCGTTATCAATTATCCTTTGCTATCTAGCTGTGTGATATCTTTTATAATTGCATGTTTTTTTTGTTATATTATTATTATGTATCTCGAGCTGAGGCTCTATCAAAAATAACATCTCTACTTCATATGAGGTAGTGGTAAGGACTGCATATACTTTATCCTCCCTAGACCACACTTAGCAGTAATACACTGGGTATGTTGTTTTTGTTGTTGTACATAATATAATTGAAGAATATCTACCCAAATTGATTTCTTATAATCATCAAGATTTGGTAAATATAGAAATATCATTAAGAATGTGTTATTAACTCAAGATATTATTCCAAAAAGGAAAGCCTGCTTATATGGTGATTAAACTTAATATGGATAAGGCTTATGACAAAGTATCTTGGTTATTCCTAATTAAATCACCGAGGATGATGAGTTTTTCTAAGGTCTTTATAGACATGATTTGGAGGATAATTTATTGGTATTTATCCGTGAGCAGTGGTCAATCTCATGGTTTTGTTCAGTATACCAAGGAAGTAAAGAGGGAAGACCCTTTCTCTTGATTTATTTATAATTTTAGAAAAAGTGTTAACTACCCTAAACTCTTTATTTGAGGATGCTCAAATTGTAGGGTATGGTTTACCAAAGTGGAGTACATATCTTAATCATCTAACCTATGCAGATGACACTATCATATTTGTTTAAATTAATGAGTATTCTTTAAAGAAAATTGTATTAAATATGTTGAACTATGTGACTAAATTAGGACAAAAGGTTAATAAGGATAAAAGAGTATTTTATCTATTTCAAAATATAGTATCTGATGTGAGACAATTAATGGAGGAATGTGCAGGTATACCTGAGGTCATTTTCCTTTCAAATGCCTACATTTTCCTATGACACATGCAAGGGATAGGAAAGAACACTATGCAAATCTTCTCAAGAGGGTTATGGATAAGCTTGATTCTTAGAATAGGAGTATGTTATCATATGAAAGAAAGAAGGTATTAATTACCAGTATTTTACAATATATTTCAATTCATGTGTTAGTAGCTATTATTCTTCCTAAATATATTATACAAGAGCTAATTGGGATTTTTTCTAAGGCATTAAGGCACAACATGGGTATCATCATATCCTTACACTTGCAAGCTTAACTCTATGGAATAACAATCACATTAACTTGGGGGAATACCTTGACCCCATTTGTTCATTAAATCAAATTTGAGTAATGCCTCTACCTTTTTTGTTCATTTTTCAATTCAAGCATGTCCAATAAGGCCTTTAAAATCCATATTCGTTGTTTATCCATTTGTACAATGCAATAGTATAATTTAGTAAATTAAACTAAATGACAATTTCACCATTCAAATCCATTTACACCTACGATACCCCCAAATTTTAGCCCTTGAAACTTTCTTGAGCTTTGAGCTCACTGCCTTGGTTACGACGGGACGCTGTGAGTCATAGAGTTTCTTGACAAGTCATTGGGATGAGTCATAACCAAACCAGTAAGTTTGTGGACTGATTTTTCTCTAAGTACAAGTAGCTCACTAAGATCAATAATGATATGTTATAAGTCGTAGGAGCAATCGTAGGGTATCCAGTGTAAGTCCCAAATTCGGTTCTGTGTTGACTACAACTACACCCTACGAGTCACAGGGTCCCATTATGAGTGGTGCCATCTAGTTGTTAGAATAAAAATATAAGGTTTCTTGGTGGTATTGCCTTGGTTACGACTTATGGTGACAAGTCGTTAGTTGTGGTTATGAGTCAAGGGGTGTCTCATAGTCAAAGGTGACACTTTTTAAGCTTTTAAGCTAAGGGCATTCTAGATATTTATCCTCTTACCCAACTTGAAATCCACATCTTATAACCTCTTTAGGGTGTTATTTTCTCTCTAAAACAATCTAAGTAACATCTCAAATACTCTTAAAGCCTCAAGGTCAAGAACACTTAGGGTTTTAATAAGTTGATCAATTAAGGCTCTTAAGGGTGATTTCCCTCCGTATGTCCTACTATTACAAGAATGTTACTCTTCCTCCATTGTTAATTTTGTAAAGTCATGTTATTTAAAGTATTGTTCATGTGATTATTATGGTGATTTTAAAACAGGAGTTAGTGGTTTTGAATGTTTAACAATTGAACCATGTTTCTCATGGTTTATATAAATGATTTTCATATTTTTAATATGGTTTTGAACTTGTGGGTGCATGGATATGGTGAATGAATTAGGGAATTGTGATTTTCCTAAACTTGTAACTTTTGAAGTTGTTATGACCCCAATCCCATAGTATGAAATTGGTTGTAATTACGAGAATTGTCAGAATTTGTAAAATTGAACTAGTCTTGAACTACTGTATATTATAAAGGGATATTTGAAATACAATGGTATGATTTAATGAACAAAGGGAGTCATGTATCCCACCATGTATTAATGAATAAAAGAAGTTATTCTCCCTAAGTTTATGGAAATTATTTTTGGCATGATGTGTTACCTTGCAAGTATACTTGGTATGATAATACCAATAATGTATGCCTAGATTTGTATTGTGGTTCATTGAATGGAATTGTGTGATAAATTTTTTAATTGGGTTCTAGTGAGGGTTGTGTAGCTGAGTTATGAAAGTGGAGGTCTGATTGACTGATACTAGAAATTTCATTTATCGGCACGGGGGTTAAAGTTACCGAAGAGGTTTGAGTCCCCTATAAATCATAATATGATTGGGTTCTTAAGTCACCTTGGTATATGTTAGGACGTTTGAGTCCCCCGTATGTATGTATAAGAGACTATTCTTTGGTTTGTGTAGCTACACCATTAGGGCCCAATCAGGGGTAAGAGCTGGGGCCCATATAAACCGTGGGTACTATTATATGTTGGTTGAGCAACACAATCCAGTCTAATATTTTTAAAAGAATATAAGACTTATTCCTTATCCTGACATATGATATATAAATATATATATATTTATGAATTTAATTATGTGCATAGGTTTTGAATGAGTTTTAAACTATTGATTATGTCATTATGTTATCTTTATCCCTGAGCTACATGCTAGCATTTACCTCGCTAACTGTCATTAGAAACTGTATCCCGATGCAATGCAAGAATTAGTCATACTTCTATACCTTCTACTCAATGACTTGGATTCAAGATCACTTAGCGAGTCATATTAAAGTGGTGAGCTTCCATACTTTGAAAGACCCCCATTTCATGATTATGGCTCTTTTTATATTTTGACTATCCCTTTGTATTTGGTTTTTGGCTATTTTAGGGGTCTGTCCTAACACTATATTAATATTCAATTTTATATTATTGTTTAAAAGGATTTGTATGGACTACTATAGCTATTAGGTAGCTTTGGTCTAGCCTTTGTCCGATCGTTGATGGCTGGTTATGGACTCACATTTAAGAATTTCTTAGACTATTGTATGCTATCTTGTTATATATATGGAATTCAGCTGATCTTAGGGTATAGTGTGTTTGGTTTGGTTTGGTTAGGTATAGGGGATGATCTTTGGTCCATGTGGGACTTGAGACACCCGTCACGGGTAGGCCGTGGTTCGGGTCATGACTACACAAGTAGGTTGAGGGAACATAATTAATTCAAAACGAATTTCAAGTTTAAGATATCAATTTGGGGGAATACCTTGAACCCCATTCCAATTCCCACACCCCCATTAGTTTCAAACATCAGTTATTATTATGAAGAACTTATAAAAATAATGAAAAAGCAATTCAAGGATTAAATATTCCAAAATCCTCAACCATGACAATACCCATATTTAAATCCATATAATTAATCTATTTAAAACACATACTTTCGTAAAATAAGAGTTGGGGAAAAATAACATGCCTGAAATACTAAGATTTATGGAGAGAAATTAACCCTTGATCTCTTGGATGACCAACTTATTGGAAACCCTAAGTATCTTGACCTTGGAGAATTTAGAAATTTTGAGAGAGTTTTTGGAGTGTTAAAGTGTTGAAAATAACATCCCAGGGGTGTTTTATGGTCGCGGGTAATAAGTGAGGGAAGAGGGATATGTACGAAATTCCCTCAACTTAAATGCTAAAAAATTATCACCAGTGACTATGGGTCACTTTATAACTCATAAGGACTTATCATTATGAGCCACAATCATGACAGTACTTGAAGGACCCTTCTTTGGTGACCCTACAATTCACACCATACAACTCATTAGGGGACCCTACAACTCGTAGGGTCCAAGTCAGAGTTAAGAGAGAAATACTTGGGGCACATATTAGTTTAGCTATAAATGGGACTATACGATTCATTTAGATTCCTTATGACTCGTTAGGAGCCATTTGTAATTAGGAAAATAACTTAGGCTACCTTTATTGGACACCCTATGATTGGGAGCCACAATGATATATTACTACTCGTAAGGAGAGTCGTAGCCTAGACATTGGGTTTAAAACTGAAAAATTTTGCAAGGACCATAATTTGGGGTGTTTCATCTGAGCCATCCCTAGATATTATTTTTTTTATGTTATAGCTCTGGTCTCATGATGTTTATTATTTTCTTGATCTGAGTTCAACCCTATTTTATGTGACCCATTATATGGATGTACAGTTTGGTTTTGGTCTTAAAAAAATTCTTGACCCCTTTTTTGTGTTTACTCTAGTGGCTGATTCCATTGTTGCTAGAAAAATCTATAGGGGTTGTGTGGTGTCCATTCTTAATAGGAAGGCATTAGTGGATTTGATAGAACTTGACATGGTAAACTTTGATGTAATCTTAGGGATGGATTGGCTCTATTTATGCTATGCTTCTCTAGCTTATACGACCTAAAAGGTCAGTTTCCATTTTCCTAATAAACTAGTGATTGAGTGGGAAGGTAGTTCTTTAGTACGCAAAGGGTAGTTTATCTCCTATCTTTGAGCTTAGAAAATGATTTCCACGGGGTGTCTGTATCATCAAGTTCAATTTAAGGATTTTAATTCAGAAAGTCCTCCATTGCAATATGTTCTCGTGGTTTGTGAGTTTCCTGAAGTTCTTCTCGGGGAGCTTCCTAGAATTCCTCTCGATAAGGAAATAAACTTTGGGATTGATCTTCTATCAGATACTCATGCTATTTCCATTCGTCTTTATTAAATGACTCCAACTAAATTAATGGATCTAGAGAAATAGTTTAAAGATCTTTTTGATAAGGATTTCATTCACCTAAGTGTTTCTTCATGGGGTGCTCCTATACTTTTCATCTCAAAGAAATATTGGTCTCTTTGGATATGTATATACTATCGTCAGTTGAACAAGATTATAGTGCAAAATAATTATCCTCTCCCTAGGATTAATGACCTTTTTTATCAATTTCAGAGTGTTAGGTGTCTCTATAAGATTGACCTTGGTTTGGGCTATCACCTGTTGAAGATTAGAGAGGTTGATGTTCTCAAGACTACTTTCTGAACCTGGTACAATAATTATGAATTTTCGGTGATGTTATTTGGGTTGACTAATACCATGACTACTTTTGTAGATCATATCAATTGGGTGTTTAGGCTATTTTTCAATTTATTAGTTATCGTCTTCATTAATGATATCCTGGTGTACTCTAAGAGTGAGTAGGATTATGCCAATCACCTCGGCATTGTGTTCAAGACTCTTAAGGACCAAAAATTATATGCAAAGTTTTCTAAGTGTGAATTTTGTATAAGGTTGTGACCTTTCTGGATCATGTTATTTTGAGGAGATCAAGGTGGATCTACAAAAATTTTAGGTAGTTAAAAAGTGACCTAAACCCACGACTACAACTGACATTAGGAGATTCTTGGGCTTGGCTGGGTATTATAGGAGGTTTGTAAGGCTAATTTTGATGATTTGAAGGATAAGTTGACTTTTATGCCAATTTTAACCCTACCCGAGTGTATTGATAGTTTTGTGGTGTATTGTGATGCATCCTATGTGGGACTGGGTTGTTTTTTGATACAGCATAGTAAGGTTGTGGCCTATAATATTAGGTAGCTTACAGCTCATATGAGAAATTACCCAACTAATAATCTAGTGTTGGCAACTGTAGTTTTTTTCTTAAAGATCTGGTGCCATTATCTGTAAGGGGTACATGTGGATAGGAATTCATACCATATGAGCTTGTAGTATATGTTTACACAGAAGGAATTAAACCTAAGTAAAAGGCGGTGGCTCAAATTACTTGAAGATTATTACATGAGTCTGTACTACCATCCAGGTAAAGCTAATATTGTAGGTGATTCTCTTAGCAGGTTGTCCATGGGAAGCTTATCTCATGTCAATCCAAACAAAAGAGGGTTGGTGAAGGATATTCGTAGATTGTGTAACTTAGGAGTTCATGATTTGGACTCTAAGGATGGAGAAGTAATTGTTCAAATAGTGATAAAGTTATTTCTTTATGCGAAGGTAAAGGAGAAACAAGCTTTGGATCCCATACTTATGCAGGTTAAGAATGATGTAGGTCAACAAAGTGTTATGGCTTTAGAGATTAGGGGATATGGCACTCTGAGGTATTAAGAAAGGTTGTTTATTCCTGACATTGAAGGGCTGCAAAAATGATTTTGATCGAGGCATATGAGTTAAGTTATACAGTTTATCATGGTTTGACAATGATGTACCATGATTTCTAACAAATATATTAGTGGAATTACATGATGAGAGATATGGAAAACTTTATGACTAAGCGTATGGTTTGTCAGCAAGTCAATCTGAAACATTTGAGACGTGTTGGCATATCTCAAGAGATAGAGTTACCCATGTGGAAGTGGAGATGATCAACATTGATTTTGTTACTGGTCTTTTGCGGTCTCTTAAGTAGTATGATTCTATTTTAGTTATTATGGATAGAATGACTAAGTCTGCTCACTTCTTGCCTGTGAAGACTAACTCTTTAGGAGTGTAATATGCTAAGTTGTTTATTTAGGATATAGTCAAATTACATGGAGCACTGGTGTCTATCGTTTCAGACCGAGATACATAGTTTTCTTTTCACTTCTGGCATTATTATATAAAGGTTTAGGTACTTAGGTGAATCTTAACACCGCTTTCCACCGTTAAATGGAGTGGAATAGACTATTCAGACTTTGAAGAATATGCTAAGGGTATGTCTGTGACTTTTTAGGTAGTTGGATTGACAATTTGGCTCTTATTGAGTTTTCATACAGTAATAGTTATCATTCTAACATTTAAATGGCTCTTTTTGAGGATCTTTATAGTAGGAGGTGCAGGTCTCCTATTGAATGGTTTGAGATGGGTTACACTAGGTTGTTTGGTCCTGACTTGTTTCACCAATCCATGGAGAAGGTGAAAGTAATTAGAGAAAGACTTAAGACTTCTCAAACATGCCAAAAGCCTTATACGGATGTGAGGGGTGGAGGGAGTTGGAGTTCCAGGTTAGTGATTGGGTATTCTTAAAGGTTTCTCCTATAAAAGGGGTCATGGGATTTGGGAAGAAGGGGAAGCTCAGTCCTTATTATGTTGGTCTATATCATATTTTGAGAAGGATTAAAATTTCACTTATGAGTTAGATTTGCCTACGAGTTTGTCTTTGATTCATCCCGTGTTTCATTATCTATGCTGAAAAAGTATGTGGGTCACTCTTCTTTGATAGTGCCTATTGAGGATGTTTGTTCTATGGATTCTTTGTCTTATGAAGAGTTCCCAATTAAAATATTGGATAGACAAGTTCGTAGATTAAGGACAAAGGATGTAGCATTGGTAAAGGTTCTTTGGAGAAGTCAAAAGGTAGAAGAGGCTACATGGGAGGCTGAAGAAGATATGAAAGCCAAGTACCCGTTCTTGTTCCCTGGGTTGGATGAAAGTTCTTACGGTTTGAGTTTTATTTTTCTCTTGTGGATTTGCATATTCGTCCTTGTATTTTACTACATGCTTTCTATTCTTGTGCTAAAAGTGTTCCAACTCATAATTCGTGGATGAATGATCCTGGGGGGATAATGTAAGACCCCCAAAATTTTTAACGAATTAATTTTTGACCCTCTCGCCTTCATAATGTCAATTTTGACTTTTATTATGTTTAATTTTGTCCATTTTTTGTTTTTTTTCAATTGGGGTGAGGGGATTTTATCATTTTTACCCCTTGTACGACTTATAACCATAAATGACCCTTTTCCTTTAGTTTTCAAAGATCAAATTCCATTCTTCTTCTATTCTCCAACACAAAACCCAAGAAATCTCAAGGGTTTTACAAAGAATTCACTGTTTAAGCTTCACACTTTTAATTCTCTTCAAACTGTTCTATATTTAAGGCATGTTTCTCTTTCCCTATCTTTAGATTTACATTATGGCATTAAATCATTGAATATTCATGTGATTTGAATTGATGGGTTTGTAATTGGGTTGAGGGCTTTTGATTGTTATTACTTGAATTGCTTTTCCCCGTAGTTTAAATGGATTATTCATGCTTTAATTTATGGTTTTGGGATTGAATTGGTGCACTATTTTAATGTTTGGAATAGGGGACACGAGTTTTCCTAAATTGGATGAATTTTGGCTTAATAATGACAATAACCTCAACTTACTTTATAAACATGATTTTGAATATGGATAATTGCATGGTTTGACTTGTATTTTGAATCCATTGCGTTGCATTAAAGGATAAATGAATGGATATGATTTTAGATCGCCTATGTGGGATTGGGTTTATATTTTAAATGGAACTTGGGAGTCAATTTGGTTGTATGGATTGGTTCGACATAAATACATTAGCTTGCAAGCATATTTGTATGACAATGCCAAGTGGTAATTTCTTTAATGAATAACTCCTGGGTTAATGGTTGGTTTATATACAAAGTGTTTTAATTTTGGCTTAAAGGAAATTCTATAGCTCATCGTGAAGGTGTAGGACCCTGGGGGGATCAACATTGAAAACTATGTTTGTCGGCGTTGGGGGTCTATGTGACCTTATGTTTGGTGCACACATTATATATATATATTTTAGGAGGGCTACAACCTTATTATCGCTAGCCTTTCCTCGGTTCATGCTGCTAACATGCATTGGGTCCCTTCCAGAAGGAGGAACTGGACCCATATAGCCCATATGTGCCTTTAGTATGGATCGAGCTACGCAGTTCAGGTTAATATTTTAAACTCTCATGTTCATGACACTTGTCCCTATCCCGACATTGAATAATGTATATATAAATGTTTTTTTGTAGTTTGGCTAGTGTTTAGCAGTGACATTATTTTATCTTGTTCCTGAAGTTACATGCCAGTGCTCGACCTACTGACCGCTCGTGGATGCTACATCATTTCATGATGTAGGGTCAGAAGGGTTTTCTGCTGCTCATTCGCAGTGTTAGGAGATTCGGTATTCCTATGGATCTATTATAAAGTGGTGAGCATCCATCTTTTAGAAGGCTCTGTTATCTCACTAGTTTTTTTACTGTCTTAGTATTTCATTTGGAATTCTTTTTATCATAGTCGATGGCTTGTCCCGACTTAATTTGGTATTTTGGTTTTAAAGGCTTTTGTGGACAAGTGTCGATTGGTTGTTTATTTGAATTCTTAGAAATTTCATTTGACTTATCTATTAGTTTCATTGTTATTTTGGTTGACTTTTACTATTTATTGTTATGTTCTTTTGAGGTTAGTCTAAGGGGGTGGTATTTGGCCCCCGCTGGGGTTGAGATACCTATCATGGTCAGGCTCGGGGTTAGGTCGTGACCATTAGAGCGTGACAATAGAGGGCAACTCCATCAATAAACCAAAGGAGTTTCCATTAGTAAGAGTACCCTACAAACTAGTCACAATTTAAAATACAATGTTCATCATAAGGAAAATCTGTTCCCATTCTAAATACACAAGTGTGAAATCAGCACCTAATCATCAATGTAGTTAACCATCTCACAAGAGTAGTCTAATGTTACCTCGATTACCACAAAATATTATGCAAGTTGTACGAACAGCCAAAAGTCTATCATAGGTAAAACATTGTATATCAATTATGAAATCAAATTTGTACACATATACTAAGGGAACTTATGTTTGCCTGATAGTCATTACTGATAGGGGACCAACTTCGTCCATGTACCATACTAGTATAGTACTTGACCCTCTAATATATCAATAAGTAAGTAGTATGGTACGTATGTACCAGAGCAGTACCTGACCCTTCAAATAATACAATAAAATGAAATGCAATTACTATCATTCAAGATGTAACATAATGTACTAATAATTCAAGTACACAATTTATCATATTAAAATAATTAGATCATTTCAAGTTGTTTATCTCATGCATATAAGTGATACACTCAAATACACCCGTAATGGTGTATGTGGTTTCTATTAAAATATTTTACCCAACTTTAAAGTCGAGGTCAATCCCATAGGGAATGAAGTCAATAGTTTCACCTTCGAGTGCCCTAAGTGACTCTATGCTTGCTCATAATTCTAAAAACAAAACTTTAAAATAAAATGGCAGAGAAGATCAAATTTTGTTGTGTTCAATTTGTCAAATGCTTGTTTAGTTTGGAAATGTGAGTTCTAGGGTATGTAATCAAAAGTTAAAGATACTTGCGGATATATTTCATGAGATTGAGCACATGCATGGGTAATTGGATATTTTTCTAAATTTACTTATCATCTATGGGTAGGCTAGACCTTAGATTTTAATTCTAATCTTTCAATAAACCGTTAAACATCACATGTGTATTCTTTGAAACACCTCACAAGTGCTACTTCATGACCAACCTAAAAACTTAATTTAGTAGCCTTATGTCTAAGAACTAACATTAGATTATAATTATAAAGTTATTATTGACCACTACTCCTCGCCCTTATCCCTTCCATCAAGGATGATAAGGGATCTAGGGTTAACTAGAGTTTGCAACCTCCAATTGTAGATTAATAGCATGGAGTAGATGTCAAAACCATAAAAATTAATCAATTTAAAAGGGAATAAACAACACCCATACAATTATCACTACTCATTCATATATATGACCAAGTTGGAAAATGTAGCTACTAATACCAAAAGATAAAGGAAATATACACATATTTTCATTGCGATTTTCCATATAATCAAAATAATTCAAGAGAGTCCCTAATTCAAAACAATAACTCAAGAACAAATCACTAAGATTCACTCTAGGATTATAATTACAAACTCTTAAATCTCAACATGGACAAAGGATAGGGTTCTAAATTTCCAAAATAGCTTTTCTAGCTAAAGTAAAAATGGGCCAAGAATTTATAGAGATGCCACCATGTACTCTTCAAAGATGCAACCTAGGCATCGTTAAAGCCCATGGTCATACACTGAAGGGACTCTTTTATCACCAAATTGACATTAACTTTAGGGTTATATGATTTGCTCCTAGTAAGATTAGCAATTAATGCTTCATTGAATTATTCAATGATCTAACAAACTCCATTGCCAATTTGTTTAATCCAAAATTTAGTGGATCTATTAAGTTAGGCGATAGATCTTTCTATTTGGTGATATGCCAAGAAAATTGGTGATCCACCAAAATCCACGGCGATACCTTCTTGAACTTTTATCTCTAATTCTTTATTTTTTTTCTTTTTTTATAATCTTTCAATCACTTCTTAGCCTCAACCCTGAAAAAGAAACCAAACTAACAATAAAACTAAATCAAATTGGCATTGAGCACTTAATTTCCAATTATTTTAGGCTAAACAATTCATAATTTTCTGATTCTTTAACATCCCAACTGAAATGGTTGCTCTTCCTTGAGTAAATTGATGCACCAATAATAAAAGAAATATTGACTATAAAATGTACTATTTGGAAGCTTAGACACATGCTTTTCTTGTAAAAACACTTTGAACTCATGGTTTTGAACATAGTATCATAATTCTCAACTATCGAACACTTAATTTGTGAACAACAAACTTTTAATGCTGACTAAATATTGCCATACCACTCACATGCTCATCAACTTCAACTAAGATTAACAAATGTCTAAGTATTGAAATCTAGTGCCCTAAAAAAAATAAGTTCCTTCTTACAAGAAAAAATCAACATTTAAACAAGGGACTACCACATATCTATAACACTATCAAATAAAATTATGAACACAATTACCGCACCATAGGCTTGCGCATATGCTTCCCTTCACCATATTCAAGCATGTTATGTTGGAGATCACTAGCATCTAACTTTGATTTTTAGCATAGGCACGGGTATGGAAGGAAAATTTAGGGTTATAGTAACTTTATTCCCTCAAAGCATTTAAAGAGACCATAATTACATTTATTTCCCAATGCTTATGCCTTATGAAACTCGAAAGACTAATTGTCTAAAATTTTCAATCTATCTTCCCACTCCTATCCTTTCAAACATAAAACGTCTTCTAATATTTACAAACTAGAAACACATCTACAACTCTCTTTTTCATTTTTTCAATCGATTTCTCTCTTTATTTTAAAGTATTTATAAGGAATATATGGATAAGAAGAGAAAAGTGAATGGACCCCATATTCTGAACTTTCAATTACAACACTACCAATGGATCCTCCACCCGAACTTAGGCTTTTGGACTAACATAGTTTACAGTCTTACCTATATGCTTCAAGAGGGGTTTGATTTTAAAAAAAGGAATTGTTGAAGTTGTTCGGCTTGTAATGAGGTTGTCTAAGAAAAAGGGCCCCAAGGTACAAATTAGAGACAAATTGGTCACTTAACTCACAATGGGGATAGCTATTTTTGTAAAATTGGAACTTCAATGTCAACTAATATCCAAGGATCTCAAATCTAGCATCATACACTCTTGGGTTAACTATAGAGAAACTGAGCAAGTTCTAGAGGACTCAATGAGCAAGATCGAGTTGATGAGAATGATCAAGTCAAATCCTCACCCACACATGGCAATCAATCGTACATTCAGAGCTCCCTATTGATGTACCACATTCATAGCACATGTCAAAGGGTACTCAAGTAGTCAAAACCATATGTATCTATTTACTAATAATAAGTGCCTAACTAGTTCAACTAAACTAAACAACATTTTTGTAAAGGGGCACATTTTACAAAATAGATCAATTTTCAATGATTAATCATTTTTTTAGACTTGTTAATGCAAAAAATCTTCTGAAGATTACTATTCGAGTCAAAGTTTTCTATTGCTAGTACACTTCTCTTAACTATGTATGCCAAAAAGACTTTATTTGTCACTAGCATACGAACTACCATACTAAATAAAAAGTAAGGAAATAAAAATTAAAATTATGACACAAACTCAAATCAACCTAAATAACAAATCAAAAATTTTACAAACCAAATCAATGTATACAAAATATCATCTGAACCATAATATCAGAAATCAAAATGACATAGCAAAATAAAATAAAGTATCAAGAATAGAATTTCCAAAATCATGTTAAATATTATTTATCAAAATAAATGATACCCCAACTAAAATGTATACATTGTCCTCAATGCAATAGGATGAATATAATAAAAGATATTGAGTGGAGGGGCCTTTCTGAATAACATTAAGCCTGGTATGGTGATTGGATTATAGAAATGGCCTCTATTTGGGCATCAGTGACTTGCTCTTCCACAAGAATAATTTGTGGGGGTGGATCTAGTATGGCAATATTCTTTTTTATAGCCCAATTACTCTAGTGCTCTAATAAACTTTTAGCTCAATATGGACTCACTAGTCACAATCTGGGTAGTCTCCCGAGTTGACCCCTCCAAATTAGCCTAAAAATTTCATCCATATTCTATTGAGAATAAGCCTGTATATCAACCTACACATGCTCAACTGTAGTATTAACTATCTCTGTCTCAACAATCTACTCTTTATCAAAAGGATGGTCCTCTTCTATCCTATTTCCTCATGAATAACTCAAGTATCCTTATGAGTAGGTAGTAGGCCATTCTCTAAGATAAATCTTTCAATAAGTACGTTAAGTTGGGAAACTAGATCTCATTCACATAATTCTATAAAGAAGCCAACTCATCTTATATCTTAGTCAATGCTGCATCTGGAATTGCAAGCTGATGTGGAGTGTGAAATTCCTCTAACTTAGCATCATTTATATGCAATATCTTAACAATACTCCACGACTCATTATGAACCAATACCATGATGATTTTCATTACATCAACAATCAGAATAGGCATCGTAGCCACCAACCTAGACAACCTCAAGTCACCTGCGTAAGCTAACTAACCATTCAAAATAATGTTTACCTAAGTTAGAGAATCACTTGAATTTCCTAGAGTAGTGTATGGTAGAGGACGACGTGCACTAGGTTGAAGGGGATGAATGGATGGGATTATAAAGGAACTTGGAGGAGTAGGAGTTGCATTAGTGGGAGTGTGATGGCTAGAACCACTACTAAGAGTTTCTAAATTAGTTACTGAGAAGAATTGACCCAACTTTTCTTCTTCTTAACTTCTTTCACCATATAAATTATGGTGATGTCAAAAGTAGAGGTAAGGGTATACTTAAAATCTTTTCTCTTATCAAAGGGAACCTTAGCTCGCCAATAAAACTTGGTAATGATGCATGGAAGGCAAGAGAGGTCTATTTTTATTAGGCCTAATGAGTAGTGTCAAACACAATGATCAGAGAAAGATTGAGCCTCTTCTTTATTATAATTGAACCAACCAACACTTCTTGCAGGTGCACAAGAATTATTTAATTTTGAGAAAGTGAGAGGTTGCTACACACAAAGGATTAACTAATACTGGGCCTCCAAGTTTATATCGCCTTTCTCATCTAGAGTTCTCAGAGTTAGGCATGAAAGTGTACTATCACTAAGTAAAGGGTAGACAATCCCAAAGGTCATTAATATTATCCATATCACGGGTAGAAAAATAGTGAAATGTATCAATTTTATAATTATAAATGAAATTAATCAAAGCCCCATCACATTTAACATTCACACCCTAAACTTTCACAACATCTTGAGTTTTTTTAGCTTCACCCTTGTTTTGTTTGTCAGGTATCAACTTCCCATAGGCTTCATAAAATTCATGAACCGAATTCATATTATATTGTTTTAGAGGTTGGGGGAGTTGTTTGAACTTATGGTGTCAGATGATATCTAATACCTTAGTGTTTTTTGTTCCAATCCTTCAATGCTTAATATTCATTCTTCAATAATTATACAATTCTTGACCACTTCAAAGAAATTAGGAAATGATGACCTCCTTGAAGATAAGGGTTTACTGCAACATGATAGTTTGTTCAACTCTTTTCTGTTTTAAAGGTGCAACTTCTAGAGTTATAGTGGCTTATGGATAGGAGTGATGTTTCTCTCCTCAAATGGTAGTGATGTAATACCTCTTGGTTAGAGCTATTCCCTAAGCATTACTCCTGAGTTCCTAGAGATTTGTTTCAACTCTCTTCTACCCTTTGAATTTTATGAACCATTCATTTTGATTATGATTTCCTTGGGATCTCGACTCTTTTTGAGATATTTAAAGTAGGAGGAAGAGAGAGATCCTTTTTTAGCTATGTGCTTATTTCTAGTCATACCTACAAATAATAAAAGCAATGCAATAGTACAAAGTTAGGATAAACAAAAACCATATTTTATAGGAATGTATCACTAAATTGCTTTGGCCGATCACCAAAGGGTTCAACAATGTACTATGACTATCATTGGTTGGAATAGTTAGGGAAGTCAGATTTGGCATAGGATAGTTGGTGTTTCCTGCTATATTGATGAGTTTGGTGATACTCCACAAGAATCATTGAACTACTAAGGCCTCAATACACTATCACCTTAATTAGAAACCTCCACTATTTTAATTAGTGATATGAAGTGTACTTCGATAATTCGTTACAAGGTTTGGCGCATCATCAAAGTTCTCAACCCATTTCTAAATGTCATTATTGCCAACCTTTTGACTATTTGAGCTCTTCAAACCATTTTCAAGGTGATTTCAATCCAAAACTACCATGTGTACTTAAACTTCACCAATTTTCAGTATTAAAATAACAATTTTGATGGTTTTTTCCTTTATAATAATGTCACCTAGTCTATCATCAAGATAAATCAGTCGTTTCAAGGTATAATCTATTAAAACCAAATGAAAGGAACACCCTTTTTACTCAATTACAACCTATGTACTTAATATTCAATCCCAATTTTAATAATATCAACAATTTGAAAACTCAATTTTGACCTAAATAACTAACCTTGAATTTTCATACACTATTCGAACAAAATTTAGCACAAAACTTATTTAATAAACAAACTATACTACCTCATAAAGTTGAATTCATAATTAAAAAACATAAAAATACATTAGGGGAATAAAATAAAACTTAAAACAAAAACACACTCTAACCTTCATATCTATAGGTAAAAATCAAGTTAGCAAAGAAAAGGAAGAAGTGGTGCGTACCCAAGGATGCCAAAACTACAATGAGTACTAACAGCAGTGGTAGTGGTGATGATCTTGTAAAGTGGTAATAGTAATTTGAGAGGGAATAAAGTGTGGGAATCGAGTATATGTGTGTGGTTGTTGAATGCATAAAGTGATAGACGACACAAAAATAGGGAATAGGAATGATTTGAAAAGATGTAAGAGACAAAGTTGAAAATTCAAAAATTAAAGAATTCAAAATGTCATCCTTTAAAATGACCTGATTCGTCGATGGACATATCATAGCATAAGTCAAAGGGAAGAAGGTATGCCTTGGTTACCATTGTAAAAGGGCTGAACAACCTCAAATTGATTTTTCTCATGAAGAGTTTCAACCTTGAATTAAAAAGTAACATATTATATCCCATATGAAACTCTCTCTTTAATATAGTAGCATCATGCTACTTTCTTATTTTCTCTTTGTATATAACAAAGCTCTTATACGCTCAAAGATAATATTCCTCTAACTCATCTTTGCTCCACACTTCGCAATCCATGTTAAGCTTCTTTAAAGCTCAAAGAGCTTGGTGTTCTAACTCCAACAGTAGGTGACAAGCCTTTCAAAATCTAAATTTATATCAATACATACTAATTGGGATTTTAAAAGTTTTTTCCTAAGCCCAAAGAACGCCATCCAATTTTATAGCCCAATTAGTATGTCCCATATTCACGTTTATCTCTAAGATTATTTTTATATCTTTATTAGAAACTTCTACGTGGCCACCTGATTGGGGATGGTACACGGTATCCACCTTGTATTTCACCATATTCATATTTAGCAAAGCACCAAACCCCCCAATTAATTAAGTTAGAGCCTCTATCACTACGGATTTCTCGGGGAGTTTCAAACCTTGTAAATATGTGTTTTCTCAAGAAGAACGTGTCACACTTCCTCTCATTATTTGGCAAAGAAATTTCTTCTACATACTTTGATAAGTAATCCATATCCACAAATATATATATTTGTTCCATACAAACTCACAAAGGGTCCTATGATGTCAATGCCCCACACCTCAAACAACTCCACCTCAAGATTAGTCTTTAATGGCATCTCATGTCTCCTTGAAATGCCTTATTTCATTTTTCATTGAGAATAAGTTATAACCAAGTCATGAGCATCTATATGTAGTGTATGCAAATAAAATATTCTTTGAAGAACTTTAGTGGCCGTTCTTACTCTCCCGTATTGACCACTAAATTGGAATCAATGGTAAGCTTTAAGAATGGACTGCATCTTTGACTCCATCACATATGTACTGATAACTCCATATGCACACTCCCTAAATACATTGATTTTATCCCATTAGTATTATTCACATCATAGAGGAACTTTTTTCTTTGATAATTATTAAAATCCTCAAATATAAAGAACATGCCATATAATTCACGTGATATGCATGCCATGGTTTAATACACCTCGAGAGTACCAACACAATTTTATTGGGAAAGAGTTCATCAATACAGGTCTCACTGAACCTCTCCTTATTGGACTAAATATGGGATAGATGATCTGTCACTTAATTTTAACACCCTTTCCAATCCATAACTTCAAAATCAAACTCTTGAAGTAGATAGATCCACAAATAAACTAGGGTTTTGATGTGGGGTGTCTTTATGCACTCTAGTATTGTTATCCTAGCCTATTTAGCCTTGTTTTAAGGACAATTCATGTTCTTTATGTGTTGAGATGATATAAATAAGCATTTAAGTTTGTAAGTATGTGATTACAATGTTTAAAAGAGTTTCAAACAAGTTTGGGTTCAAATCAATCATTTAGAGTCTAGCCGAGAAAACTAGTTTTACTTGCTTGAGCTAGGTATTGATCTAGTCTATTGTGATGAATTATAATGTGTCAAATGAGTTCCCAATGGAATTATTGTGCATTTATGAGAGGAAATTTTTTTTTAGAGTGTTCAAAGTTTAATTAAATTAATCCAAGAGTCAAAAATAATTTTAAGCGTAAGTGGTCGAGACTAGTGCTTCATTTGAATTTGCAGCTTGTAGTTCTTGGCGCTGTGTTGTGTTGAACTCTAATTCTTGGTGTTTGATATTGTAGAATGACTGAGGAGTTAAGGTTGATGATATTTTGGTGTTTAAAAATCTGTAATTAAAGGAAAAATAAAACCACAAGGCCAGGATGGATGATGAACACTTGGACAAAATTTTGGAAGCAAATTCTAGTGAGGGCACGAAGATTAGCCCGCAATGCTTAAGCTATAGCAGTGTATTAGAGCCCGCATAGGTTTCCTTGGAGTAGTTCCATATATCCTGCGATGCCTAAGCTAGTCCAGGGCTCAAAGGCCCACGACACCCCCATTCCTACACGAGCTTGGCTTCTATCTATTATAAATACACATATTAAAACACTTTGAACATTATCTTTGGATGTATTGGAGCATTGAGAGGGGCTGATAATAATTTTATTTATGGTTTTTATTCTTTAACTTTAGATTTTTAATAGATTTGATTATGTATTCCATTAGTTGGTTGGTGATTTTGTCGGTTAGTGGCTTAAAGCCTCCTTTCCAGGGTTAAAGCCAAGAACATGACTACTATTATTTTGAATTGATTTTGTTTGATTTGATTATCATATTTGGTTTTTTGTTTATCCTTATTTAACTATTTTAAGGATTTATGGCCCTTATAATATATTAATTGTCTATCATGTGATCTTGGGAGGGAGCATAGAAAGATAGAACATGGGGATAAACAAAGTAAGGTTCATATTATTTTATGAAATAAGGAATTTCAATTAGCATCTAGGATAGAGATGTAAGCCTTGCTTGGTTCACATGTAGGATTATAACTTTATGCATCTAATTAAACTATTACATCCCCGTTCAATGATGTAGTTATAATGTCTAACTTAGGTAGATGATTAGGCGTCGGAAGACCATGATAATGCGATAAACTCTAAGAGTCAACAACTAAGATAAGTGATCTAACGAATGAGGTTCAATAGCATAGTATGATTTTTTATAGTTCTTTAACCCTAGGAATTACTCTATTCATTGTCTTTAGTCCATTACTTTATGCATGTTTACTTTAACTTTATTTTATAATTTTCAAACTCTCTTTATTACGCTTGCACCGATTAATCTTAGAAGTTAAACTAGAATTGAGTAGTTGTTGGAACTAGTCCCTGTTGGATCAATATTTGGCTTGTTTAAGGCAACTATATTACTTGGTGGGCCACGTACACTTGTATATGTGCTTGGGTGCTGTCATGTTTTTGACGCCGTTCACAAGGAATTATAATTTGGCAAATATTTTAGTTTTGGTTTTACTTTTTAGATTTTTAGGTGCTTTATTCTTGGTCTTAGTTTTGTATTTACAGGAAATAGTTTTTCAGGGTAGTAAGCTGGCAAGGGATAGGGAATCGGTTTAACCAAGTCCTGAATTCGAGCAATGCTTCCATCAACAAAGAAGAGAAGCAATCCTTCTCTCATGTATTCTATATATAGAAGAAGATCTAGATAATACTACAGTTCATGAAGTGGCAGTCCCACTTCTGATAAATTTGACCTTCTCTTTTCAGAAATCGGCTGCTAGAGGTAATTTTAAGTAGAAACAAAATATGGTGTAACTTCTGATCAGCAGTGCACAATTTATAGGGATTTAACATAAAGATCCACAGGTCCACCTGCGAAACTTTTTGGAGACCAGTTACATATTAATCCCTACAGGTATGTCAACTGATTATATAAGGCTAACATTATTCCCATTCTCTCTATTAGGGGAAGCAAAGAAGTTATTGAATGCTGAGAAACCAAATTCAATCACAACATAGGATGACTTATCCCGAAAGTTCCTCATTTGATTCTTCCCATATGGAAAGACTTTGAGACTTTACAGTGAGATTGTGTGCTTCAAATAAAAGCTAGATGAGAATCTATATCATGCATGGGAGTAGTTCAAGGCACTTCCTTGGGAATATCCACATCATCAATGGTCTAATAAGGTATTAGCTCAAACTTTTGTTGAGGCACTTGACCATACCACAAAAATTTTGTTAGATTCAACTACAGGTGGTCAAGCTTTTGAACTAACATATAATGAGTTGTATACTTTGTTGAACCACATTTCTTAAGGGAATCTTTAGTGGCATTCAGAATCAAAGAATGCTACAAAGAATATTGAAAATGTGTTGGAGGTGGACCAATTTACTATTATATCCTTCCAAATTTTGGCACTGAAAAATTTAATAAGCAACATAAAGTTGGGAGTCACATAAACTATAACCATAGTTAATGCAATTCAATAAGCTGAATGGTGGTGTGAGGCTTATGGTAACAATGGACATTCTATAGTTATGTATGTGTAAATCCTGAGTCCGTGATGTATGTGGGTAATGCTCAAAAGCAGAATTATGGGAATGCCTACAATATAAAGTGGAAGACTCAGCCACTAAATCAGCTATGGAATGCCCAACAATAACAACTTCAGCAACCACAGGTTTAAGGGAATCAAGTCGCAAATAGCAATATGAAAGAGATGATGAAACAAGTGTTAGCTTATCAATAAAAATTAGCAGTGGCTATAAAGAGCCAGCGGGAAGACATGAAGACTCAGTAGGCGGCTACAAAGAACTTGGAGTTGCAGTTGGGGCAGCTACAATAGACACTAAATACTAGACCTCAAGGTTGTTTGCCAGGTGATACTTAACTGACTAAATAAGTCATCGCAATCACTTTAAGAAGTGGTAAAGATCTTAATGGAGATCCTCCAAAGAAAACTAAGAAGGTAGATGCTGATTTGGTGCCTAAATAGGTAAATGACAAAGTTGCTAAAAATTTAAGAAAGTTTGAGTACTCAAAAGATAAAGTTGCTAAAGAGGTGAAGAAGATCCCACCACTACCTTTCCCACAGAAGCATATAAAGGCAAATAAGGATGCGTGCTTTAAGAAAATCTTGGACACGTTTAGAGGGCTTCACTTTAACTTTCCTCTTTTAGATATTTTACAGGGAATTCCCAAGTATGCAAAGTACTTGAGGGATATGGTCTCGAATAAAATTAAGTTGTAGGATATGGAGGCGGTAGCACTCACTAAAGAGTATAGCTCTATGGTGACACAAAAGATGCCCAAAAAGCTCAAGGATACTAGAAAGTTCATTCCCCCTAGTTAAATTGGTAATAGTGAGGTAGTCCAGTACTCAATGACTTAGAGGTAAGAATAAACTTGATGCTCCTATATTTGTACAACACATCAGGCTTGGGAAAGCCTAGACTGAGCTTTATGGTACTGCAATTGGTAAACTGGACCATAGCCAATCCTGAAGAAGTCATAGAGGATATTCTCATTAGGGTTGGTAAGTTTACTATTCCTACTAACTTTATTGTTTTATAGTTTAAGGTAGATGAATAGGCGCTGATCATCTTGGAAAGTTCATTCTTAATGATGGGAGGAACTTTGATAGATATAAAAGAGGGCACACTCACAATGAGGTTGGAGGATGAAGAGAGAGGTTTTCAAGTGTACAAACCACTTAACACACCATGTCATAACAAAGACTTGTGCATGATTACTATAATTAATGTTAATAATATAGGGTGTTGGAGATGGTTCCACAAAAGACCTCTTCGAACTTTCTCATTGAGTAGTCTAAGCAACAACTACCTAATCCCAACATGATGCAGATCTAAAAAGGCTCATTGTAAAAAAGCTATTAACCTTGAGAGTTCACACTAAAGAGGTAAAAAATGAATAAGAAAATGGCCTACAAGTGTGAGAAAAAGGATGAAAAAATATGGATGAGTCATAGTTGGGTTGAAACATCCTAGGATTTGGACCCTTGAACATTTCCAATGTTTGGAACCCTTTTAACTAGGTACGACTCAAAGAAGTCACTCATATCCTTGGATACTAGTTGTAGGGTGCCTAGGTAGTCCAATTATATCCTAAGAAGTATGGGAGGCTTATATACTGCCTACGGTATCACTCATATGGTGCATATTTTACGAGTGGTATAGGACAAGTTGTATGGTGCATATTTTAGTTATCTAGTATAATCTGTCCACCATATGGTTTGGGGATAGGATTGAGGTTATCGCTCATACCCTTAGGTATGAGTTAGGGAGGTTAATTCATATATAAACCATTAGGTAAGGTATTGGATAGGTTTGGTTCAAGTTGGGGTGTCACTTGTACCCTTGGATAGGAATGGTAAGGTGAGTTGTACCCCTGGACATGAATTGTTTGAATTTTTAAGTCAACGATAGTTTGCACATTTCCTAGTCCTAAACCCTTAATTATTCACATTATATAACCCTATATGACTTTCCATAACACTTATTAAAGGATCATAATACATTAAATACTCTCTCAAACACTCTCTTAAAAGATTGGAGGGTAGGGTTTCTTTATATGTTCTTCAAAGGGCTCAAAGGCAAAGATTTCTTCTGTGAATCTTTATGTATAAGGCATGTACTCCTTCCCTCATTGTTAGTTAAAAATAAATTCATCTTATGTGTTTTAAATGTTTGTTTATGAATCCATAACGGTGTATTTCAAAATATTATTGAGGGTCTTTATGATAGTTTGGTATTGGTTTAAACTATGCTTTTAAATATGTTTTGTAATGGTTTGTATATGTGGTCGGTTGTTGGTTATGGTTTAACAAAAGTGTTCTTGAGTAACCCTAATTATGGTGGTTTATGCATTAGTTTTTGTCTTGGTACAAGGTATGCCCTCAACATATTTGATAAAATAACTCAAAGAATGTTTTTACTCTATTATTGGTTTTCATTGATGTTTTTGCATGGTTTGGTTTGGTAATGGAACTCTAAATGGTTTTGGATGATTTTGCATAGTTTAAATGATATAATTCTTAAATGTTTGGCATGGTCTAAATTAGTTTTGAATGGTTTAAAAGCTAAAGGATTTTGTGGTTATGGTTGGTCTATTTCTAAAACCTTGCGGGATACATAGAAATCTCTCAGGTGAATACATTAACAAAATTAGATTAAATAGTTTTGAAAGGTAAGAGGTTAAATAGTTATGCTTGTCTAGAACATAGAAATCCCTTTAGAGGTTTAATAAGGTATCTGAAAGGCCACTTAAAAGTCCCCTTAACCTAAATGGTTTGGCTACAGATATTACTTGCAAGTTATGGGGTTGTATGATGATACCACTAATATTGGCCTTGGTTAATAAATGGTAAATGGATTGTTTTGGCATGGTTTTAATTGGGAATTAATGGTGGGGTATGTAGCTTAGTAATGGAAGGTGGCGGTCCTGGGGGGATCAAAATTGGAAACTCATATTTACCGATATGAGTGGTCTTTGATGGCCGTGTGCACATGTCACATTTTATGTTTGGGTATGTATTAGTCATTCAATGGGATATTACCTGGTGATGCGGATACACACCCTAGGGACCTTTTAGTTGAGGGAGATGAACCCATATGGCCCATGGGTGGTTATGATGACAAAGCCACGTAGCCCAGGTAAAGGTTTTAAATGCATTCTAAACCTAGTTCTGTTTCTCGGCACTTATATACATAGTTTTATGCATTATGGATAGTCTTACTTGTTTTATAATTGGCAATATTTTATTCTTATCCTTCATACATTCTATTGTTTACCTTCTGACCCATATATTAGCATCTGTATACCCATACTATGTAGGAATCGACCATTCTACTCCTCTTTCTTAGTGATCATATTCAGGTACAATTGACATTGGATTGAAGTGGTGAGCCTCCATAGTTCGGAAGACATCTATTTTATGTCATGGTTTAATTTACATATTTTTTGTCTTTCATAGACTTTTGTTTTGGCTAAGGTCAGGGGTATGTCCCGACTAGGTACTCTTTGGTTCATCTAAAGGCTTTGTATGGACAGCTATAAACTTAGGTATGGTATGGATAGTTTATGTTATTTATACATACATTGGCTTATAATTATTGTATTGGCTTATAAATTCCGCATTGGTTGGTAGGTTATTGAGTGGTTGAACTTGATGGGTTGTTGTCGGATATAGACTTGTCCTAGAGTAGCCATACAGTTGGATACACTTAGATTTTAGGAGTTCAGTCGACTCAAGGTATGCATTTGGCAATTGGGTTGGGTAACGTGGGTAGTTCTCGATCTTAGTTGTGCTTGTGATTGCCCATTATGATAAGGCCATAGTTTGGGTCATTTCAAGTTGGTATTAGAGTCTTAGGTTTAAGTGTCATGGGGTGTCCACAAAGACATCTAGAGTAGAGTCTTGCATATGGGTGTGTCGTGCACCACGCTTATGATTAGGAAGTTACGAGGCATTTTGGAATATTTTACTTTCTTGATTATTCTACTTTAGGTTTATGGAGTCTAAGGTCTTAAACTCTTCTCCAAATCTTCCTTGGTTCGCTCTTTGGATCATGTCTTATCAAAGATCCAAAGGTTCTTCAAAAATCACCTGTCCCACTCGATGACAACTTTGATCGATCTAGTCTAACTCACGAGGCACAAAACTGGTCAAGGGCTGGAACTTTTAGATTTCCTTGTGGAGTCCTACCAGTCTCCATTGACCTTATCTTGGGAGGAGGAACTCTTTGTTGGTTATATTAAGGAGAGATTACCAATATTGAGTTTTGACATTCTATTAATCTATGGACCCAAATAGTGGAAACTCTAGCATACTAGTCCAGTCCTATTAGTATGGGAAGTAATAAGAAGAGGTTGGAAATAGGTAAGTTAAGGAGGTCTCAGTTCTCTAAACTAAGGGGTGGTACTAAGGGGTGCTACTTTGGATTTCGTTATTGGTCGGGATTGTCTGAATGCTTTTACTATTCCTCAAAAGTCTGGGGCATCTTTGATTCCAACATTAGTTTATTGAAAACTTCTTTATTTATGGTATGTATGGTTTATTTAGTTTGGGGTTCTCTCTCACTCTCTTATGGCCCCACTTGTGGTTGTGCATTTTGGTTTTGGTTCCAAGGTTGTTTCAGACTTTTTTTTTTATTCTGCTCTAGAAGGTGTCTCTGCAATTACCAAAAAGAGTCTACAGGTGTGTGTGGTATGTGTTGGTAGTAATGGGGTGTTGGTGGATTTTTTTGACTCGATTATGGTGGAGTTTGATGTCATTCAGAGAAATAAATTAATTTTGCTCGTGCTATTCATTATTAGATTTTTCAAAATCTGTAAGGATTGTCTTTAAGCTTCATGGTAAGTCAGTTGTGGAATGGGAGGATGGTTTCATTCCCTAGCTATTAAGGGAAAGGATATAGCATGTCCTAGAACACAAAGATTAGTCTCCCCAAAGGGGTCTCCTTAATACTCAGTCTGGGTTAAAAATTCAAACACTAAAGGTCCTTCTTTCGGTCAGTTTCGGTGTTGGATAAATTTCCTGAGGTCTTTTAGATGACCCTTACCATGTCTTTCTAATTAGGAGGTTGGTTTGGATTTGTCTTATCTTGGACATTTATATAATTTCTATTTCTTCTTTATAGAATGGTTCCAATAGAGTTAAAAGAGATTAAGGAGGTACTAAGGGATATCTTAGATATAGATTTTATTAGTCTTAGTATTTTCTATGGAGTGATTTCACTCTTGAATGCATAAGGGGAATGGTTTGCTGGGAATGTATAGGTTGTCGATAGGTGACTAAGGAAGTTGGAGTGTCCTCCTTATAGGGTGGACTATGCTTATGCATATTCCTTAAGGCTACCTTGTTAGTAGTACATGGTGGTTGGTAGATCTTTGGCTTGAATCTAGATTTTGATTTTGATAAAAGGAAGTATATTAGCTCGAGGATAGCAATACAAAAATTGTAAAGGTAAATTGGTAGATTGGATGAGGTTGATGACTTGAGGAATAAAATAGTGAGAAAGTTGTTACTTATCAGTTAGGAGTTCAAGTTGGATGAAGGGACTGAGGATGTAGTCAAGGAATGGTATAGAGCATGGACTAATTTCTTACCGATTTTCACTCTCTTGCTGCGCTCCTCAATTTTCAGTCGGAGATGCGTAATCTGAGCTAAATGCTTATTTTTTGCTGAGATTCCTCGCCCTTCACTTTTAAGGCTATGCCATCCTAAGGTGCTTCTAAATGGATGGATCTTATCAATGTCCATGAATGATAAATCATAGATCGAACCGCCGAATCAGAAAAATTGGGTGCTATCATAAAGCTTTGTATCGGCTAAGTTCACGAGTTGGAGATAAAATATGAAATTGAAAGATTTCGTTGAATTTCATTTGCAAATTTCCTGAAAAGCTAATCATAGGTTCATCATCAATGTTTGTAACACAAATGCGGCAATCAGATCTCAAGTCACCCTCAGAATCTAAGTTAGCCCTTTTGTACTTACCTCTTAACACCTAATAACAGATGATGAAAAGTCTCTTATCTTTCAACTGATGAGCTCGATAAACATCAATAGCGAAGACCCTACCTTCACACTAGAAAAAATCCTCCTAAGTTTCGAATATCAAATCACATAATCAAGTTGGATAAGGACGAAATGTCCCATGTCAATGACCTTTGAGAAACTAAAATACAAGCCAATCTAGCCATAATTTTTGCCTTCCGTCTCAAGGCATCTGCTAACACATTTGCCTTGCCTAGATGATACATGGTAATGATGTAATAATCCCTATAAAACTCTATTCATCTATGCTTCCTAGAATCTAGCTCTCTCTAGGTCATCAGATACTCAAGTCTATAATGATCTAAGAATATTTCACAATGCACACCTTCCAAATAATGTCTCCAAATATTCAACAAGAAAACTATTATTGCCAACTCTAAATCTTGAGTGAGGTAGTTGCGGTTATACACCTTCAGCTTCCTCGATACATAAGAAATAAATCAACCCTACTACATCAATACATAACCTATACAAACACCAAAAACATCACTAAATATGATGAATCCCTAGCCCTAAATAGGAAGAACCAGAATAAGAGCTGAATTAAGAAGCCTTTTCAGCTTTCCAAAGCTTGACTCACACTCCTCGGACCATCATCCGAAAGGAACCTCCTTCCAAGTGAATTTATTCATTGGTACAGCAAAATAAGAAAAACTCTCAATGAACCATCTATAGTAACCGACTAAACCAATAAACCTATGAGACTTAGGCGGAGATGTAGGCCTGGCCCAATCACTAGTTACCTCGACTATTGTTGGGTCAACCATAATACCATCCTTAGATACCATATGACCAAGGACTGTCATGATTTAAGCCAAAACTCATACTTAGGGAATATGGGAAAAACCATATGATCTCTCAATGTCTTCAGTATAATCCTCAAATACTGCATATGCTCCTATTTATTTCCTCAAAGACGTAATGATGTCGTTGATTAATGTTCAATGGATTCATAGCACTTTCAATAATTAAAACATTGAAAATATGCAAGTTACTTAGGTCTTTTTGTTAGATATGATGTGTTTTGTGTTATGTTTTGTAGAAAATCTGGTTTTGGAACTATTTTGGAGAAAAAAAGTGAAAGTTGAAGTATTGGACCACTGAAATAGGAACCTACAACTCATATTTAAAACTATGGGCCGTAGGTTCCAGAGAATATGTAAGAACTTGAGAAATCAAGGCTCGTAAGATGAAAAAAAGAAGACCCTTCCACTTAAAAATAACACCGATGACACGTAGGTTCCACCTACGGTTCGTAGGTGATAGAGTAGGTTATAGAGGAGTAAAATCTAGAGAAGTAATTAGAAAAATTTTGATGATAGGGCAACCACATGGGACCACCTATGGTCGTAGGTGGCACCAACGGCCCGTAGGTGGCCCAGTAAGTAGTTGTCGTCCTTGATTTTTCCCTTTTGTTTATGAATGGTATCTTTGGCTTTCCTTTTAATCTATATAAACCATTTTGATGTTTTTAAGTTAGTTTACACACTTTTTCTACTTACAAACATTTATTTGATTTTGAGATCTTATTTTGATCTTGGGATTACTTTGTTATAGATTTTGGTTGATACTTTAGTTGACAAATTTGGGTTTTATTCGTTGATCATTCGTTAATAATCTATCTAGGCTAATCAATATCATCTACTTAAGATGGTTATCTTTTATCTAATAACTTGAGACTCTAAAGGTAATAGTTAACTTAGATCTAGGATAAGGGTTAGTAATATGAAATCCTGACACTCAAAAGGTAAAAGGGTAAATCTGTCAACCAGTCCAAAATATAGTTGATAAAAGATGGAGTTTTGGGCTACTAAATGAAGCATTTTTGAGCTTATGTTGCACTTACCGAGCGTATGTGACCAAAGCATGTACCAAAACTTAAAGTCTAGAGGTTTGGTTACAAGAAGTTGACATTCTTGAACTTACCTGGGTTCACTTATAGACCATACGTAGTACTTGTAGACCGTAAGTGACTAAGGAATATATCACAAGCCAAGATCCTGAGTGTGCAAAGCAGCGGGAAAATTTTTTGGCACTTACTTGGGTCCACTAAAATAGTACTTACGGGGCCGTAAGTGGCCACAGACTCTATTTTTTCTTTTTCATTCGGTCATTCATTTTTAGGTTTTCCTCATGTACTATAAATATCGTTTATGTGTTTTTAGTTATGGTTGCGCACTTTGATATTATTTAACAAACTATAACATATTATGATCTTTGAAATTCTTGTATTGGAGATTTTGGTCGATAACTCAATTTTTGACTTTGGGTTTTGATTATTGATTATTGTGATACTACTTTAATGCTATCAATTATCAAATCTAGAGGTTGTCTCACGATAATGAGTGGCAAAAACCTTTAGTTTGGGTTGTGGAAACCCTGGAAGATTGATAAAGTAGGTGAAGTGTGAAGCTGTTCTAAACTGGTACCCATGCATGTATTGTATTATCTTTAGTTTAATCATTGTCTTAGCGGTTGAAAATGTTAGGATCCCGTCTAAATATTCCTATTCACTCCAAAAGGGGAGTAGGGACTAGGAAAAGATAATGACAACAGTAATTTGGAGTTAATTGCTAAAACAAGCTTACTAGTATTTTCTTCTAAAGATAATTAGTTTCAGACACGTATGATAACCAACTTTATATTACAGACCCGTATGATAACCACCCTCAACTTAGGAAATTTGTTTGAGTGAAGGTGCACAATTTCCAAGGAGTACCAAGGAAAAAACAAGTTTATTGTAACACAAATGGGGAGGTGAAGAGGGAAAACAAAGGAATAGGCTATAAGGCTCAAACCAAGAATCAAAGGATACTATTTCACAATGGGAAGGTCATTTAGGATAATAGTGAACTAAAATAAAAAAATGTCCTATGATCATTTCCTAACCAACTATCCTACAACCTAGGCAAGACTAATCGGGTAAGTTTTGAATTTAACACGCAAAGGGAACTAAGATAGTATCTCACACTCACATGGCACAAGACTATATTGCAAGCTACTATCAATCCGGTTCATGCAATTGTTAGCTACGTTATCATGTCCACAATTCTAACACCATAAAAAGATCCACAAAGGTCAAACATATATACATCACACATAGTTCAAAAACAAAAATTTAGAGGGGTATCATTTTTTATAAAAATCAAAATCAAAATATGTCAATTTGTCTAAATACTCAAAATTCACCTATTTACACAAAAAACACATCATAACATAAAACAAAACACATTACACACAAATTTAAACCTATAATACCAGTTCTACAACCATATCATGGCTGACGAGAAAAAAAGCACCACAATAAAAACCCTCAGCGGCTATGGTTTTCACCACCCTAAGTAAAAGATTGTGCATTGTCTTTAATACAGAAAAATAAAGCAAAACCAAGGGAAGTGAGAACATACCTGGGATGCACTAGTATTAGTGCCATAATAAAAAAAGTAAGCTTGGGCAGCCTCCCAAGCAGCGCCTAATTTTCAACCACAACACGATGTGGCAGTGTTGGTTACTCCGACTTCACCAACAAGCCCATGGGTTGCCTCCCATCAAATTCTTGATTTAACATTGTGGTATGAAATGGGTATCTTGACTACTTTGAATTCATTAAGATACTAGAAAGAATACCCTCAAAGGTCATAAACACAATAATAAACCGACACCACTCTAATATTTGTTAGCTTCTTCATTATTCTTTGGACATTAAATTATAATTCTTCCTTGTTGACTCTAAATTTGAGTCCCAATATAGGCAAAATTGACTATACAAAAATTAGTTCAACTTCTAAATGTCATAAAGAAGCTGGTTGGAGAAACACCCAAAATTCTATGCCCTAATAGTGAGATTTTTAGCTCCAAAATTATGATCATCTCAACATCAACCTCATAATCCAGAATCACAAAGTCTAGTGGAAACATAAGGTGATACACTCTTACCATCACATCATAGGGAATATCAACTGGCTTTTTGATAGTGTATTCATCCATCAATAGCTGCATAATAGTCAGCTCGGGAGGACTCAAACCCAATTGTCTGAATATGGCCAGCGGCAATAAATTTATGTTATCCCCTAAGAGACAAAAAGATCTAGAAAATTAGGAGGTCCCAATTATACATTGAGTTATGAAAGCATCGAGATCACTCTTTTTCTAAGTCAAAGATCTAGTTCTTAAAATTCCCATCATCTTACTTTTGTTTTACTCTTTGAAGAAAAGGTAAGGGTGGTCTTATGATTGACTTGATTACTGGCTTTCTTATATCACCAGCACCTTTATCCTTATCAAATCTACCATCTCCACCAACTTCTTTTTTTGACACTACAATAGGCATCTCATCATCAACAACATCATCATTCCTTGGCACTTTCGCGTTAGGTAAAGGAGAATCCATAGTAATTATACCACTCAATGTGGTAATAGCAAGAACATGGCCATTATTTTTTGGATTTTTAATAGTGTTGCTTGGAAGGGTACCCAACTGTCTTTGGTTTAGTATTGCTGACATCTATCCAAACTAATGATACACCTGCTTAATAGCAGTAGTATGAGATTCGACCTTCTAGGACAATCCTGAGATGTCAACCTTAATCTCTGTAAAGTTTTTCTCTTGACTCTCTTGACCTTTTACCAGTTTGGTTAGCATCACTTTCATTGTATTTACTGTATTTCGACTGCCTGGTGGAATATACCTATCTCTATTCTCTATATAGTCAGCCTTTCTCTTTCAGTTACCATTTCGCACCATACCACGGTCCCCATATCTATCACCATAGTAGTTCTAACCTTGGTTTCCTTGCAGTGAGGCTCAAAAACTTTCCAGCTGACAATCTAGCTATTTATCAACTTCTAATTCAAATTCATAATCTCTTGAAATTATACTCTGTGTTCTAATTGCATTCACTTTTGTGAAATTTGTTTCCACAAAATGCTTAGCTAACAACCCTAGATCAGTTCTCATCAGTGCAATCTCTTATGCTACAAAATCATCAACTACTCCCTAATCAATAGTGGACCTAATAGTATAAATATTAAAACCCATTTCTGCCTTTTGAGTTTGACACCCTTGATTAGTAAGAGAGATCTAGTCTAGAATATCAAAAACTGCTTCCCAGCAAAGTCTCATCAAAGCTCCTCCAGAGATTGTGCCTTTCTTGGCTATGAAATTGATAGTCAGGGCTTTGTGGAATATCTCCAATAAGCTCATCCCAAATATTTGATGGTTGGGCACCATTCTTAACTTCTTCTATAAGCTAAACTAATCCTTGTACATAGACTCATATTGTGTTACCTGAAGTTATAAATCTCATCTTCAAGCTTTAACATCCTTGATGAAGAAAAGAACTAGTTTGAGAATTGCCTGTATAACTCATTCCATGTGGTGAAAGATGCTCTTGGAAATTCCCCCAACCATAATGATGCTTCTCCTATCAGTAAGAAAGGGAACAACCTCTATCTAAGTACCTCCTGATTCACCCCCTATTTTTGTATAAGAACTGCAGATCCTAATGAAATTTACAATGTGCATATTTGTGCCATCATTAGGAAATTCCACAAATACACCCTTTAAGTTTAAGAGCTGGATAATGGCACTAGTTAAATCAAACTTAACATCTAGGGGCAAAATAGGAGGAATAATAGCTCCTATTTCCATCGACTCAGCATATCCTAAGTCCTCCTCCTCATCATTATATGGATGCAAGTACTAGTATGTTGGGATCACTTGAGTTTGAACACCTCTAACTTTGTTTTGATTACCACTGAGTGCTTTATGGTAATCTTCTTCTGGTCTCTGCTCAGCTAGCTCTGCCTCCTAAGCTACACTCTGAGTATCTTCTCCCCTTCACTCATTAGTATCTTATGCTAATAAATCCTTAGTTTATCAATCAATAATTTCCTAAAGTCCATGTTGAGAAAGAGCAGGCACCTGATGTACATCATCATGAACCCCTTCAAAAATGTCTTCTCTCTTAGGCTTTGTTATCCCACTCGTCAGTTGTAGGGTTCTCTCTAGATTAAGATCTAATGGGATTAAGGGGTTTTCTTTACTCCTGGACCTAGGCATACACAAGTATATACCCAACTAAGAACAGCAAATTAAACTCATGAACTTCAACATCTACTCAACATCATAGTCCCCAACAATGGCACTAAAATTTGATAATGCCCAAACTTCCCCTTCTTTGAAGGATAATACGATCACTATCATAATGTAGTAACCCAACTAGTTTAGGGTCAATCCCATAGGGAATTGTCCAGAGATGTATCTCAAACTTATTAAACCAATCTGGTTGTAAGGAAAAGCAAAAATGATTGGGGGGGGGAGGATTTACTGAAATAATAAAAGGGATGAGAATCGGTTGCTTTTGGTTGTAAACAATTAAAAAAACACTAGGCTTGTGTTCCCCTAGCTTCTAACTTAACATATTCAGCATCCAAGATATCAAAATGGTTCTATAGTGCACGATAAATCTGTTAAGCTAGAACTAAGGGGAACACAAGCCTTGTGTTCGTCTTAGATTATTTACAACCAAAAGGAACCAATTCTTGTCCCTTATATTATTTTAGTAATTCTCCCCTTTTAACTTTTATGTATTGCCCAAGTATTTCAATAAGTTTGACAGTGATGGATTTATCTTTCTAAGGAAGGGTAGTTTTGGCATTATTAGAATGTTTGAAACATTATTATCGAGAGAATTAAGAAGTTATTAGTAGAAAAAGTTGAAACCTAGAGGAGAAAAACTGAGGCCTATCATATAGCTCAGTAGGCAGAGCTGGCAACGCAAAGATTAATAGTTAATCATTGAGCAATAAATCACGGTAATTGAGATAAACTTTGAGGTGGTAGAGTTCAATTGATCCTAGCATACCAGTACTTACCACCATATAATAAAGAGGAGGATACTAAAAATATCAAGGCATCTAAGGCAGGAACCAATATTCCTTCTATTTTTCCACCAGGTGTTAAGCTCGACATTACTAGCACAATAATCCAACTCTTAAACTTGAAAGGTATGTTTGTGGGTTTGGCTATGGATGAAACAAATATACATCTTACTAATTTTCTTGGTACCTATACTTTTATACTATACTGAGGTAGATCAGTATACACTCAAGATGAGGTTTTTCCCTTTTTCATTAATTGGTGAAGCTTCATTGTGGTTGGGGTAATGTCCTCAAGGATTGATTACTTTCCAAAATGAGTTGAGCATGCAACTCTTAAATAGCTTATTCTTCTATCCAAAATGTTACAGTAAAAAGATGATATATAAAACTTAAGGTAGTGAACTTCTGAGTTGATGTATGAGGCTTGGTTTTAGTTTTCAAAGATATTGTCATATTTTAGGGACAAACTTGCTCAATATTTTTTATAGAGCTTTGATCATCAATTCCGGAGCTATGTCACATAAAACAACTAGAAGAGCTTTTATATGCTTACTCTAGAAAGCAACCTCTAATATTCTAGACCAGATCTCTCTCACCAACCGAGGGTGGAATACTTAAAAGGCAGAGAGGGGTGCTAAAACTTATGCCATTGGGGCTTTTAGTAACCATAGAGTGGTTAATGGTTCTATGGAACAAGATATTATGAAGATTGGAACTGATATTAAGTTTATGACAAAGTAGTTCAAATAAAAAGAATTTTTAGAAGGTAATATGAATAGGTTCACATGGTGTAGCCTCTAGATCATATGAGTCTAACTTGGAAGAGGAGACTATGTATCCTGATCAAGAATTAGTAGGTTTTCCAGCCAAGGGGCAAGGAAACCAAGGTCGGAACTATTATGGATAGAGATGGAAAGATCATAGTAGGGAGCGTGATGGTGATTAGAGAAGAAAGGATTACTATAAGGAGAAGGGAGACAAGTCTATTCCACTAGGCAGTCATGATACTGAGTGGAGGATAGAGACAAAGTTGTCCAAGCTTATTAAGGGTTAAGAGAGTTAGGAAATATGACTTAAGGAAATTAGGGAAGATATTTTAGGATTGACCCAAAATGTTGAATTTCTTAAAACTACAATAAAATAATAAGAATAATTGTTTGGGCATATGTCTGCAGAATCAGAGGTAGTTGGGTACCCTTTCGAGCAACATAATTCATAATTATAAGAATAATGTCTATTGTTTGCTATCACAACTACGAGTGGTAAGTCTATTGTCGATCCCACTTCTCTTATCATTGATGTGCTGAGGAATAATAGTACTGTAGTTGATGAGACACCTTCCGTGGAGTCAGACAAGGCAACAAATGTTAATGTAAGTCGATGAGGAAAAGGTAAGGGAAAAGTCGATGATCCTATAGTGAAACAAATTACACAAAATCCCCCACCTTTTTCTCAAAGGTTTAAAACAAATAATTGAAAAAAGGAAGTTCAAAAAGTTTGTTACGATTCTGAAAGGGTTGAGCTTCAATATCGCTCTCCTTGAGGCTTTGGGGTAGATGCCTAGGTACGCCAGGTTTATGAAAAAATTAGTGATAAAGAAGAGAGAAACTAGTTTTAAGGATGTTGATGGATTTCACCATTACGGTGCATTCACTTCTAAGTCTTTAGCCTAAAAAAGGGAGATCCCAGAGTATGCACCGTTAGGACATACAAGTTTAACAGAGTGTTATATGACTTGGGTTAAAAAATTAATTTGATGTTGTTGGCTGTGTTCAAATAGTTGGTCCTTATCCCTTAAGAACCTATGACTATGCAGTTGTTGATGGCAGACCACACAGTGAAAAAATCCATGGGCATATCGTTTGATGTGTTGGTGAAAGTTGATAACTTTATTTTTCCAACTAACTTTGTTATCCTAGATTGTGAAGTTGACTTTGAGATTCCCATCATATTAGGAAGACAATTCATGGACACAATAAGAGCAATGGTTTATAAGGGTGAGCTCAAGTTTAAAGTCAATATCGTGGAAGTCATATTCAACGTCCAAAGAACTATAAAGTAGCCAACTGAAATGAGGGTTGTGTCAGTTATTCATTGTGTTGATGATCTTTGAGGTTTTTCCTTTGGGTACCTTAATGAATTCAGAGTAATCAAGGTACCCATATTGTGCTGTGACATTAAACAAGAGTTGCATGGGAGAAAACCCATGGGCTTATTGGTAAAGTCTGAGCAACCAGCATAGCCACATCGTGCTGTGATGTAAAATATAGCATTAGGTGGGAGAAAACCTACTATTTTACTGTTCACATCATTTTTTCTTTTTGTATGTACTTTAACATATGGAACAGATGATGATGGGTGATATTCCACTCATTCTCTCTAAACGTATATGCATATTATTTTATTTTAAGTAAATGAATGAGACATATTGGTGATAAAATACACTAATATCCACTCTTTATAGGCATAGAATTGAGGATATTGAAAGATGTGGATTAGAGATGAAAATGATAAAAAAGGAGCAAGGAGGAGTGCAACAGAAGACCTGGACTACATCAGCCTTAGTTACCTCGGTCCTCAATCCGTGGTCATGGTCAGTGAAGATGGTCAACATAATGTAGTCGCGACACACAACCACGATCGTATGGATATGGTTACGGACAGTCACACGCAATCACAGTTCAGCGAGAATATGCCCAGGGGCAAATCTATAGAATTACTTAGAAGAATACCAAATCATATATAAGAAGAATCCTTTCTTCTTTAGGTATTGCTTACCTTATAACTATTTTTGATTTGAAAAAAGGAAACCATAATTGGGAAAGTGTGTAAATACTTTTGGATGCTTAATTTCTTAGTAGTTTTGTGAAGAATAGATGTTTTGGTAAATACCACAGTATATTTCTCTTTATTTTATTCATGAGTAGATAAGTAATTTAGGCTTAGTATTATGTTGAACTAAAGTGTAATTTTGTGTGGGTTTTGTTGTGTTTGCATGATTTATAGTTGTTGAGCATGGATTCCACCATTGCTTGAGCTTACTAGTTAGATTTTGATGGGTGAAAACCCCAAATCACCAAATGGATTTGATGGGTAAAAACCCTAAACTTTTGTTATCTTTCCTCATCCTTGAAAGAGGGACTAAGGTGAGCTTGAGCTATGCCATAACATCCTTGAAAGTGGGTTATAGGGCATCATCCTAGAAATAGAGATGTTTGATTGAGGTTTTGGGTGATTATGAATTGCACACTTGTTAGGTGCTTGAAAGAGCCAATGGGTGAAATCGTTATAATTTTATTGAAAGATTGACTAAAATGAATTTTGACCTAGCCAATCCTTTGATCAACAACTAGAACTCATGCCAAACTCTCATTAACCCATACACTTTACCTTTAGGTTAACATGATCCCAAGACCCCTCTCTAATCTTAATCATAAATCAAAAGTGGTATATCCGTGCATTGTTACATAAGCTATTCTCCAAATCAATTTTACCCTATATTATTTTACATGTCTTATTTATTATATTCGGGTTAAACCTATAGTAACTAGGAAACCCATAAGATTTGAACCCTATAATTCACGGCTTGTGGAGTCAACCCCAACTCTAGTTATGTTATTTGACAATAACCGCCTCACCCATTAAGAATGGGAGTGAGTTGAGCATTATCAACAGACTGGAACAAGATAATATATTGCTTAATTTATAATATTCCAAGTGATAATACTTCTTGACCCACTCATGGGGGTGAAAAGTCCAACTCGGGTCAGGTAAGTTATGCATTGAATGATAAAAGGAAATTTTGTGGATTTTTTGGGGATTTTCTAGACTCAAACTTTTGAACATACTTGTGAGGTCAGAAATACCACTTATGACTTCATCAGCAGTGCAATATGTGTCATAAAAACAAGTCTAGAGACCAGGAGAAGGGCCGATAAAATTAGGCTCACATACGGTGTGGCACCTACGGCATGTAGGTTCTACATATGGTCTGTAGGAGGTTCTTAAAAGTGGCCCAATTTTGAGCCTAATTTTTTCTAAAAATCTGGGTCCACCCCGACCTAAACCAACCCAAAACCGACCCTAGGGGGATATTTAAGCTCCCAAACCCGATCCTTAACCTCACAAAACCTCAAAATTTTCCTTTCTCTCTAAAATTCAAACTTACCACGTTCCTCCAAAATCTATAAAAGGCGAGAACACTAATTTTTCTCGATACCAACTTGTCTAAATTTAATGTATTGCACTTCAAAGATAGGGTTCTTCAACTTTTCAATCTTCACTTTCAGTTCTAGAAACAAGAGATAAACTTCTTTGCTCCAAATAATAATATATTGTTCCAAACTTAAAATACGTAAATTGGTATTTTTAATTTCTTGCAAAATATGTGGAAATCAACAAAAATATGTATGAGAGCCTAGAATTAGCTTAAAATCAATAATAGGTGCATTGTTCTTGATTTATAACTTGATGATCATACCCTAAATGAAAGTTGAAGTTGAATAGGTCGAGGAATCCTAAGAGTCTTGTATGCTGCATTTGTATTGAAAAGTTGATTATAGTTTTATGTGTAAATATTATACTTATTTGGACTGAGTATAAGTTTTAGGGATGTAAAACTGAGGGAACTTTGAAATTTTATAATTTTGAGTTTTTATCCAAGTATTGTAGTCCCTTACTATCTTTTGGACACTAATACTTGGTTTTTCAGGTACACATGTCACCAAAAGTCTGGACCCTTGAGGAAATAGTATGAATCCCCTAAGATTAGTGGCTCAGTGGAGGATTACCTGATTTTCCCAACTAGAGCATCCCCGAATAGAGTGATACATCCATAAAATAAAGCCCAGAGATATGTCGTGACTGAGAGTATTATAAATGCTACTTTAGGTGTACCATTTGCAAATCGTTCACATTGTGGAAGACAAGCATCTTATACTCGGCTTGGATACCAGGAATATATCACTATACCAATACTTAGGCAGAGGATAAAGTCGGTTAGGACGTCACTTGCACACTCTCTCTCGCTGGAGAAGGGAGAAAAAGGGGAGCAGAAGGAGGTGGAGTATGAGTCACTTCCAAAAACATCCACACAGGACCCCTAGTCTAAAGAGAGGTCCCAAGATGAGTCCATAGTTACAGATTCTTAGCCATCATAAGCAGTACCCCAGTCTGAAGAGGGTATAATATATAGATCACATCAAGAGGCACCAGCCCAGATAGACCCGACTTTTTACCCTACTCACATCTCGATAGAGCCTATTGATAAGGTGAACCTAAGATGGTGTATACAATAATTACAAGTGATTTATGAGAAACACACCTTTGTGGCTAAGACAAGACGGCCCAAGTAGACCATTTTGGAGAAAAGACAAATAAAGTTATCAAGGCAGGTTGGAGCACTAATTTTGTGGGTTGTATTTGATCACTATCAGTTAGGGGGATAACTAGACCCTAGGGTTTATTTTTACAGGTAGTAGTCTAGTATTTTTGAGAAGACATTGGTGAGAGATGTTATGGTTGATATTTTAATGGCATCCATACACTGAATTATATTCGAATCTAATTATACAACTCCAATGTCTAAAATATAATGTGATCACCAATTGAGATTGACACTTGATAGATGTACTATATGAGACATTGAGTATTGGAATGAGAGGGTAGGGTTTTCGAGATGGGTCGCCAGTTATATTTCACCTCTAGGTGTGGATTTCCCATAGGTTGAGGGGAAAGGTATGATTAAGAAGGTGATGCTAAATTCCACCATAAATTTTTGGTGGTTGGTAGTGCATTATCACTTATATCCAAATTTACTGGACAAATTACTTACATGGGATGGTGCAATAATGATTACGAGCATAGTGAATGGTTATGATATTAATTGTGCAGCCATTATCAGATATGAGCTTCATGAGTGGGCTTTTGGTGAGCAAACTACACTGTCACTTCCTTGCCTTAAATAGTTACTATGTCATGAAGTCGGTGTGCCTATGATTCAAGGAGTTAATGATAGGGTTTAGGTAATGCCTATGGCTCAGAAGCATATGATGAAGGATCCAGCCAACTTGGTCCTTTAATAGATAACCTGTATACCTATGAAAGTGATCCTAGCTCAGTTTAAGGGCCCATCAGTTCCTATAGAGCCTATTAATAAATAGGGAGGAGATGCTGATATTAGTATAAATTTTGAGATAGTTAGTAGACAGAGGCCCCCAAGATGAGAACATAGGGTGAGGGGACCCCAGTTACATCTAATTAAGCCCCTCCTTCTTCTTTAGAGTTATTTGGTACATCTTCAGTGCCCCTTCGCCCCTCTGCTACAGCCGCTACCACATTTATGGTATTTATATCACGTGAGTTTTTCTAAAGCTTAGTATAGAGTCAGAGTGCTACCACTACCTAGATAAAGAATGTTGAGTCTGAGGTGGTATTGTTGAATCGGCAGATCCAACCTAGAGTTAGGATGAAACTTGAGGTGGTAGATACTAGATTATAGACTGCACATAGGGCTAAGATGTTTGAGTTTGAGATAAGGTGCATGTCTATATACATGATTTTGAGGGATGAGTTTCAGTTCAATTTAGGGATATTAAGGCACTCGATCTGGGTAAGATTAGAAAGGATGTGGTCACACTGCAGGCTGAGATACCTCTCTTACTGAAAGCCACATTTTGGCCATCCCTCCTATTATACCTCTAGTTGTTCATGCAATACCTCTACATGGACCAAGACACTTTGACTTATTCACAGAGCATGAGAAGATGGTCCTCGCAGTTAGGACCAAGAGAGGCAAAGAGGTAGAGTTACAGGATCCTAATGTACCATATGATCAGGCCCTCAAATGGGCCACATATTCTTTTAGAGTGACCGAATTTATTGATAGGCATATGAATGCAGAGATTGATACGAGTACATCCTCTAGTATTGCGCCACCACCACTGCCTCAGCTAATTGAGATACCCCTATACGGGGTTAATCATGATGTAGACACCTAGTGCATCCCAAGTATTTCCTCATTCCCTTGCTTTATATTTTTTACACACACCAGGGAGAGTACATAGTAATTTAGGTGGGGTGGGGTATACCATAGCATTTGTTGGCTTTTGTTGTTGTGCTTCTTTTTCTTTTGGCTATGGTACAGTTGTAGAACCGGAATGGCTACGTTGCTTTTGTGTCGTATTGTGTTTTATTTCATATTGTGTTTTGTTTTTGTGTAATTAGGAAATTTTTGAGTATCTAGGGTCATTGAAATTTTTTTGTTGATTTTTGAGAAAAATAATATCCCTTCAAAAATTTGTTTTAGAATTGTATGATATGTATTTATGTGTGACCATGTGGATATTGTTATGGCAGTACGATTAGGTGCATGATAGTCATCGATAAAAATTATACTAAATGGATAGGTAGTAGCTTGTGATGTGACCATGGATATGTGTGTGTGAGATACTACTAAGTTCCCTTTGAGTGTTGAATTCAGAACTTGCTCAATTAGACATTCCAAGGTTGTAGGATAGTCAATTAGGAAAGGATCATAGGTCATTTTTATATTAGTCCACTTTTAGCCTAAATGACCTTCCATGTGTGAATAAGTATCCCTTGATCCTGAATTTTGAGCCTTATAGCCTATTTTTCTTATTATACCTTCCAGCTTACTACTTTTGTTACAATGAATCCATTTGGTCCTAGTCCTCCTTGGACATAGTGCACCTCAACTCAGGCAAATCTCCTAAGTTGAGGGTGGCTATTATTGTGGGTGTGTAATGTGAAGTGGGTATGAAGAAGTGTAAATAAGAGAAAAAAATATTAGGGTTGGATGTGGTAGAAAAAAATAAAACAAAAGAAAATTTGAGAAAAGAGCAAAAGAAAGAATAAAAGAAACCACACCCAACTTGAATGTGCACTAATAGAATAAAAAGGGGAGAAATAAAGGGGGAATAAAAGTAAATTTCTTGTTGAGTGGACCCTAAAGTAAGTGTAGTACCAAGGAGGCTTAGTCACTAAGGTAAAGAAAATATGGGAAAGACTACGGTATTTGATGCATATTGGTGGAACTTTTCCTGTGAGTGTGAGTGTCTCTTGATGATCCCTGCATTGATATGGATGATTTCATATGAGTGATTGAGACTTCTTTGTTGTAAGGGAAAATGGGTTGTATTGCTGGCGGCTAACTTATTTGAGTAGTGTATCCTGTACATATGTATGGTTTTGTGTTACTAATGTAATGCCATATCTTGATTTCCTTGTGTAACATTATTGTGCTTCATGTATACATAGTTGATTTTGAAGTTGAAATATGAGGGGGTAATATTCTTGCACTTAAACGTGATGATTCTTTATTGTAGATAGCTTATATGTCTCTTTGTTAAGCGTCATAATTTTAATTTGTTGTGTTGTGTTTCTCGAGGATATGGAACATTCTAAGTTGAGGGTGTTAATGTGCTATGGATTCATAGATCCTTTGATTCTAAAAACGATGAAAATATGCAAGTTACTTAGGTTTTTTTGTTATATATGATGTGTTTTGTGTTATTTTTTTTTCAGGAAATCAGATTTTGGAACTATTCTGGAGAAAATAAGTGAAAGTTGAAGTTATTGACCACTGAAGTGGGCACCTATGATCCATATGTAATAACTATGGGGCATAGGTACCAGAGTATGTGTTAGAACATAAGAAACCACAACTTCGAAGATGAATAAAAGAAGACTTTTCCCCTTAAAAGGGTACCTATGGCCCATATGGGCCACCTATGGTTGGTAAGTGACAGAGTAAATTGTAGAGTAGCAAAATCTAGTGAAGTCCTCAGAAGAATTTGTACAATGGGGTACCGATGTGGGACCATCTACGAATGTAGTTGGCCTAGTAAGTGGCCATCGACCTTGATTTCACTTTTGTTAGAGAATGGTTTCCCAGGTTTTCGTGTACTCTACAAATGCATTTGACCATTTTTAGATAGTTTACACACTTTTGATACTTACATACATATATTTGATTCTGAGATCCAATTATGATCTTGGGATTACCTTTTTCTTGATTTTGGTTGACAATTTAGTTGAAGACTTACGGTTTTATTCGTTGATTTTTGTGATATTGTTTCAAGCTTCAAATTATGAATTTCAATGATTATTTAACAACAATAAGTGGCTAAATCCCTTAAATATGGTTGTGGGAATGGTGGCGGATTGACAAAGTAGGGGAAGTGCTAAGTTGTTCTAAAATGATATTGTTGCATGTATTATGGTTACCTTCGGTTTAATATATTTCTTAGTAGTTACAAATGTTAAGATCCTGCCTAGTATATCACTACTTACTTCACAAGAGGAGTAGAGATTAGGAAAAGATATTCACAATAGTAATTTGAAGATTAATTGTCGATCTAGGATAATTAGCATCATGTACTTAAGACGGTTATCTTTCATCTAATAACTTGTGACTCAAAAGGAAATAGTTAACTAGGATCTAGGATAAGGGTTAGTAATGAGACATCCTGAGACCCAAAATATAAAGGCTAAAATTTGTCAATGAGTCCACAAGACAGTTGATGGTGCATAACTTATCAAATTTTGCATGCAAGATATTGGGTTAGTTCAACAAAGCACAATAAAACTATAGAGTTGAGAAAATAGGGGGAACACAATCATGGTGTTCGTCTCCGATTGATTACAACTCAAGTTGAGTTTTGCTGTTGTTGACTCTTTACAACTAAAAATCCTACATTTACTTTCTACACTACCTGTTGATTCCAGGAAGCGAGAGATACTATTCTGTGTATTCCCTTGGGATTCGACTCCAAACTTGTTGGGTTACTATATTTTTCTTTGGCCTCTTTTGTTCTTATTTGAAAGAATAACTTTGGGTTACATCATCTATGAACATGATCATAAAGGACTCCAAATACAGTTTGAACACGCGGTTAATAAAATCCATAAATGCAATTTGGGCGTTAGTCAACCCAAATGACATCACTAGGAAATCATATGACCATAATAGGTCCTAAAGTATTTCTTTGGGACATTCTCAGCTCGAACCCTCAACTAATGGTAATCAAACCTTAACTAAATCTTATAGAACACCGCTGTCCTGGAAGTTGATCAAAAAAATAATCAATGCAAAGAATATGATACTGGTTCATTATTGTCACCTTATTAAGCAGTCTATAATCAATACACATACACATGGAATTATCTTTCTTTTCACAAATAACATAGGTGCTCCCTAATGATATACACTCAATCTAACAAAACCCTTACCAAAAAGATTCTGAAGCTGTGAATGCAGCTCCTTAAGTTTTGTAGGATTCATATGATAAGCTACTCTAAAAATAAGGCAGGTGTCTAGTTCAATATCAATAATAAACTCAATATCATGCTTAGGAGGAAGACCAGGTAGATCGGTAGTAAAAACATTAGGGAGCTTAAGAACTATAGGAACAGAGTTAAGCAATAGACTCTCCAAACTAACATTAGAAAAATAAGCGAGGTAAAACTCACAACTCCTCAAAATAAGTCACCTAGCTTGAGTATAAGAAATAATCCCCATTGGCTTGTGACTGACCACTCCCTACCAAACTAATGGGGGGATATCGGGCATGACAAAGGTAACAACTTTGGTAAAATAATCAAATATTGCATGATAGTGGGATAACCTTTCCATGCCCAAAATCATATCAAAATATAGCATGTTTCTAATAAGATCAACATAAGTATCAAGCTCTTGCACAGTCTGAATACATGATCAAAAAAACAAATCCACTACGAAGGTATCACCCACAGGAGTAGATACAAATAATGGCTCAGATAATGAATCCTAATATAACACTAACCACACAAAATAATAAGAAGACACATGAGAATAAGTCGATCCTAGATAAAGCAAAGTAAAAGCCAACTGATGACACACTAATAGCGTACTTGTGAATAATATCTAAAGACTCAGCCTTAGGTCTAACAGGTACGATATGTAACTGACCATGCCTGCTACCTGGCTTGGATCTCACTGACCTTCTGTTCTACCTGCACCTCCATGAGTACCCTAAGAACCACCCCTATGTACATGCGTACAATATCTAGCTGGGAGATGTACTTCCATAATCGGAGGAATACTCTGAGCTGAAGTAACAATTGCTCCACGACTGAGGCACTCTCTTGAGAAATGACTAAAAGCTCCAGAATCATAACATTCCCTAGGTGTCCTAAAACCAGAAGATTCAACTGACCTAAATAAACACAACAACTAAACTAACCAAAAGATAAACTACTCAAAGACCATCCATGACCATGGCTAGGATGATTGCTGAACTAGACTAGCATCCATCGATGATTTGAAGTGTGTCTAGAATGGGCCTACTAGACTAACCCTGATGCAGATATGTATGATGTAGAGGGTACCTACCTTGAGAACCTCTACTTGTAAATAATGAGCTACTACGGCCCCTACTAAAACTACCATGATATCACAACCTCTTATTGTTGCCCTTTGGGCCTCATGATGAATTTCCTCAATAACCTGATCATTATCAGAAACCTCAGCAAATAACCTGCCTATAATAGCCAAAACCTTCATATGCATGTAAAGACAAAGTCTTAATCTCCAAATAAAGAAATGAACTCTATCATACTCAATAGTCAGAACTGAAGTAGGATGCCTAGACAACTCATGAAATTGAGTCTCACACTCCATAAAATTCATGAATCGCTACTCCAACCTTAAGAACAAATCTATCAAATAATCCCTAAGACTGTAAGGGGTGTACTTCTAAAACAAGACCTCAAAGAACTAGTCCATGTTAATGAGGGAGATCAAGGTGTCCTTGATCAAGATGAACTCTCCAATAATGTTGAGCTACCAAGTTCAATTAAAAAGTAGTGTAATCCATACCATAAGTCTCAACTAGGACTAGATTATAGAGCCTATACTTACAAACAATCAAGAACTTATATACGTCCTCGCCTGTTGCAACAGAAAACAAAGGGGAAGCCAATCTCAAGAACCTACCCAATATCTTCTACTCCTTAGTAATCATAGAAGGCTATGCAACCACTAGTTGAGCAACTACCAACTGGGCAACCACCGATATAGAAAGTACCTCAACTCTAGATCTGCAGCTATAGGCTGCTCCCCTGCCTCAGTACCACTCTAATTCGAAGACCATGCACCATCAGAGGGTGTACCACTAACCATCCAAAAATCTTAACCAATGCTTTTCTAAGAACTAAAGAAAAATTTAATCCTGATAGACCCTAGGCTAGTCCCTGTCCCACCACTGGCTGGGATAGAAGAATCTTTGGCTCGAAAGTAGGAATAGGATCTAGTGAAGGCACCCTATCATGGCCCCTGGTTAGGGAAAGATCCCTAGGCTATCCACAACCTATAGGTCATACACAAAATAATGACCGGATCCTTGAACTCGATCTCGATTCCCTTGTATCATGTAGCAATATGACATGTTCTTGCCATTTCCAAAAGAGGAATAATTTAGAAACCAACTTATACTCTTGGCATAAAATGTGTGAAAGAAGTGAATAACTTCTAAGAATATCATATAGCCTCTTAAAGATAAGAAACAAATGTCATCATTTTAATCCATGGGACTTTACTTGACACTTGCTCTTGTTCCAACAATATTGGTGAACCTAGGCTCTGATACAAATTTATCATGACCTGATTTATAAGTCATGATGAAACCTACTTTATCCCATTAGTAGGTAAGCCAAATTGTGACCTGGAGCTATAATTTATGGGCTAACTTTGTGGGAAATTCCCTAATGTCAAAAATCAATAACTAAATACTTAATTTAGCAGTAAGGCATTCATAATATTTTAATATATAAATAATAGGTCAATAAATATCCCAAGACTCAGTAATGTCGGTGCAAGAGTTACTATAACTGAACTATAAGTAGTAAATAGTCAAATAAATATGTCTTGAAAATAAAAGACTAGACATAGATAAATAGAAGGAAAAGGGGAACTCCAATCTAACAAATCAACCCTGCACGAGCATGATGTCAAAGGCGAAAACTAGTGCTTGGATCTGCCCCAAAAAGATAGAGAAATATAGTATGAGTACCAAGAACATGGTTACTCAGTAGAAGTCATCGATTGGCTGAGCTAAATGATGATATAAATATAATAAAATAGAAGATAAATACACTAAGTCAAGGTAATTGGGAAAATTAGAAATAAGCTTCAACACTGTTGTGTATAAATAAATATGATAAATGTAGAAAATCAATGTAAAGGTCAAAGAATTATAACTACTAAATATCCATTATAAGATATTAAGTGTATAAAAGTATATGATCCAATTCAGGCCCCTATAAGCTTGGAGGGTACAATTGAAAAGAAATAAATAATAGAGGATTAATAATTCTACCGAATATAAGCTATTACCATCAAACCATCTACCCGATATCATATCATAACTAAATATTAATGCAGGACTTAAACCGAAACTCATATCACCATCATATCATCCTCAATAGTATAAACATCAAAATAATATTTGCCAGATTAAACCAAAACATATATCAGTATCATCATAACATCCCCAATAGTATTATCATCATAACATTATTTGTTGGATTTAAACATGAAATCACATCAATATCATCATAATATCCTCAATTGTATCACCATCATAACATTATTTGCTGGATGTGAACCAAAACGTAATTTTATAAACCATATTAGTGAACCGTGCCAATAAGTCGTATCAATAAACTACCTAAATAAAGTATATTAAATAACCATCCTTATGGCCATATCTATACTCCAAACCAAGAATCAAATCTATGAGTCATACTAATAACCACATACATAAACCAGGCCAATACCATACCTATTAATCGTGCTAATAACTGTATCTATAAGTCATATTAATAGTCATCTCTATAAGTTATATCAATAACCCATATCAATAACCATATCTATAAACCATATAATAATTATATCTATAAGCCCTATTAATAATCATATCTATATGCTATATCAATAATCATATCTATAATCTAGACCACCAAACCATAGTAATCAACACATATCAATAGACAATCAGGTTCTAATTGAAATTAGCACCAACTCCCAAATATCAAACTACCATACTCATTAAGTATTTATCTCCTCAAAATACCAATATAATCACTATTAAGGGTACAACATGAACAAATAAGTCTACAAGTATTACATAAGTCTTGGCCTAAGGTGGTCCATAGGAGCCTACTTCTAATTCTCTAAATCCATTTTCAGGAAAATTCTACCCCAAACTAGGCTAAGGTAGTTAATTTCATTTCTAGATGTTAAATGATTCATAATCAGAACTAAGATAGAAATTATCCCTAAAACATAAGCAATTAAGTCAATTTCCACCTAAAGGTGAACAACTAGATCAATTTCACCTAAATTATAATCCCAAGATAGCCTAAATAGTCCAAATAAGACTTATCATACCAATCATTCTTCCAATACCTAAATCTCATCCCATATTTTGAATAATATCATAATTATACTATGAATTAGCACAATCTAAGGGAGAGTTAAATCTAGCCTACTTGGATGCCAAAGAAAAGCCTAAAGAATCTGCTAAACCATTGAATTCCTTTTTTGAGAAGATTCTGTAAGGTGACACCCTATCAAAATGACAATCTACTTATAAAAATGAGAAAAATGATATCCATAAAGAACTATTGTTATTTGGGTAAAAAATTATGTAAAATTCCCATGTTGTGCCTATTTATAGAAAAACACTTATGATACTAACACAACGTCCCTCTAAGCTCAAAGAATGTTTACCCTAAAAAAGGGTGAATTTTGAGCTCTAATGGTGATACAATAAATCCACCAAATATTTAGGGATTTTAGAAATTAATGGAATCTTACCACAAACTCAAATATGAAAAGCATAAATTACCTTCACCAAAGCTCTAAAATTACCCATTATTGATTCTCCTACATTTTCCCACTTCTTAAGGTTTAATATTCTAGTGAATGAATGAAAGATAGGAAAATAGGGATAAGTAGGGTATTTATACCCTTTCTAAGTGTACAATATCCTCTTAAAAAACCATTAGATCACTTAAGAGAACGTCTCTTAAGTGACCTAATTTTGCTTACGCGATACTGGTCACTAAGGCCAACTATCTCTTAAGTGAACACCGCTTAAGTGACAAAAGTTCTCGTAAGTGAACACTACTTGAGTTCCAAAGACATTGCTTAAGTGGTACCTACTGGCTTATCTAGGCTACTTAGCACTTGTCATGTTGATTAAGTGCCATTACTTAAGCAACCCATAACGAGCTGAAGTAATGCACCAACATAAGTTGAGACTTAAAATTTTTCCAATCTTCCCCAAGCCCACGAGATTCATTCAAAATTCCTTATATGCAAATGGGCTATGCTAACCTATCAAATTTAATATTCTAAAATCAATGGCATAGTAGGAATTTCCATCTTATGTTATTTTGATGAAAAGGGGGTCTGATACCCATGTGCCATTTTTCTTAACTTATAACCAATAGCTTGAATAATAATATTATAATTAATGCAGAAAATAGGCTGAAATGACATAAGGTCCAAAACATCTAAAATACTGATAAAATATAACATTTATTAAACTGAATATTGTTTGAAAATCTAGTCTGAAAAGCCTCTAGCTGAATTTGTTTGAAAGTGGAGTTGATGGGACAATCCCCCAACTAACTCTATATACTAAACTACTACATCTACTAAAAATATAAACTAATAGAATATCCTTGAATGATGAGGACTCACTGCTAAATCTACTGCTGCTAGCTGAATCTGAATCTAATATGCATAGTTGGGAAACTGAGTGTCCGAACCTATGATATGATACATCATAGTGCAGGAAAGTATGCATTAGTATATGGGAATATACTGGTATGCTAGATGAGGTAAGGATGAATGCAAGGGTTCATATTGATGTTTCGGCTTTTGAAGGAACATTTTAGGCCTTTTTCTTTAGATAATTGTGTGTTTTCAAGAAACTAGTGTTCTATTTAAGATGGCATTTCAGTATTTTTAGGATAAGAACTGAGAATGAAGAATAACATGGACAATCTGAGCAGAACAAAGGAAAGTGAGCAGTGACGATTTATGCAATGGACCATCGATCTTCCAACAAACCGTCAGTCTAAACCATTGGACAAAAGCAGAAGTCAAAGAGTTTGGACATTCTACAATGGAACAGGTGATAGACAGTCATCTACGTGATGAACTGTCAGTCTGAACCGTTGCTAAGATACAAAATGCAAAATTAATAGAAGTGCGATGACGGTTTAGGTGATGGGCCATCAACCTTGCTACTGACCGTCGATCTAATCATCACCTAGAAGCAGAGAATGGAATCACTGGAGACCTAGCAATGGTGCAGTCGACAAACCGTCAGACCTGCAATAAACTATCGCTTGACCCGTCGACCATAAAGTGGAAAATCTGTGTTGGAATTTTAAAACCTCAGTTATGGAATCATATAAATACCAATTATTAGGGTTTGGTCCGTATCTTTTATCATTAGTTTCATATTTTCTCCTCTATTGAGAGTTGTGTTACATTTTTCATTAAGATTTGAATCTAGAGATTGAGATCTGATTATTAGTTTATATATTTTCCATTGAAGATTAAGAAGAACAATATTGTCACTTCCGTAAGTTCCCTCTTGAAGACATTTATGAACATCAATATGTCTTTTATTTCTTATACGTAGATGAGTAGCTAAACTCCCATAAATAGTGTTATGGGAGCCTTGATGTAGAGAACTATGTTGGGGTTGTGAATTAGTTTGATTTCTAATATCTATCAAAATTGTATGAATCTTTCTTCATTATAATGACATTTCTTGGTTGCAAACATGAGGAGTGAGCCCATGAACTCCACTTGTTTGAAAAGAAAGTGGATATTGCAAAAAAAGTGATTCACATGAACTCCATAGGTTTACCTTTTGGGTTAATGGGTTGGTGCCTTAATAGGATCAACCCTTATGAGTGTGTTACTGAATAATGCATGCATCCTTTAAGTTTGAGAGAAGTAAAGGGTGAAATAATCATTAGGTTTAGAAACACGTGGTAATCCATAGAATTCAACAATTCTTGCAATTGAATACATAAGTTAGAATTTGAACACAAACTCACAACCTTAATTGTTTGAACATCTTGGTGAGCATTAGTCTAGTTAATTGATTCTTATTGAAATTACATATACATTAACTCTTAGTAGCTGGACTTTTGTGTGACACAAATATAAAAGAACACTGTTAACACATTCAAACTCCCTGCTGCTCAGGGACCTTAGATCAATAGTCTAATAACATTCACAATACTTAGTGAACATGGTATTCCCTATGTGATTCGACACCCAACCTAGTTGGGTTCTATATTTGATAGCGACCACTTACTCTCTCGTAAGAGAGATATAATTTTGGCATATCAAATTTTTACGCCGTTGCCGGGGAATATGATTGTCAATTAAGTTTGTGTTTATTGCTTGACCTTTGTTCAAAGTTTCCCAAAAATTTTGCTTTCTATTTGTTGTTTTTGTTTTGTGTAGGGTGATCATCTTTTGTGCCAAGTACTCAAAGATCAGGTAAACCCTTATTACCTATTCATTTAGAACCTTAACTTATTGGTAGAATGCATGGTCAACAAGACCAAAAAAGAGTAGCTGCTTAGTAGGAAACAACCAGACTAGCTACCTTGCTAGCTGAACAAGTAAACCAGCAGAATATAGATAATGCAGGCTAGTGATAAAACCCAGATAATGAGGATATAGGTGATAATGATTTAATAGCTCCAGTCAACCCAAGGTATGCATATAATTTACCTATACCAGCAAATAGGAATATTAATAAAAATTGCCCTGTGAGGGCGAGACTAGAATGCCAAGTTTCCCAATTTAATCTAGAGGATGATGATGACTTGGATGGTGCCGGTACAACAGGGGCTATTATTCCTCCACCCTTAGCAGTCGGAGCCAAGTTTAATATTACTAGCACTATGATCCAACTATTGCATCTTAAAGGATTATTTGGTGGACTTGCTGGTGATAACATGAATATGCATTTGGTTAGTTTAATCTCAATATTCAAATTATTTGACAACCTAGGGGTAGGAAACAATGCTATTCGGTTGCGACTATTTCTGTTGTCTCTATCTGGAGAAGCAACTTTATGGTTGAATAGGCTAACTCTCTATTCTATAATAATTAGAGGAAATTAAAAGATGCTTTCCTAGAAAGATTCTTTTCACAATCCAAGAGGGCATAATTGAGAGATGAAATAAGCAATTTCAGACCGCTTCCAACTGAAGCTCTCCATGACATTTGGGAGAGATTCAAGAAGAAGCTTATGCAAAGCCCAAATCATTAGATGACCAATATGCACTTGATGGAGATATTATATCGAGCCTTAAACTCTGTAACTAAGCCAGTGGTGGATAGTATAGTAGGTGGGTCATTCATGGATGTCACCTTCCCTGAAGCAGCTGACATACTTGATCGTATGACAAAATAAAGTAGAGCTTGGTATACCAGGGATTCTGAGGTAGCAAACTCCACTATATCTATAGGCATGACTGCACAATAGAGGAGAAGAAAAGAAGAGCGTGACCAAGACATAGATCATATGAAGATACCAATGTATTTTCTCACCAAACATTTATTATTAAGAAAGATAGAGAAGGTTAAAGCTGTAGCATCACATGGAAGGGCTGACTCTAATTCTGAGGAGAAAGCCAATTACTTAAACAATCACGGGGTTTCTTAGGCTGTGGCCAAGGAAACCAAGGAGGTACTGCTATGATAAATCTATAGTAAGGGTGATAGGAGTGGTTTATATGTCCCTCCTAGAAACAGTGAGGCCGTTGTAACTAGTTTAGGGAAGATATTTATGGAAGACATAATGGACAAGCTATTAAAGGGAGTAGAAGCAACAAGTACTAGGGTGACTGAGATAAAAAATGAGTTATCCTCAATAAAAAAGCTAGTTGTCTCTCACTCTACTTCTCTAAAATAGTTATTGTAATAGATGAACTAATTTTCTGCTGCATTTAATCAAATGAAAGTTGGTACCCTTCCAAGTAACACAGTGCAAAACCCAAGGAAGAATGGGTCATGAATGATAGTCACTACTAGAAGTGGCAAGGTATTGGTAAGCCCTATTATGGCCAAGCTTGTGGTTGACATAGTAGCAGATAATATTGATAAAGGAGAGATTGATTATTCATTGGAGTCTGGGAAAGTTAATAAGGTTATTGATGATGCACCATCCAAAAATACGTAGGCTGATGAGTTAGAGAAGAATAAAGGAAAAGAGGCATAAGTGGTGGTTACTACTCTTTCAAAACCAACGCCTCCCCATCGGTTGAAGAAGAAGGCCAACGACACAAAGTTTGGTAAATTCATAACCATGCTTAAGTAGTAGACTAGTAATATGCCATTAGTGAAGGCATTGGAGTAAATTCCCGGGTACGCAAAATTCATAAATGATCTTGTCATGAAGAAACGGTCAATTAGTTTTGAGCCGATGAACAATCTCTATCATTGTGGTGCTATTTCCATAAGGTCTCTAGAGTAGAAAAAGGCTGATCTGGGAAATTTACTATCCCATGCACTCTTAGGACTTTTGACTTTGCAAAATCTTTACGCGACTTGAGGGCTAGCATCAATCTGATGCCGCTAGCTATTAATAAGAAGTTGGGTTTTGAAGACCCCACACCCACCAACATGCGACATGTGATGGAAGATAGGTCGGTAAAATGACCTATTGGTATTTTTTCTGATGTGCTAGTGAAGATTGCTAGTTTCATATTTTCTATATATTCCATCATTCTGGACGTGAGGTAGACTTTGAGCAGCCCATAATCTTGGGTCAACCTTTCCTTGCAACTGGAAGTGTGCTGATTGATTTGTGAGTAATGAGCTCTTATTTAGACTAAATGATGAAGTGGTGTGATTCGATGTGTGCCAATAAATAAAATAGCAGAAAAAGATAAGTGTGTTCTCAATTGTTCATGTATATTATGAGGGTGAGCAGGAGGTGCCGATAGAGCAGAAATTTACTGTCGAGCCCTTAGCTACAGTGCTGATGAATTTTGATCGAAAAGGAATTAATGAGTATGAAGAGACTGTTTGAGCTTTGACAGGAATGGGATCATACACGTATGCTCCTAAAAAGTTAGATCTTGATCTAAAGAATCAATCAACACAGCCGGCTAAGCCATCTATTGAGGAGCTACCGGTGTTGGAATGGAAAGATCTACCCGAGTATTTAAGGTATGTGTTTTTGGGCAATGGGAATACACTACCCATGATTATTATAGCTAATTTGAGTGAGCAGTAAGTGGAAGCACTAGTTTTGGTGCTTCAGAGGCACAAAAGAGAAATAGGCTAGACTATTGCTAATATTATTGGCATTCCCCCTGGCATCTGCACTCATAATATACAACTTGAGAATGACTGTATTCCAACCATCAAGCATCAATGTGTACTTATCCCACCAGTGAAAGAGGTGGTTAATAAGGAGATTATCAAGTGGCTGGATGCAGGAGTGGTTTATCCTATTTTCGACACTAAATGGATAAGTCAAGTTCAATGTGTGCCCAAGAAAGGGGGCATGACTGTTATTAATAAATGAAAATAAAGAGTTGATTCCTCTCATGGCTGTGACTGGGTGGAGATTCTGCTTAGACTATCACAAATTGAACTCATGGACCTTAAAGGACCACTTCCTAATGCCCTTCATGGATCAAATGCTTGATCGATTGGCAAGGAGGGGGTGGTATTATTTTTAGATAGGTATTCTGGTTACAACCAGATATCCATTGCTCCTAAAGATCTAGAGAAGACAACATTCACATGCCCATATAGTGCATTTTGTTTTAAAAGAATGCCTTTTGGGTCATGTAATACACCTGGCACTTTTCAGCGATGCATAATGTCAATCTTCTCTGATATGTTTGAAGACACCATGGAGGTGTTTATGGATGATTTCTCAATTGTTGGTGATTTCTTTGAACTATGATTGCTAAATCTTAGTCGGGCATTACAGTAGTGTGAAAAGTTCAACCTTATTCTTAATAGGGAAAAATGGCACTTCATGGTGAAGGAAGGAATTATGCTCGTTCACCAAATTTAAGCTAAAGTCATTGAGGTAGACAAGGAAAATGTTGAAGTGATTGAGAAACTACCACATCCTATCTCAGTCGAAGGGGTACACAATTTTCTTGGCTAGGCAGGGTTTTACCGCAGATTCATAAAAGATTTCTCCAAGAATGTGAACCCACTTTGCAAACTCTTGGAGAAGGAAGCCAAATTTAATTTTAATGATGATTGCAGAAAGGAGTTTGAATGCGTTATGTTGAATCTAGTTGAAGCTCCAATTATTGTTTCTCCTGATTGGACGAAGCCATTCAAAATTATGTGTGATGTTAGCGAAGTAGAACTTGAAGCTATTATCGGACAAAAGAAAAATAAGATGTTATATCTGATATATTATGCAAGCAATGCCCTAAATGGGGATCAAAAGAATTTTTCAGTGACAAAGTGGGAACTCTTAGTAGTGGTGTATGCTTTTGAGAAGTTTTGGGCATATCTGATGGTACCTAGGTAGTGGTACATACTAACCTTGCTTTCTTGAGGTACATAATAGAGAAGAAGGAAGCTAAACCAAGGTTGATCCAGTGGGTATTGCTACTTTAAGAACTTATCTTTGAGGTCAAGGATCACAAAGGATGTGAGAATTAGGTGGCTGATCACCTAGCCAGACTTGAAGGTGAGCAGGTAGTAAAAGACGAGCTTAAAATTGATGATTCTTTTCCAGATGAGAAAGTATTGGCTGTAGTGCTTGAAAAAGTACCTGGTATGCTGACTTCATGAACTACATGGTAAGTGAAGGAATGACAAAGAATCTTTCCTTTTATCTAAGGAAAATGCTTCTCCAAGATGTGAAACACTATTTTTGGGATGGGCCATATCTTTTTCGGCAGTGTGTGGAAGACATTATTAGACGATAAATTCCAAAAGTAGAGATGTTGAGTGTAATGGAAGAGACTCATGCTTCCCTAGTTGGAGGTCACCGAGATGGTGATCGTACTGCCAGAAAAGTGCTTCAAAGTAGTTATTATTGGCCCACCTTATTCAAGGACACTTACAAGTTCATAAAGAGACGTGACCAATGTCAAAGGCAAGGGGCTATCTCAAAGTTCCATGAGATGCCAATGTCTAAGATATTAGAGGTAGAACTGTTCGATGTATGGGGCATTGACTATATAGGGACCTTCATGAGTTCATTTGGGATGAAGTACATACTAGTTGCTATTGACTATATGTCAAAATGGGTCGAAGCTATGGCCCTGGCGGATAATGAAGGAAAGTGGGTTGTTGCATTTTTTAAGAGAAATATCTTCTCTCGCTTTGGGGTACCACATAACATCATAAGTAATGGAGGATCAAACTTTTGCAACAAGATCTTCAGAGTTGCATTGGAAAAATATAAAGTCAAACAGCATAAGGTGGGCAGGTAGAGATCTCTAATAGAGAAATCAAAGTTATACTTGACAAGACTATAAATGCTAGCTAGAAGGATTGGTCTAGGAAGCTCGGTGATGCATTAAGGGCATATCGAATGGCTTTCAAGACACCTATTGGCATGTTGCTATTCCAATTGGTTTATGGCAAGGCTTGCATTTGTTGATTGAGCTTGAGCATAAAGCGCTGTGGGCAATAAAGCATCTTAATGTAAACTGGAATGAGGTAGCAAATATGAGACTGGGGCAGCTAAATGAGATGGATGAGTTTGGTCTTAGATCTTATGATCGGGCTGATCTATACAAGGAAAGAATAAAGAAGTACCACAATAGCAGGATTTAAAAGAGGGATTTACAGAAAGACGACTTGGTGTTTCTATTCAACTCCAGACCCAAATTGTTTCAAGTAAGCTCAAATGCAAATGGTCTGTCCTATTTAAAATTAACCAAATCTAGTCGTCTAGAGTAGCAGAACTTGTAAGCGAAGATAGAAGTGTCTTAAAGGTTAATGGATAACATGTGAAATTGTATAACGGTTCAAATGACTCGATAAAAATTATTGATAACATCTATCTCGATAAAGTCTGAGTAATTGAGATAATTACATCATGCTGCGACAATAAATCAGGTGCAAGTGGGAGGCAACCCATATTTTGTTGTTGTACAACATTAGTTAAAGTTATTTTTGTGTTTGTTTTGTTGTTTTGTAAAAACTGAAGGGTTGGTATAGGTGTGAAGGTCTAACAGTGCAAAAATAGAAGCTAAGAAAGTTTAGGTACCCAACGGATCATCGGTGACTCAATGGATCATCGTGGTAGTCGTCACAGCAAAGTCCAAAAACTAGATTACTAAAAGAATAATGATGGGTCGACTGATGGACCATCGCAACCTTGATGGACCATCGACTAAACCATCGCCAATTTTCCCCAAGGTAAGTTCTTTAGAAGGGATCGACGGCTCTATCGATGGATTGTCGATTATAAAACGGACCATCTTACGAGCCATCACATATAACCCTGGTTCAGCGGGTCAGTTCAAATCGATTTAAATAGCCATTTATTTCATTTTTATCTGACCCAAATAGTTTAAATATAGATAATTTGAAGAGTTGAGTAACTCCCAAACTATTCAACGCACCTAAATGCTTTCATTATCCTTGAAAACTTTCCACTTCCCTCTTTCTCATCTATTTAAAGTATAGTTTCTCTTTATTCTTTAGATTACAAGAAGTAAAGTCTTCGTAAAAGTAAGGTGTCATTTTGTGTCTGGTGTTTAGTGTACAAGTCAGGTGAACAATCAAGTACTGCACCATTAAGGTATGTTCTCCCTATTAATTTTTATGTGATTCAACACCATGAATAAAGAAAACATATGAAGTTTGCAATATTGAAATATTTCTCTCTGATTATTGAGTTCATATGTGTGGGTCTGAACTGACAGAAAATATGGATGCAACAAAAGCCGTGGTTAGACAGAATACTAACAGATGGAGGGGAGCCTACATGGCTACACAATCCATGCAAAAAGATATCTAAGTAATCCCTAAATTTTAGAGCCAAGTTCTGGTGGGAAATTTTGAGGATGAGACTGATGCCAAAAAGTGGTGATGACCGCTTAGAACTAACTAAAGCCGTGATTGTTGCTGCTTTTACTAAGGGACTGATAGTGGATTTTTGCCACATTATTTCTGATAAATTGTTCTTTTTCACTCACAAAACTCAAACTATGTTGTCATTCCTATGCCTAATCAAAGAATTATGCAATAAAGCAAAGGTACCTTTGATTAGCTGAGTCAACAATGATATCCAGGCGATATATAATCAGAATATTAAAAAGACGAGGGATGACTCAAAGTTTGATATGCAAGTGAACAGGCCTCTGATTCAGCAAACTCAGTTTGAGCCAGTTCCTGATTCAGCAGAGGGTCCTTCAGTTATGCCATTACTGCTTACTACGTACATACCTCCTGCTACTTCTATAGGTTTAGCTTCAATGCCCATGGGTGGAACTGTGGATTCTACATTAATTCCTCTCCAATACTCAGAATACAGGCCGAACCAGGAAAATTTGGCAAAGTACGTACGAGCGTAGAAAAGGATTGAAAAATAATTGGCAATATGGGGGTAGATTTCAAACCCTATATTAAGAGAATTATGGAGAAAAAAAATGGATCTTTCAGAAATATTTAGCTATAAATGGATAACATGGAGGAGCATATAAAAAAGAAGTCAGATACCCTGTTCATTCTTGATTTTGCAATGCTGATTGAGGAAGTTAGAAAACTCTAAGCTGACATGCGTAGGATAAATCAACAACCATAACAATCCACATTTGATCCTGTTAATATTGCAAGAGATAAAGATGAAGTCCTTGTTGATTTAATGGGGCGACCAATCAAAGATAAGGGTAAGAAAGTGGCTAAAATAGAAAAAAAAGCTGAGACAACTAGAAAGAAAGCAGAGAAGAAAATAAAATATGTAGCCGTGACACCAGAAGAACTCGAAGAATACCAGATGCAGAAGGCGATAGAAAAGTTGAAGAAATTAGAGGAGAAGAGAAGAAAGAGAATTCAGGATAAAGCTATAGGTATTTCCACAAGCTCTACCCCAGTCGGGGGCAAATTTTAGACACTGTTAGATAGGTGATACCTCCAATTCTAGAGGGAGAGATTCTGAGTGCCCCTACCACGATAGGGGCCAACATTGCACCCGGTGAGGACACTGGAGCTTCGCCACACTTCACCAATGCCTCGGATAAATAAGAGGCACTGTAAGTATTTCCATTCCCTTGTACTTAAATTGTATGGATTGGGGACAAAGCATTATTTTCTATGGGGGTGGTATGTGCTTGTACCATGGGGGGTTGTGTTGCCGATGTTATTTTCCTCCAATGTGATATCTAGCAGAATCCGCATGTCTAGGTTGTATTAAGTTATTGCATTTTCATTTCTTGTCTAGGATTAACTGTAGGGTTGAAATTTTCTTTCCTCAAGACATTTTCTGTTGGTAATGTAGTGGCATGAAATAAAAGTTTCATTCTTGTTAGCACCTTGTTGTATACATATATGGATGACAATTGATTGTGGAAAAATTATGTTTTTCATTTTTGTGTAACTAATTCTTATTACAAAGTGGTAAAGTGTTGTGCAACCATATGTGACTCTGGTAATGGAATTAGAAGTCAGTAATGAAGTAATGCATAGTTATGTGATCTAGATCCCAAGAATTAGTAGGACAGAAACTAACTCAGTGCCTGTGTAGGTGACTATTTGTGTAGTTCTAACATAAGTGTTATACCTAGAACTTTCCCGGTACATTGGATGTTGTTATGTGTTTTGACTCAATAAGAAAATATAGTAGGTCTCCGTGTGTTGTTATACCATTTAGCCAAATGATTGGCCCACCAAAAATAATGTGTTTTCGTTGTCAACCCTGTTGAGTTATGTTAGTATTTTTCTGTCCAAATAAGTTTAATTCACTCTCTAGAAGGTGTTAAGAACTTAGCTTTGGCCCTGGTCCAATTATGGAAATTGTGCACTTTAACTTAGGTAAAACACCTAAGTTGAGGGTGGCTACTGCTGGATTGTTGGCATCCTAGGAGGTTGAGTTAAAATTTATTTGAGGGGTAACATTCGGCCCTGGTCTAGTTAGCAATCTAAACAGACATTGTGTACCTCAACTTTCTGCATCAACATAAGTTGAGGGTAGCTGATGTTGTATTATCATCCCAAACAAAATCTGGGTTATGACAAGTGCGTCGATGAATAACTGCAAATGAATAAAAGGGTCTTTAGTTATGATAAGTAGCTACCAAAAAGGATAAAGAGAGTGAAGTCTTGTACTTTTAGTTAGTTTTCCGAATGAACAACCCTCATTGAGCCTAAACCCTCATTACAACTATTAGTAAGTCCTACTTGATATTGACGAGTCAATCATGAGAGAACATTAGATGACAAGGTGAAGTTTCTAGATGTATACTATGTTGGTAACTTCTTTTCTAAGGGTAAGAAGCTTAGTTTCATCTATGATTTAACTATGTGATGTGAGGTGGACTTCTTTGGCTGTGAGGGAATATTGAGTTATATCTGTTCTATTTATTTCTATGGGGTGTTGTATTTGTAGCTGTGAATATGTTGATTAGTAGTTAATGCCAGTAGTAGTTCCATGTCTGTTGAGATAGCATAACCAAATGGGTAGTGGAATGATTGTATGATTGTGTTGGTTTTACTGGAAAATTTCCATCATGATATTGTTCATATATGTATCCTAGTGTTGAGTTGCTTGACGATAAGCAATTGCCTTAAGTTGAGGTTGTTGATGTTCCGACTTTTGACGGAACATTTGAGGCCTTTTTCTTAGGATAATTGTGTGTTTTCAAGCAATCATTGTTGTATTTAACATTGTATTTTAGTGTTTTCAGGAAAAGAATGGATAATTAAGAATAAGATGGGCAATCTAAGCAAAACAAAAGAAAGTGAGCAGCAACGGTTTATACGACAGATTGTCTATATTGCGACAAACCATCGGTCTAACCATCGGCCAAAAGTAGAAGTCAAAGACTCTGAACATCCCACGATAGAACAGGCGATGGACCGTCGTCTATGTGATGAACCATCGGTCTAAACCATCTCTAAAATATAGAACACACAATCACTGGATGTCCTACAATAGTCCAGGTGATGGTCCATCGACCTTGTGATCAATGGTCCATGTAATCGTTGCCCAGAAGTAGAGAATGGAATTACTGCAGACCCAGCGATGGTGCAATCAATAAACCATCGGACCTGCGATGAACTGTTACTTGACATGTCGACCAAAAAGTGGAAAATCTGTGTTTGAATTTTGAAACCTCAGTTCTAGAATCATATAAATACCAAGTATTAGGGTTTAGTCCATATCTGTTATCATTAGTTTCATACTTTCTTCTCTATTAAGAGATGTGTAACACTTTTCATTGAGATTTGAATCTAGAGATTGATATTTGATTATTAGCTTTTATATTTTCCATTGAAGATTAAGAAGAACAATATTGTGAATTTTGTAAGTGCATTCTTGAATCTATGTATGAACATAAATATATCTTTGATTTCTTATATGGAGATGAGTAGCTAAACTCCTATAACTAGGGTTATGGGAACCTTGATGTAGAGAACTATGCTGGGGTTGTGAATTGGTTTAATTTATGACATCTATTGAACTTGCATGAATCTTTCTTTATTATAATGACATCTATTTGTTACGAACTTGAGGAGTGAGCCCATGAATTCCATTTGTCTGATAAGAAAGTGGATTTTCGGAAAAGAAGTGATTCACATGAACTCCATAGGTTTACACTTTGGGTTAACGAGTTGATGCCTTAATAGGATCAACCCTCATAAGAGTGTTATTGAATAATGCATGAATCCTTTAAGTTCGAGGGAAGTAAAGGGTGAAATACTCATTAGGTTGAAAAACCGTGGGTAATCCTTAGAATTCAATAATTCTTGCAATTGAATACAAAAGTTAGAATTCAAATGCAAACTCACAACCCTAATTGTTTAAACATCTTGGTGAGCATAACTCTAGTTAATTCATTCTCATTTAAATTACATTTATATTAACTCTCAGTAGCTGGACTTTTGTGTGACACAATTACAAAAGAACACTGTTAACACATTCAAACTATCTTCTACACAGGAACCTTAGATCAACAATCTAATAACATTCACAATATTTAGTTAACACAGTATTCCCTGTGGGATTCAACACCCAATCTAGTTGGGTTCTATATTTGATAGTGATTAATTACTCTTTCATAAGAGAGGTGTAATTTGGGCGTATCACATATACATGAATAATAACAGACTAAATGATATAGAATAACTAAACATAAGAGTACTTAGATAATATAAACTACGACAAATACTAAGTATACAATACTATGCTTTTATATACATGCTGTAACAAAGATTTTCTGAAGCTAAGTACTGAATTCTAAAAACTGAGTAACTAATATCTGAGTTAATAATAATTGAATAACTTGTTCTAAGTTGACTATGTCTGATAGGCCTGATTTTTTAGAACTAAACTAAGTTCACTATTGAAGAACGAAACTGAAATTGAAACTATGGGAGGTAATTATCTAACCGACATGCCCCTCTCTGAACTGATTAGGGTCCAACTTGTAACCCCAGTTGGAATGGTGATAATACCATGCTACGGGTACTAACACTAGAAAACTAGGATTCCAAGACTAACTGACGGGTGACACCTGTACGAAGCCAAGCCAAATCTGATGGGTGACCCTTGGGAGGTAGTCGAGCCTAGTTTGACAGATGACTCCTCATCCTGTGCTGGTTACGCAGTTTTGAAGTATAGGGACTACTGCTAATGACTCTGTCTATCTAATGGGGAAGCCATCATCCCTACACTAACTCGATGCTAAATCCTACTCCCAACTGAATAGACACTGAACAGTTATACAGGACAGAACTAGACTGAATTCACTGAGTTTCCTAAGTGTTATAACTGACTGAGTTGTAATGAGTTTTGTATCTTACTGAGAGTGCTAGATCATGACAAGACTGACACTAGTCTATAACTAACACTAGTTCTAAATAAACATCTAATTTTTTGAGTATTAAATACCACCAGGACTCGATAGCATGAAAAGTAAAGCATCACATGATCTTAAAAAGCATAACAATGTATACATATTCATATATCATTTATAGAGATATTTTATCAAACACTTGTAGGGCATAATCTTGTTCATATACTAACATGTCATGATTTTATCACTTTATTCACATGAACATTCTATCAAACATTTAGGGAGCACAACTTCATGCACATAATCATAGATAACATATAAACATGGCAATCACAATGCCCAACTTACAATTCCATGGGTTTAGCAAGAAATTCATATAATTTCCTATAAAATACTAATTTAATTTTATGAATCATATATAATAATGGATGAAAACCCTATTAACATCATAGGCATATTAATCACTTTGTAAATTCAAGGGTTTATCAAGACAATCACATATTCATCACACATGCTATTCAATTTCATGAAACTTGCACTTAAATCATGGATTGAAACCCAAATAATATCATCGATATGAATTCAATCTAATTCAAATATGAAAATCATAAATCTGAGATCTTGTATATTTAAAAAGGGATTCTTGGACTCTATGGGTGGAAGAAACCCATAGATGAACACCTAACATGCCTTAATTTGCGAGATTCTTAAAGTTCTTGAAGGATTTTCTCGGGCTTGACCTTGATTTCTTGAAATAGAGTTTCTACCTCAGAATGATTTTGTTTTTGAGAGAAAGTGAGGAAAAAGGACATAATAGGGTATTTAAGGCATAATTTCATGATTAAAGGTTGATTTGGGCCATGGAAAAAGACCCTATTGCCCCTAGAAAGTTTTAATTTTAGTCACTAAAAACTCAAGTTGGGCACCTGGTGCAATGCGGTGCTATCGCGTCGTGTCACTAGAAACTGATGATGGGGAACTATGTTGATGGCGTGATTTGGTGCCATCGCGGTGCCTCACTGGTTGTAAATTTTTCCTTTGGCACGATACACTATAATTGCGGAGTCACAATGGAAAGTGATAATTTGGAAAAAGGCTAGTTCCACGATATGTTGGTAGCTCGCTGTCTCACTGGAAAATGACAAATGTTACTTGGACTGCCTCCGAAATGTGCTAGAGTACCAGGTGGTACACTATCTTACTAAAATGGCTCTAAATCTTTGCTTGGGTGATGGATTTGGGCGAATTTGATATCGATGGAAAGCTTATTCAATTTCCCACACAATGAAAATACAAAATCTTAAAAATTGCATATGTATAAAAATGTATTCCTCTTTTAAAGAAAGTCTTTGATAGTTTTAGGACAAATTTAAGCTAGGTAAAATACAGGGTGTTACAATATCTCCCCCTTGGGAACATTCATCCTCGAATGAGACTGATAAAGCTGAGGACTACTGATAGACTAAGTTTATACACCAGATATACATATCTAATGAATGGAATACATGACTAAACTGATTAATGAATGCGTGACTAAATATACAACGATAATTGATACTAAGATTATAGCTGTAACTGAATATGGGACTGAGTAGCTTAAGAAAGACTGTTACCTTAAGCTAAGAACACTAATAAGCCTAAGACCATTTACTAAACATGTATGAATGGGAATATGAGAATATGAATAAGTATGAAATGTGATACATGTACTAAATATCATGAACTGAACTGAGCCCTTGAGTATATAGCTTACTGTTGAGATTGGAATTAGAGGGTCAAATTTGAGGACCCATTACTCCAACTGGATTCATTATGTGAAGAGAAAATGGAAGGTTTAGATCATGATAGCTCGGGGTTATAGTGCATCTCCCCTTTGGGACACTATGTCCCTTGAAGAATGTTGACTTTACTGAGATACTGAGAAAAAGCTGAGATGATGCACAGGGCACCTATGAACTAAATCATTACTACTAGGATACTCTTTCTTGGAATGGTCATATTCATGAAAATTCAGAGCGTACAACTTGATAGAAAGATGGGAAACCATACGAACTTGTCTGCCTGACTGTTAACTGAATTATTGACTTTATGAACTAACTCATGCTAAAAACTTATACTCAATTAGAGAATTTCTTGACACTTTTCCTATAGAGTTCTAGTGAATTTAGGGAGTAAGGAATTTGGGCATGTTCTGAATAAGATTCTAAATCACAACATGGCTCCAATTCTATAACTTGGAGTAAGGCCTACAAAACACCTTCTAAAATAGAGTTTCTAAGCTTTGTGCACTGTAGCTAAAAATTTTCAAGCTTAGAAATATTTATTTAATACATTCTCAACTATACTCTCCACCTTAGCACAACACTTCACCTGAAACTACTAAAAATATTTACACGAGCTCTAAGCACGAATGCATAAACATACTAGCTTATCTAATTAACTAAACGACTGATAGCTGAATATTGGTTATGTAAGATTGAACTATTCTTAACCTAAACAACTGGATTAAAATTGTAGAGTACTATACATATGAGGTAAGAACTGACTGAGGAACATGAGGTAACTGAACATGAATTCTTGGAAATGGTATTATCTGAGAATTCAAGACTAAAAGCATGACATGATTCTGAAATACTGAGATACTGGTAATTGAATAACTGAAAACTATACAGTTTGGTCAAGAAAACCTAAAATTGTACTGAGTTTTGATAGCTCCCATGATGGGGACTGGCATTAATTGAGGATCTGAATGTACACTCACAATCTATATTTTCTCAACTTCTTATCACATAAAGGATTCTGATTTTTCCTTTAATAACTAAATACAACTTCTTGCTAGACATTTAATTGCATACTAACCTGACATCCAAGCATATCTTTATAACTACAACCTTGAGTAAAACAAGCATGCACCAATCTTTCCTTAACACGAAACATTTACCCTACTCTCTCCCTTCTAAGTAATCGCTCATCACTACATCATCTCATAAGGGGAGTTCACTGAAAGGATAAATCATGAGGTCCTAAAGCATGAATGGACACTATACATATATTGATACTTAACTGAGGCCTGATAAATAGAATATCAACATCATGGATTTATCAAGAGCTGTAACTGAGGGTATACATGATGAAATCTAAATTTAGCTGATCATTAGGAATATAGAATAAGTCATGGAAACTAAGCACACTATAAGACATGAGTACATGAGTCATAAGCTGCATGACTTGAGTTTGGAGTTTTTATATTCATGGATCATGATTCGTAATATTGAGGAAACTGGAACTCCTTATACTAGAAACTATAAACGTATATGATTTTTGATAATGTGCACAAATAGGAGCTATGATCGTAGAGCTAAAGTGTAAGGCATGAGTAGATATCGTGATAGATAAAGTGCAAAACTTTGCACTAAGTAGGATGGGTTATTCATCAACCTCTCCCACTGCTTCTCTACACATACTGATATTACTACTAAAATCTAAAAGTCTGACTAGGTGACTTATTCTGCTATCTCCCTCTTAGCTTAAAGCCGTTATTCTAAGTTTGTAAACCCCTAAATAAACTCTAAATTGAGCTGAGACCACTTTACTCTAGAGTGTTAGATATGAAAATGCTCATAACCGCTAAACTCATTCTGAAGTACTACTCCTGATAATGTAAGGTCTACTACTAGTACTTCCTTCTAATGCATGATTCTTAGCTTTCTATTGCCCTAACAATCATCATATAGTAACCTCAACACTAACTAGCTTAGAATTATTACTCTTCTTTCTATTAGGTTAATCTTCAAAATTTAAACTCAAATCAACTGAAAATAAGGTACTTACCCTTCATTCAATGACTGGTCCATCAGAAAACTAAAAAGGAATGGCTCTTTTACTGGAAATCAACTAAAGGAATTTTCTGACATACTATAACTGAGTAATTTTTCTGTATACTCGCCTGGATGGGATAGGTTTAATTATTGAGGTAGGCACTACGAAAGGTCCTACTAAGATTTGATCTCACCTTAAAGTTGGGTAGTATGCAAATAGATACAAAAGGTAAAGAAGATCCTGGATCTGATTAGGTATAAATATGTAAATATGAGATCTATAACGTACCAGTGGCTACATCAGGAGAACTTTCCTGATCTTGTCTGGACAAAAGTTCATAAAGGTTGTTTGGTCATTACCCATGGTGGCACTGATAGTGGCACCCTGCTGGGTCGGGCGACCGTACTGAGTTGAAGGATGGTTGAACTGACCCTGAGTACCTGGCTAAGGAAAATATCTAACTCTGTGGCCTAGCTTGCCACTCCCAAAATAAATATCACTGCCAGCTCTGTAGATACCCTGATGGTTTCTGCTACATTTCTAACAAAGAAGGTGGGTATGACATCTTTTAAGGCTACCCTGAGACTTTTATCCTGACGTGCTACCTCAAGTGCCATTTCTAAACTTTGGCACTGGCACAATAGCTACAAAAGAATTTGGGGCTGAGAATTTTTGACTGAACTTGAAGTGATTACCACCGTCGGACCTTAGTCTAAAACTACTTGTTCTGACTCACTTATCCTCTCTATTATCCCTCCTACACTTCTCCTTCTGGTTCTGCTAAGAATAAAACCCAAGACTAGATAGGAAAATAGCCTGTAGGTTGTTCAGAGCAACTACTGAATAGGCTAAAGTAGTGAAAGCAGCTCTGAATTCTGCATGAGAGACATACTCGTCCAGGGGATCTACCTGAATAGGATGAGGTGCTAACTGATTTGCATTACTTCTTTTATTAGCTTCTCTAAAAGGCATGTTTTGGAAGCATAAAGAAAAGATGAATTAGACTAAGAGTTCAACATGAGCTCATGCTCACTTGCACGAAATAAATACTGAAAAAAGGGAATTTTTTCCTAAAGTATCTCATAGCCTCCTGTCCATAAGTATGGCACGCTACACACCCATGCACAAGACTCTACTAGATATGGATTTTATATTTCCTAGGAAATTATTGAACCTTAGGCTCTGATACCAAGTTTTTAACGACCCAGGACTACCCCCTAGTCGTCACACGATGCTTACGACCCCAAAGGACTACTAGCTAATCCATGAATGATATCTTCTGTGAGCACTGAATTATAATATTATAATTAATTTGAAAAATATGCTAAAATGCCATAAGCTTCAAAATATCTGAAATATTGATAAAATATAAAATCTGTAAATTTGAATACTATCTGAAAATCTAGTTTGAAAAACTTTTAACTAAATCCATCTAAAAGTGATGTTGATGGGATTATCCCTCAACTAACTGCATCTACTAAACTACTATATCTATTGATAATATAAAATAATAGAATATCCTCAAATGATGAGGACTC
>JAPEIP010000006.1:138297302-138360430 GCA_026120095.1 Capsicum chinense | reverse complement strand
CTAGTCGTCACACGATGCTTACGACCCCAAAGGACTACTAGCTAATCCATGAATGATATCTTCTGTGAGCACTGAATTATAATATTATAATTAATTTGAAAAATATGCTAAAATGCCATAAGCTTCAAAATATCTGAAATATTGATAAAATATAAAATCTGTAAATTTGAATACTATCTGAAAATCTAGTTTGAAAAACTTTTAACTAAATCCATCTAAAAGTGATGTTGATGGGATTATCCCTCAACTAACTGCATCTACTAAACTACTATATCTATTGATAATATAAAATAATAGAATATCCTCAAATGATGAGGACTCACTGCTAAATCTACTGTTGCTGGCTGAATCTGAATGTACTATGCGTGGTACGAATTTAAGCTAGGTAAAAGTGTATTCATCTTTTAAATCAAGTATTTGACATTTTTGGGATGAATTTAATCTTGGTAAAGTACGGGGTGTTACATCTATTCTTCGACCATCCGTATCAAGTCATCCCATCCACCAAACCATACCAACCAAATCACCAAGTCAAACAAATACCAAACCAAGGGCCATGAACTAGGCCATAACCAAATGAGATCCAAATGTAATATGGTTAATCCTAAAATAAAATATGATGGAAGAACCAACAATATCGTCAACTGGTATTATCCCCAATACCAATACTAATGCTAAGGCTGACAACACTACCAACCCTACCCATTCCAACCCATAATAGAACCAACAAAGCCTCTAACCAAAAGAATACCAAAATCCAATTGGGATATCCCCCCAACCATAACCAAAACTAATATCCATAAATAAGTCAAAGTATGAAATAACATACATGAAATGGTGTCTTCGAAATAGATGGAAGCTCACCAGTTTAATACAAATATTGACCCCAAAGTCCAAATAGCTAAGCAGGATGAGTGGAATGATCAATTCCTGCATTACGTGGAGATACAACTCCTGAAGATGGGTTAGCAGGTGAACACTAGCATGAACTCAGGATAAGGATAAAACATTGCGTTTTATAAAATCAAGTTAAAACCATCCATATGCACACAAACATACATACATAAATATATAACCATGCCAAAAAAGGGGACCGGGTTTAGTATGTTATTTAAAACCTTTACCTGGGTTGTTTAGCTTTGCTGTCCTAAACTATCCATGCGTTATATAGGTTCACATCACCTGCTGAAAGGGTCCTAGTGTGTTAAGCTGCAGGACAAGGGAAGAAAACATGGGATGACTAGTACATCCCCCAAATACATAGTGTGACATTATGCACATGGTCACTAGGACCAAACCTCACATTGGCAAATATGAGTTTCTAGTTTAGAGCCCCTCTAGGACCTCCACCTATAATGACTTTGCTACTCATACCTCCTTTAAGCCCAATTAAAACCATTTTCAGCCAAACCATTATTACATTAGTATAAAACAAGGCTATTGGAAGTGGTATCATCATACCAACAATTTCTTGCAAGTATTATCCTTAGCCAAACCTTAGGGTATTCCCATGTACCCCATATGATTACCAATTAACCCAAACCATGGCCACTAAGTCCTTTCTAATCCATTTAAAACCATTTATATCATTCATATAATTTAGGGTTCCATTACCAAGTATAAAGCATGCATAACTTCCATTGAAAAACCAATATTATAGTGAACACATTGTTGAAGGCATTTTATCAAATATATGGGCGCATTTTATCAAAACCAAAGTCCATTACCAAAGAACCATTCCCATGTAACCAATTATCTAAAACCACCATTAATGCATATAAAACATAATTAAAATATGGGAAAATTATAACCAAGCATTTATCTCATAAAAACCCCAAATCATAGTTGAAAATCCAAAATCATACAACATTCAAATCATAAAAACATTGTATAAAACCATGTCTTTAGTTGGAACTAACAATGAAGGAAGATAACATGCCTTAAACCAAGATGATGATGGAGATAAATCATCAAGACAAGCCCCAATTTACTTTTTAAGATGAAACACTAGCTTTCTTTGCCCAAGAACTTTAAAGAGGATTTAAGAGTGTTTTCCAAGAGTTTAAGAATAGAATAATAGGACAAATAACCTACAGAGTACAATATAAGTCGTGATACCTTATTAGGATAAGTAGGAAAATATCTAGAGTACCCCCATATAAGTTGCAAAAAAATCCCGTCATAGGGATACGATAGACCCTTACGAGTCGTATCCTCTATGTATGAGTGGTACCAGCCACTCGTACCTTTAGCTTGCCTTTGGATCCAACACTATCCAAGGTACGGCACACCTAAGGCCAACTCGTGTTCAAGTGTATGACTAATATCCATAAACCGTACCCCTAGAAGAACCGAATCCTATAATAATTAAACACTGACCACTATACGAGTCATGGGTATGACTCTTACCCTATCTTACAACTCATGGTGAGCCACTCATACTCAGATCTAACTGTAACTTCCCAATTTTCTAAACTGGAACACTATACGGTGCTCATGACCCCAAAGGACCACAAACTAACCCATGACTGATATTTGTACCTATACCTACATAATATAACATGATAATGCAGAAATATGAATTGAAAGATGATAAGGTTTAATACTGAATAAATATCTGATAACAAAATGTCTAATAATGGTGTAACAATACCAAAACAAATCTAAAATTATTGCCTGATATGCTATAGTCTGAAAGCCTCTAAACTATCTGAATAAGGAGTCGATGGGACATATCCCCAACTAACTTCATCTACTGAAATAAACAGGAAATTGAAATAGTAATTTAATCATAATTTTCTCAAAAGATGAGGACTCACTTCTAAATTTAACCACTGAGACTGAAATTTACTACTGATCTAGAGCTCATGCCTCTAAACCTATGGCATAAAACACCATAGAGCGAATGTATCAGTACTTTGAATATATTGGTATACAAGTGAGGTAGGATAAATGCATGGGGTTCATATGCATGAACAAATATAATTAACTGACTAACATAAACATGAGAATACATGCAGAACTACGTAATTGTAACTGAGATTATGTAGGGACTGAATACTATATTACTAAATACTGAGGGACTGATACTATGTTACTGTATCTGACAGTCCTAAAGATGAAGACTTATTACATATGTTCTGATAACTGATAACATGAGTGATTGTGTCTGACATTCCTGAATCTGATGGAACTAGTTGAGTTTTATGCTGTATCTGAGTATCTAAATCTGAGATCAGTCCTATCCAGTAGGGGATCTCTGAATATACTGATAATAAAGAATATTTTGACTTAGTCTGAGATCCGTCTTACCTAGTGGTTGATCTCTGAATCTGATTATACTTCTACTGATTGACCATAGTTGAGATCAGTACTATTTAATGGGTAATCTTGTAGTCTATTTATAATGATAAGGATTACCTGTATCTGATAGTTCTAAAACTACATTACTGAGCAGAATTGACTGTATCTGATAGTCATGATTTCTGTAATTGAAACTATGAGATGTATTTATCTAACCGACATGGCCCACACTAAGCAAACTGGGGTCCAACCTTTAACCCCAACAGGAAGGGTGTCAGTACCATGCCATTGGTAAAGACAACTGCTGTGGAGTCAGTCCTAATATAGTGGGTGACCCCTGGGATTAGTCCTATACATTTAAATATGCTAACGTGTGATCCCTGAGTATGTCAGTGCTATTTAACGGGTGATATCTCATACCTACGCTGTCTATATAGTTTTGGAACTTAGGGATTACATCTAGGGATCTCATTCCTATCTAGCAGGTGAGTCCCCATCCCTAGGCTCGCTTGGTGCTGAATCCTACTCCCATCTGAAAGACATTGAACTAATGAATTAACTGAGTTGATTCACCGAACAGGACCATTTTAATTAACTGAGTTGAACTGATTAACTAAACTAAACTGATACAAGTGGTATTGTCTAGTGGAGCTAAACTAAATTTATTGAGTTTTGTTGACTGACGGAATGTACTGAGTTAGAGGACTGACTGAGAATATTGAAGTTACTGAGATTGACTGGGAATACTGAGGTTACTGAGCTACTAAAATTACTGAGGTTTCTGAGATTTCCTGAGTCACATGACTGACTGAGTTCTATGGATCATAGATTGACTGAGGATATCATGAAAATATGACATGGCTCTTGGAACCCAGCTAAATGTTTGGGTACAAGTATCCCCCGAACTCGATGAGAAGAAACTGACATTACATGGCTTAACTGAACACATGACCAATAACACAATTCATAATTCATATATTGAAGCACTTCATCAAACATGTGATATGCATAAGCTTGTACATGCATAGGGATTTCATAATATCATACTAATTAGGCAGTGTTCCTTCATATAGGCATTTAATCATACACATAATAGGCATAAAATGTGTAAACAATATTATACAACAATCAGACATCATGATTCATCTCTAATTTCCTCATCCAAGGGTTTTAATCCTAGGTTTACAAAAATCTACATCATTACTAATCGATTAGTTATGCAATTTATCACCAAACATGGATTAGAATGCAATTAGTCATTTTCAACAAAAAAAATAGCAATCCAATCAAGAAATTCATAAAGAAAATCCTAAACTTGAATTTATAATAGAAATTCTTGTACTTCATGGATGAAAGGAGTCCATGAATGAATACTAAACATGCATTTAGCTTATGATTCTACGAATATTGACGGGGAGATTCTTGAAATTTGACGGTGAATTCCCGTGGAATTGAACCTTCTATGAAAGCCCTAGGGCTTGTTCTTGAGAGTAATTGAGTATAAGCTACTGAATTATGGACAGATCTCGTGTTATAAGGATTATATAGGGTGGGAAATTGATCCTTTTAACCCTAGGACACGTCTTTAATTTCTGAGAAAATTTCTTAGTTTTCATCCTTGGCGTGACGCGCCACTATCGCACTAAGTCACTAGAAAGTGACAAATGGGAAATTGCATGGTGGCACGATGCAGAGCTATCGCGTTGCCACCTTGTCTATGACCTGGAAGTTTGGTGCAATGCGCCACTATTGTGGAGCAACTCTGGAAATTGACAATTTCCATTTGAGATATGTCCGCGATGCGTTGAAGGCTCAGGTGATACACTGTCTCTCTAAAAAGGCTCTTACTCTTCACCCAGGTGTCGGATTTGGGTGAATTTGGTATTTATGGAAATCTTATTTGATTCCCCACATGATAAAAAGTGAAAATATTTAAAATACCACGTGAACAAAAGTAGATTCATCTTTCAAAGAAATCTTCTAACATTCTTGGGGAAACTTTTTAAGCTAGTAAAAGTATGGCGTATTACAATATCTCTCCCTTGAGAACATTTGTCCTAGAATAAGACTGAGAGAGAGGGGAAGAACATAAACTAACGTACTTACTGAACATGAATGTCTAAACCATAATCTAAAGACTGACATGACTGAAGATCTGAATATAACATACTGAACATGCACATTTCATGCATGACTAATAAGCTAAATTCATGCATACCTGATGCATGACTAATAATTGACACATAAATACATGACTGAATATGCTGATGAACTAAATTTTCTGCAGTGAGAATGCATGTCTGATGTATAATTACATCACTAAACTGATATATGAATGCATGACTAGATATGCAAGGGTATTTATTACCAAGTTTGTAATGGGGATCTAAGCATTAATTGAATACCAAGTTTGTAATAAACACTGAACATGTAACTAAGTAAGACCAAGGAGAACTTTTATCTTAATTGGAAATGCTAATGAATCTGAGATCATCTTACTAAACATGCATGAGCAAAAATATGAGAACCTAACTGAGTAAGTTTAAGAAAACTGTTACATAACTAAAAAAACTAATGACCCCATGATTATGCTAGAAGTATGCATGAATAGAATTTAAGAACATGACTGAGGTTGAAACACGATACATAAACTGAATTTCATGAACTGAACTAAGCCTCTGAATTCTTAGCCCATAACTGAGGTTGGGACTTTGAGGGTCAACTTATGAGTACCCTCTACTCTAAATTAGATATTTCATGCGAAGGGAAACTAAACTTAAGATATGAGAGGATTTGGGAATAATGGGGTATCTCCCCCTTGGGACACTACGTATTCACTCACCTTACTAAGCTACTGGGGTGATGCATAAGGTATCCACGGACTAATTCATAACTGAATAATTCATGCTAAAAATCTTAAGCTAGAATGAGAGCAAGAGGTCTAGCAATGCATTTTATGAGTAGGAAGAACCTATAACATATCTGAATATGTGCTTAGGGAATTTCCTTGATCCTGGCGAGTCTAAAAAGCACAAAATCAGTTTTGACATTGACTACTAGTGGTACTAGAAGTGATGCTCTACTGGCGCAATTCTTTTCCCTTCTGAGCCCTTACTCTATATTTCCGCAGCCTATGGCCTAGCTTACCACATCCATAACATACCTCACTACCTGCTCTACATACACCTAGGTGATTCTTACCACACACTTTGCAAGGAGATAGGTAAGACACCTGGTCTCACTACTCTGGGCCTCGAATCCTAGTAACCCATCCCGACTGTCATTCCAGAACATGGTTATTGGTGCACTAGATGAAGATAGGGTTGCGACTAAAAACCTATGACTATACTGAGAATGGCTACCACCCCCTGAATTAGGCTGAGTAAAGCTGAAACTACCTGTCCTTGCCCTCTTATTCTACTTTTCCTTTATCGTAATCTTTTGCTCTTCTATCTACTAAGCATGGGTCGTAAGTCCGGCTACATTTATGTCACTATTTAGCATGGCGGATCTTCCCTCATTAACCATGCTATCACTCACCCCTAACACAAACTTACTCATCTTGGCCAAACTATCTACAACCACATGAGGGGCTTATCTTGCTAATTGAGTAAACTTAAGAGAATACTCTTTCACTATTATATTTCCCTATCTGAGGTTGATGAACTCTATCACCTTAGATTCTCTACGCTCTAGGGGAAAGAACCTCTCTAAGAATGCAGTGACAAATTCATCCCATTCTATAGGCCCTGCATCATCTGCCCTTTCTGACTTTCTCTGCTTGAATCAAGTATGAGCCACATCCTACAACCAATATGCATCTAGCTCAGCACTCTCAATAGTAGTCACCCCCATGATGTCAGTCACCTTCTGAACCTAATCTAGGAATTCCTGAGGATCCTCATCTTTCTTAGACCAAAGAAAGGATGGAGGATTTATTCAGGTGAAGTCCCAAATTCTCGCTATAACTGAATTGGCCACTGGGTTGACAAGAAAAACAGCTGGTTGTTCATTCTAAGTAGCAATTGACTGAGCAAGAGTAGTGAATGCGGTCCTAAATTCCGCATAAGAAACATGATCACCCAAAGGTTCTTCGAGATGAGGGGATGACTGATTTCCATTTATTCTTTTAGGAGACATGTTCCGTAGAAAAAAGGAAGAAATGGATTAGTGATACGCCCAAACTATACCTCTCTTATGAGAGAGTAAGCGATCATTGTCAAATATATAACCCAACTAGGTTGGGGTCGAATCCCACAGGGAATATAGTGCTAATTAATTTTTATACAGATTAGTTGACTTTTAATCGTTCATTTCCGTAAAATAAATAGGGGGATTTGATTCAGTTCAAAAATTAATGGTTTCAATTTAACAAGATGAAATAAGTGTAGTAGTATTCAAATTCAGAGAAAGAGCAAGCTATGGTTATGTCCACCTTGTAGTTTTCAATACTTTGTAACTCTGGGCTTTATTAATTCATACATGCATCATGCTTATAGAGAAACGTATTGTATTTAATAACGTAATCCTAGTGTTTCTCAACCATTAAGGACTAATTCACTTTAGTTCTCTTGAATCAAAAGCGTTTACCAAAAACAATACGAAATCTCCAAGTAGTTAATCCTTCTAAGGCATTAACATATTAAATAGGGGTTGGTAATCCTATTTTCTTATCACTGCTCTCCTTTCCAAACAACAACCTTTCTTTCAAACAATTTGCGTTTTAAGGCATATCCTCTATGTTTTCAACCTTGAGAATTCAAGATAAACGAAGAGAGTATGATGTAAACAAATCAATGCCTAATGAATTCAAAACCCAAAGTAAAAGATTGTATGCTACAAGGCTTCCATAACCCAAACTAATAAACTTAGCTACTCATGAATAAAATGAAAATCACAATAGAAATATTCATCATACCAAAAACTAGAAGAAGATCTTGGTGTCCGAATACTGAGAGCAAGATGAAAAAACATTTTTCTCTCTCTCTTAGTCTAAGCCGCCCTTCTCTGCTCTCTCCAAAAAAATACAGAATAATGCATCCCCTTAAAATTCAGCATTTAAGCCTTTTAATAATCTTTTCTCTTATAATTGCCTTCTAGGTCCCTAAAGTAATTATAAATGATAAATTAGTCTTGGACATAGTTTGTTTGGTCCAGTTTTTAGTTTCTAGGAACCACATTTGGTCCAGGTTGCTACTCTCTCTTGTGTCATATGCCATCCGCATTCCATAGTCCCATAATGTCTTCATCTACCTCATTAATACATGAAATTATGCTAATCACATTGGTTATCTCAATTATATAGAAGTAGAGTAAAGACAAAAGAAACTAGGCACTTTGTTTTCTAAACATAGCTAAAATATGGATAAATTACGGTGCTTAGGTGTATAAATACACCCAGGATCACCACCCCATACTTAAAGCTTTGTTCGTCCTTGAACATCATATCTATTTATACATACTACACAAGGCTTTTCACCTATAAAAGAAGACAAGATGCTCAAATAGGCTCACATAACAATTATGAACAAGAAGTAGATTCAGGATTCATTACTAGAGACAACATACCCTCAAGAATAGTCTCATTAAGTTGGTAATTTCATGCATATCATTTAAGTATAGAAATCATATAAATTACCCAACCTTCATCAACCATGTGCCCTCACAACAAGGAAGTTACCCATAATCACTCACAATCATGCAATTTATAACAAAATGGGTACGAGAATCAAGTTGCGGTCACTCTCACAAAGAATTCTCAAATTACAACGGATGACCATATGTTTGTCCTTAGTGTAATACTCCACTAATATCGGAATGCTATGATTAGGATCAAATAGGTCTTTTATGGATTGTAGTATAGGCTAAAGGATGGCTAGGAACTATTTTGGACAGAAATAGTGACTATCTTCCCTAAGCGCTTTAATACACTACACTATACAATTAAGATCAATCTCTAACAACCAATTTCCACTTCTGCTATCTTCACAGATTTGGTTTTCACCCTAACTCATTAATCTTAATTAATAACACTATGGTGGGAGTATGCAACCCTTTCAAATATTTTTTTGGCACCCTTTTCAAATTACACACCCCTATAATAGTCACCCTCAACATAAGCAATTTGCCTTAGTGGAGGTGCACAATGTCCAAGAAGGACCAGGGCCAAAACAGGTTCTTTGTAACATGTCCGAGATAAAATTTTGAATTTTTTCAACAATTTTAGCTACTCTAAACCACATCAATTGCTCACGTCAATAACTAGACTTTGGGGCATTAATTTCACATTTTTTCTCTTATAGTCAAACTCCAAACTCACATTGATTTTACATTAAAGCACTTAGGAGCTTTTGGATCAAATTACTGTCTATTAAAAAATGAATTACGCTACTTATGAGGCTAACAAAAGAACAAGCAAAAGGCTCAATGGGGCTATCTAAGTACTGTACAAATGTAAGGCAAGCAAAGGTATGAATAGTGGCTATCAAAGAAATGCCCAAATCATCTCCTAAACTCAAAATCTTTATTTTGCTTTGCATATACACCAGGCAAGTTCAAGCATCAGTTAAAATAAGGAATATACAACAGTCTTACACACTCATGGCACATGGTTAACTCAATTAGGAGCATTATAGATTCTCGATCGAACAATTACATGAATTTAATTAAAAACAACAATCACAATAAGAGTCACAACTAGAGCCTAGTTGTTTCAAACATAATGATCCATCACATACTTATGTTATAATGTCATGTGACCCACAAGAATAGTTGCTTATAATTAAATGACTAATTTTCTCTTAAGACGATTGTCATCCATCCATCATCGAGAAAATCACCTAATTATGACTACATAACTAATAAAGTAAACAAAATAGCTAATCCTCTCACAGAAAAATGCTAAGGAGAAGGTCCTATTTTCTTAAAAAACAAGTAAAAAAGTACCCAGCCACCCCAAACTTATGCTCAGCACTTTTCTCCGTGCAAATAACAAGATAAAGAACCTGGCTAGTAGTACTTCTCATCCACATTAGGAGTTATGCCACCTGCATGGAGATCATTATTTGATAAAATAGCAGAGTTATTTGGTATTATTTTCTTACAAAATAAGTAGAAAAGTAACCAGCCAGTAGGCATAGATGATTGGAAATGTGGCGCATACCCTATCGCCTATGTGAGGCAGTGAGCATAGGCAATGGTATAAGTGGCGCCTAACCTATCGCCTATGTTGACATAGGAGGCGCCTAAGCTATTACCTAAGTGAGGCAGTGAGCATAGGCAATGGTATAAGCGGTGCCTAACGTATTACCTATGTTGACATAGGCGGCGCCTAAGCTATCGCCTAAGTGAGGCAGTGAGCATAGGTGATGAAATATGTGGCGCATACCCTATCGACTATATTTTCATATGCAGCGCATATGGTATTGCATAGTTGGTCCAGTAAGCATATATGATGGGATGTGCAGCGCACTCTTTGGTCTGATTAATATAATTCAAAGCACGACTCTAATGCGAATCATACTTGAGCCTTACACATTTGACCACTCCAACTTACCTGTAATATTCCCATCACTCTTATACTTACCACTATTGACATGGCTTGATTCCAAATCAAAATTGGTACTAATCTTCTCCTTAGTACTTCGTGCACCTACACTTAATCAAAAACAACAAAAATGATTACAAAGATGGGTTGCCTTCCACCAAGCATCGTAGCTTCGATCGTGGCCTGACTATTCTTTTTGCATTTTTGTTTAACATACTAAAGTGAAAATAAAATCATGGGTTGCCTTCCATGCAGTGCCTAATTTAACATTGCGGCATGACTCGATTATCTTGACTACTCAGACTTCATCAAGGTACATCGATGATACCTTTTGTACCTCATTTGCTGGATCAAGAAAATGCTTTATTGCTAGTCCAACCACTTTACAGTCACTTATATCCTTGCTTGCAAGTTCAACCAAACTAGCAATGGTCTCCACAAAAGACATATCCTTAACTGATACATGTAGCTCATCTTCATAGAATACATTAACAATCGAGAAAACACTAATCTCTTTTTGTTGTTCCATAGACTGACAAACTTCAAAGCTAACTTCTTTCTCATTGAGCCTAAATTTCAGATCATTCAGCTCCATATCAACTAACACTCTCCCAGTTCTAAGAACGTCCTACCCAAAATTATGGGTACTTAAAAGTCCACTTTGCAATTAAGAATTACAAAGTCTAAAGGCAATATAAAATCAGCAACTTTTATAAGTACATCATGTAGAATCATAATCGGCCTTTTTATCGATCTATTTGCCATTAGAAGCTATATATTGGTGGACGTAGGATCTCCCAAACCCATTTTCTTGAAAACCGTTAATGGTATAAGATTGATACTTGCCCCAAATCACAAAGGGCCTTTTAAAACTTTAGCAATCCAACCGTACATGGAACAATAAATGCTCCCGGATCAGCTTTTTTTTGGATAACAGATCTTGTAGTAATAGCACTACAATGATGAAGATTGTCTAACGTTTCATAGCTCACAGTCCTTTTCTTTGTCAACAGGTGTTTCATAAACTTAGCATATTCAGGCATCTGTTCCAGTGCTTCAACTAAGGGCACATTCACTGTCAACTGCTTCAACATAGCCATGAATTTGCTAAACTTTCCATAATTTTTTTTCTTATTTAATCGTTGTGGAAATGGGGGTGGCGTCCTTGGGATTTTAGTTGGAGTAAGTTTTACCTCCTTTCTTATACCTTGCTCCACCTCACTAACATGCCTTGGCTTAGTTGGTTTTTCAACTTCAGCACTCTAGTTTTTCAAACCTCCCAACTCCACAGGCACCACTGGAGATTCATCAACCATCTCCCAATCTATTTCAACCTCATCAGTATAAGAGAAAGCTCCCAAAATTGGACTAGATAACATCTTACCACTCCTAGTGGTAATGGCCATACACAATACATCAGTCCTAAAATTCTGAACTGTATCACTTGGTAGAGTCCCATTCTATCTTTGGTTGAATGTTGTGGATAATTGGCTCATCTGCTGCTCCAATTATTCAATAGTGACTGAGTGTGCATTTACTAGTTGACTCATGGAAGATATTCACTCTTTATAGTAGTTACCCCAGAATTTGTGGCCTCAACTCCCTTAAATAGTTTCTCTATCATGTTCTCCATGGATATTTTACCTGAATTGGTGGCAGCGTTATCATAGCTTCTAGGAAGTACAAACAGTGCACTCCTGTTACTTTTAATTTTCCAATCTCCTTGAAGGTTCTAACATTGGTTTCTTTGGCCACGACCTCAAAAACCCATCTAATTATTCAAGTAATTGGATTCTTTCGAAGGATTGTAGTCAGCCTTTCCCTATGATGCTACAGCTTTAACCTTCTCTATCTTTCCTGATAATATATTCTTAGTGAGAATATCCATTTGTTTTTTCATGTGAGCCATGTCCTGGTCATGCTCTTCTTTTCTTCACCTTTATTCTGCAGTCATGCCAATAGATACAGTAGAGCTTGCTAACTCAAAATCCCTGGTATGCCAAGCTCTACTCTACTTTGTTATCCGATCAAGCATCTCAGAAGCTTCAGTAAAAGAGAGGTTCATGAATGATCCACCCACAACATTATCTACCACTGGCTTGGTAACTGAATTCAAGGCCCGATATAGTATCTCCATCAAGTGGACATTGGTCATCTGATGATTTGAGCACCACATATGCTTCTTTTTGAACCTCTCCCAAGTCTCGTGGAGAGCTTTAGTTAGAATCTATCTAAAATTGCTTATCTCATCTCTCAACTGTGCTTTCTTAGATAGTTAAAAGAATCTTTCTAGGAAAACATCTTTCAGTTGCCTCCAATTGGTAATAGAGTTAGGAATTAGCCCACTTAACCATAGAGTTGCCTCACTAGATAAATACAATGGAAATAGGCACAGTCGAATTGCATGTTTTCCAACCCCTAGGTTGTCAAACGACATGCATATTGAGACAAAATTAACCAAATGCATATTCGGGTTGTCGCCTGCAAGTCCAACAAACAACTCTTTGAGTTGCAATAGCTGGATCATAGTGCTTGTAATATTAAACTTGGCTCTGGGTACTAAGGGTGGAAGAATAATAGCCCTTGTTGCACCAGCTCCATCAAAGTCATCATTATCATCCTCTAGATTAAAATTCATAGCTTGGAATTTAGGTCTTCCTCTAAAAGGACGATTTCTGTTCATTTTTCTATTCACTGATGCAGCTATTCCTCTGTACGCCTTTGATTAACTGGCCCTAAAAACTCATTTTCTCCTTGTTCCTCTTCATCTAGATTAGGTTCTCGACCTGGGTTATCAATATTTTGGAGGTTTAATTGAGCATTAACCAAAGCGGCTAATGTTTTAGCTTTTTGTTGGTTAGCCATTCTTTCAATGAGATAAGGTTCAGGATTGAAGGGTAGTAATGGTTCTCCTGAACTTCTGGTTCATGGCATAAATAACAATGATCCTATAACAAACAAAAATAACAAATAAACGTAAAATAAGGAAACTTGACTAACAATCAACTTATACACATAAACTCAATCGACAACCATATTCCCCGGCAACAGTGCCAAAATTTGATATACCTAAATTACAACTCTCTTACAAGAATGTAAGCAGTTACTGTCAAATATATAACCCAACTAGGTTGGGGTCAAATCCCACAGGGAATATGGTGCTAATTAATTTTTATACAGATTAGTTGACTTTTAATCATTTTTCTTCCATAAAATAAATAGGGGGATTTTGATTCAGTTCACAAATTAATGGTTTCAGTTTAACAAGATGAAATATGTGTAGTAGTATTTAAATCCAGAGAAATAGCAAGCTAGGGTTATGTCCACCTTGTAGTTATCAGTACTTTCTAACTATGGTCATTACAAATTTATACATGCATCGTGTTTACAGAGAAACATATTGTATTTAATAACATAATCCTAGTGTTTATTAACCATCAAGGACTAATTCACTTTAGTTCTCTTGAATCAAAAGCATTTACCAAAAACAATAAGAAATCTCCAAGTAGTTAATCCTGTTAAGGCATTAACATATGAAATAGGGGTTGAAAATCCTATTTTATTATCACTACTCTTTTTTCTGAACATCAACCTTTCTTTCGAACAAGTTGTGTTTTAAGGCATAACCTTTATGTTTATAACCACGAGAATTCAAAATAAATGAAGAGAGTACGATGTAAACAAGTCAATGCATAATGAATTCAAAACCCAAAGTAAGAGATTGTATGCTACAAGACTTCCATAACTCTAACTAATAAACTTAGCTACTCATGAATAAAATGAAAAGAATCATAAATATATTTATCATACCAAAAACTAGAAGACGATCTTGGTGTTCGAATGTTGAAAACAAGAGAGAATAGCAGAGCTAAACTGAATTTACTGACGGAATATACTGAGTTCTAAGGACTGACTTAGAATATTAAAGTTACTGAGATTGACTGAGAATACTGAGGTTACTGAGATTACGAAGCTACTGAAATTACTGAGATTTTTGAGATTTCCTGAGTCACATGGATTACTGAGTTCTATGGATCATAGCTTAACTGGGGAGATCGTGAAAACATGACATGGCTCTAGGCACACAACTAAATGTTTGGGTATAAGTACCCCAAGGGCTAAATGAGAAGAAACTGACATAGCATGGCTTACTTGAACACATGACCAACAACATAATTCATAATTCATATATTGTAGCACTTCATCAAACATGTGATATGCATAAGATTGTATATACATAGGGATTTCATGATATCATTCTAGTTGGGCATTGTTCCTTCATCTAGGCATTTAATCATACACATAATAGGCATAGAATGTGTAAATAACATTATACAACAATCAAACATCATTATTCATCTCTAATTTCATCATCCAAGGGTTTTAATACTAGATTTACATGAATCTACATCATTACTAATTGATTACATATGAAATTTATCATCAAACATTGATTAGAATGCAATTAGTGATTATCAACATGAACAAGAGCAATCCAATCATGAAATTCATAAAGAAAATCTATTACTTGAATTTAGAAAAGAGATTCTTGGACTTCATGGATGAAAGGAGTCCATGAATGAACACTACACATATCTTATCTTGTGATTCTATAAAGACTGATGGAGAAATTCTTGAAATTTGACGGTGAATTCCCATGGAATTGAACATTCTATGAAAACCCTAGGGCTTGTTCTTGTGAGTTTTTAAGAGTAATAAGTATAAGCTACTGAATTATGGAAAAATCTCATGTTATAAGGATTATATAGGGTGGAAAATTGACCCTTTTAACCCTAGGAAACGTCTTTAATTTTTGAGAAAATTTCCCAGTTTTCATTCTTGGCACGATGCGCCACTATCACGCCAAGTCACTGGAAAACGACAAATGAGAAATTGCACGATGGCACGATGTGGAGCTATCGCATTGCCATCTTATCTATGACTTGGGAGTTTGGCGCGATGCGCCACTATTGCGGAGCAATACTAGAAATTGATAATTGCCATTTGAGTTATATCTGCGATGCGCTGAAGGCTCAGGTGATACACTGTCTCACTAAAAAGGCTCTAACTCTTCACCTGTGTGTCAGATTGGGGTTAATTTGGTATTGATAGAAAGATTATTTGATTCCCCACATGATATAATGTGAAAATATTGAAAATACCACGTGTACAAAAGTAGATTAATCTTTCAAAGAAACTTCTATCATTCTTTGGGAAACTTTTCAAGCTAGGAAAAGTACAGGGTATTACACTAACTTAAGTTACCAATGTAAGATTAAGATAAGGAAAACCCAAACCAAATGATTTGTATACTATTGTATGACTCATACCATTCGAGTCGTACCTATTCTAGTGACCAAAATCCATTCCACCAACCAATACTGGTCAGCATACAACTAGACCTACCATTCATACCAAACAAAAAGCTCGTATGCATGAGTTTTATTGGGTTCAGTGACTGGAATTCCAGGAAATTTTCTAAGGTCCAAAAACAATGGTGTTTAAATTTCTTCCTATTTAAATTCAAGGTAAAAAGGAGAACTTCTTAGGGATATTGTAGCAAACCTAAAAGACAATGCTTATGTTGTGGCAATTGTCACTAGGAGTGGAAAGTCTCTAGGTAATGATATTGTTAATTTTAATAAAGTCCTTAATTTGAATATAAAGGATTATCTAGTAAGTAGGAAGAGAAAATGGGATTATATATTAATTAAAAAGGTCACTGTGTAAAAAGAGCCACATATTGAGAAGCTGAGAATGGTAGAAAAGAAAAGTGAAAATGAAGAGGCACCATAAGTGATTGATGATAATGTTTGAAATTTAGATAAAATCTCGATCGTCTCAAATTGACAAATAAAAATATGTTTTTCATTTTATTAAAGATTTAAGAGGAAAGAAGACGATTCAAAATTTAAAAAGTTCATTGTTCTATTTAGCAACGTTTCGATTAACATATCATTGTTGGAAGACTTGCAAGAAATGCCTGGACATACTAAATTCTTGAAGGACTTGGTGATGAAGAACAGGGTCATGGATATAAAAACAATTAGGGTTACACACAATTATAGTGCAATAATGAATAGTTCCATGGTGAAGAAAGAAAATCAATGTTCATTCACTATTCCATGCATCATTGAAATGTACAAATTTTGAAAATCTTTATTTGAACTTGGAGAAGATATTAATTTTATGTCATTGGTCTTGTTTAGAAAGCTATGCTTGGGTGATCCCAAGCCCACTACTATGATGCTCTTCATGGTGGATAATTCTATAAAAAAATCCCATGGATGTGTTATATTATATGCTTATAAAGGTTGACCAATTCATTTTTCTCGCTGATTTATGATCTTGGATTGTAAAATTTACCATGAGGTCCCCATTATTTTTGTAGGCCATTCTTCGCTACTGATTGAACAAAGGTTGATGTTAAGTATTGTGAAATAAAATTCCAGGTCAATAATGAAGAGATCTCCTTTAATATGTTCAAATTATTAAAACAACGTAGAGATTTGCAAGTGGTCTCCATTATTGACGTAATTGATTGTGCAGTGGTGAATACTATGGAGGTTGTTTTTATAAGTAATTCATTAGTATATGTTTTATGGAACCTAGAGAAGGATGATGTTGTGCAATATGACAAGGTAGTTGAATTATCAATAGGTTTTTGTTCTTATAATGATAATCCGTGTTAGTGGGACCTTGACTTAAAAAAGTAAGAAACTCCTCTCTCCAAACCCTCAATAGTGGAACCTTCAACATGAGCTAAAGTTATTGCCTCCTGATCTTTGGTATATTTATTAGGGTGGAGGAAACACTTTGACTATTATAATCATGAATGATATTTTACCTTGGCAAAAAGTGGATGTTAGATCTATTGTGAGAAAGCATATTTGAGCCATCTGGTGGACCATAGCGGATATCATTGAGATAGCTCTCGGGATTTGCACCCATAATATTAAGTTAGGAAAATTGATCATATACCTAGCATGGAGCACTAATAAAGGCCCCCACTAATGAAATAGGTGGTCAAAAGGAGATAACTATTTGACTATATGCAGGTGTTGCATAGGGTGCGTATGGATTACTAAAAATTGAATTTTGTAAAAGAAACTATTTCGCTATATCGCTTATGGACAAAATACTAAGTCGATTGGTTGGGTATGGGTGGTATTATTTTGTTGATGATTATTCTAGATGTAATCAAATTGTCATTTCTCCCAAAGATAAATAGAAAACTACCTTTACATTTCCTTATAGGACCTCTGCCTTCAAACATATACTATTTGGGCAAGCGAATATGGTGGAAGACAATGGAATTTTCATGGATGACTTCTCCATTGTTGGTGACGTATTTGAACCTTTTTTTGAACACTTGGGTAAACCCTTGAGTGCCTTGTAGAAATGAACCTTGTGTTGAATTAGGAAAAATGTCATTTCATAGTCAAAGAGGGTATTGTACTTGAGCACAAAATCTTGGGTTAGGGCATTTAAGTTGACCAAGCTAATGCAGAGTTTATTGCTAAGTTACCTCCTCTGATATCCTGAAAAGGGTTTATTGGGCATTCCAGTTTTTATTGATGCTTTATCAACGCTTTCTCCAAAATCCCTCATCTTATGTGTAAGTTTCTTGAAAAGGAAGAAGAATTTGAATTTGATGGTGATTGTCTAAGAGCATTCAATTATTTCAAGGAAAAAATTATGTTGACTCCTATCATTATGGCTTTAGATTGGGAATAACCTTTTGAATTGATGTGTGACATAAGTGGGTTATCATTGGGTGATGTGTTTGGTTAACATAAAGATAAACTCTTTCACCCAATCTATTATAGCAGAAAGTCTTTAAATGATTCCCAATGCGATTATATAGTGACAGAGCAAGAGCTGTTTGTCGTGTTCTATGCTTTAACAAAGTTGTATTCCTAGTTGCTTGGTACAAAGGTGGTTGTACATATGGATATTTAATTGACAAGAAATAATAAAAGTCATGGTTGATTTGGTAGATCTTACTTCTGCAAGAGTTTGACTTTGAAGTTAAAGATCGAAATGAATGTAAATATCAAGTGGTGGACTACTTGTTTCACCTTGAAATTGATGAAGTGTGGAAGAATAAATTTGAGATCAATGAGGAGTTTCATGATGAACTTGTAATGGCTATTTTAGAGAAGGTAGCACCTTGATATACTGATTTTCCAAACTACATAGTGTTTGGGGTTGTCTCTAATGACCTAAATTTCCATCAAAACAAAAATTTTCTCATAACATAAAATAATACTATTAGATGAACCTTACCTCTTTAGGGAGTATTCAGATGGAATGATCAACCAGTGTGATATGGAGGAGAAATGAGAGACATCCTTGATGCATGTCATTCATTAATAGTTGGATGCCATCATGGTGGTGTGCATACAATAGCAAAAAGTTCTCCAAAGTGAATCTATGGACCAATGTTTTATTATGATGCATATGAGTTAGTGGGCATATGAGAAATGTCAAATGAAAGAAGGTATCTTGAGGCGACATAAAATGGCATTACATCTAATTATGGATGTTGAGTTGTTTAATATATAGGGGTTAGACTTTATGGGCGCTTTTGTGAGTTTATTTTGAAACTATTACATCATGGTAGTAGTTGATAATGTTTCAAAGTGGGTTAAAGTCACTACCTTGCCAAACAATGAAGCTAAAAGTGTTACTCTAGTTTTGAAAAGAAATGTGTTTACCTAATTTAGCACTCTTGTGCCATTATAAGTGTTATGTGATCTCATTTTTCCAACCAATCATTTCGATCCTTGCATACTAAATATGGGGTCAAGTATAAGGTGGCTTCCCATTACCATCCTTAAGGCAATGGATGGGCAAAAGTGACTAATTAAGAAATAAAGGAGATTTTGGTAAAAATTTTAAATACAAATCGAACAGATTCAACCTAAAAACTTTGTGACGCTTTGTAGGGCTATGAGACTGCACTCAAGACCCCATTGTCATATATTACTATCAATTGGTGTTTGGAATCCATCTTCTCATCAAACTTAGACACAAAAATTATGGTCCTTGTGGAGATTGAATATAGATTAGAAAGATGTGTCCAAGATAAGGGTAGACCAACTCCATAAGATGAATTAGTTTTAATTTAAATCCTACAAGAGATTTACTCTCCACAAGGAATGTATGAAGAGGTGTCATGATGCCAAGATTCTAAAATGATAGTTCAGAATAGGTGATGATGTTTTGTAATTTAACTTGAGATATAGGTAGTTTCTAGGAAAACATAAAACAACATATTTAGGTCCTTTCAAAGTAGTGAAATAATTTCCTAATAGAGAGGTTGAATTGGAAGATAACTCAAGATCTCTACTTATCATGGAATTGTAAGATGATGCAAGATGCCTATTTACCGTAAATGGACAACAAGTGAAGCATCATTACAAGTTGTTCCCAAAAGTGGATATCATGGTGAAACATCGTGAGTATTACCTTTAGAAATTTCTTGAGTTTTTAAACTCTCTAGGAACTATACAACTCAAGCATACTAGTTGTATATTATGGTAACGACTAAGGAACCCATGTCGTATGTTAAATAGTATGAATTCTTGATCAAGTAATACCTACGATACGACTATAGGTTACCAATCATATGATGTTGATACAAGCTAGGCCATGAAGCGTATGTTGGATAGAAATATAGTCTAACTTTTTGCCAAGGGTATGAGCTTTGGCTACTACTATTATGATTGGATACGGATGAGGGGCCCAAACCTTACCTACTTGCATTATTCTTACAACTTTTAAGCTGAGGATATTCTGAACATTTCCCACCCCAAACCCTTAGGACCCCATTTCCTATAATACCTTTAGTCCTTTTATTACTCACTTTAAAAGATCAAAACACTGTTAAAACTCTCTTTGAAGGATCTTAAGAAGATTAGACTAAGGTTTCTTAAAGTTGTTTATCTAGAGGCTTAAAGACCAAAATCTCCCCGTTAATCTTCATGAATAAGGGATGTGACTTTTCCTTAATTCTTAGTTTCTGAAAATCATATGTTTAAATCTTTGTTTGTGAATTATTAATGGTTTTTATGAAAACCAATGTTGAGGGTTTTGTTGTATATTATTAAGTATTGTTTATTCTTGGTTTAAATTGTGAATATACATATTTTAATGATGGTTTTGCACATATTGGTGCTTGGTAATTTTGGTTTCATAGTTGGGTCATGGTTAACCCTAAACTTGATGGTTTTTTCTTTGGTTTGGTCCTAGTAATAGTATGCCCTCAACTAGTTTCTGAAAATGTCTAAGAGAATAAACTAGTCGCATATTAAATCATGCTTTGAACTAAGTCATCGACCTAAAGATTATGAATCTTTGGTAAATAGTTTTATGAGGGCCTTATTGGCTATAAATTTATTTGAATTGTAACCTTTTTTGTTTAATTGGATAAATAGGTTTGAGTCCCTACACATTGAATTTATCTCTTTGTTAGACAATGGGTTCGAGTCCTTAAAGGAATGATTGATTAATAATAGTAATGGTATGCGGTGCAATTACAAGTGGTGTCTGTATGACGATACCAATGGGGTGCCTTGGTAAGTAATTTATTTAATGTTTGTGTATGTGTAATGGATGTTTTAAATAGTTTTTAAAGCGAGATGTGTAGTCAGTCCATAAAAGTAAAGTCCAAAGAACTAATATTGGAAACCATACTAGCTGATGCGGGTGTAAATATTACTTGGAGATTCAAGATTAGTGTGATAAGTAGAGGAACCATTGTTTTAAATATGGTCAAATTAGTCATATGAAGCGGGATTATCCCTTTAGGGTTGCTTCTGGGGAAAATAAGGTTCCTTTTGCCTCTTCTTCAACTCCTACATTAAAGAGTATTATTACTAGCTCTGGCACTGGCTAGAATAATTTGTATGTACTTGCTACTCATCAGGAATATGAGGCATCTATGGTTGTTATTACTGGTACGTTAAAAGTCTTTTTCCATGATGTGTACTATTTAGTTGATCTAGGCTCCTCTCTTTCTTAAATGCCTTATTTATGGCTGTGCATTTTAGTTTTGGTCCTGAGTATCTGTGGGACCCTTTTTTAGTTTCTACCCTAGTAGAAGACTCTATGGTTGTCAGAAGAGTTGTAGAGGGTGTATTGTAGCTACTGGTAGTAGAGAAACTCTAGTAAACTTGCTAGAGTTAGATATTGTTGATTTTGATGTTATTTTTGGAATGGACTAGTCTCACTCGTGCTATGATTCCCTAGATTGTCGAACCCTTAAGGTCATATTTAAGTTTCCCAATGAGCTAGTCATGTATAGGATGGGGTTTTTTTAGTTTCTAAGGGATGGTTCATCTCATATCTTAGAATCAAAAGTCAATTTCCAAAGCCTGTTTGTATCATTTGATCTGGGTTAAAGATTCTAAAATGGAAGGTCCTTCTCTAAAATCCGTTTTTGTGGTTAATGAGTTTTTAGAGGCTTTCCCTAATGATCTTCCTGCTGTTCCTCCCGATAGGGAAATGATTTTAGGATTGATCTTGTATTGAACACTTGTCATATCTCTATCCCTCTTTATAGGATGGCTTCAATTAAGTTGAAGGAAATTAAGGAGATATTGAAGGACCTCTTAAATAAAGGTTTTATCAATCCTAATGTGTCTTTTTGGGGAACTCATATGTTGTTCGTGTGTATGAAGGATGGTTCCCTTCAGATTTGTATTGCTTATCGTTAGTTGGATAAGGTGACTATAGAGAATAAGTTTCCTCTACCCTAGATCAATGACTTATTTAATCTGCTTTAAGGTGTAAAGTGTTTCTCTAAGATTGATCTTAGGTTGGGTTATCATCAACTTAATATCAGGCAAGTGGATATTCGTAAGACTGCCTTTAAGACCCGATATGGTCATTATAATTTCCAAGTTATGACTTTAGGGTTGACCAATGCTCCAACAACATTTATGGATTTTATGAATAGGGTCTTCCATCAATTTCTGGATTTTTTCATTGTTGTCATCATAGATTATATTCTAGTATACTCGAAGAGTGAGGCGAATTACGTCGATCACCTCTGTGTTGTGTTGCAAAGCTTTAAGGATTAGCAGTTGTATGCCAAGTTCTTAAAGTATGAGTTTTGGTTGAAGGTTGTGACTTTTCTTAGTCATGTTATCTCTTTTGAAGGGATTGTGGTGGATCCATAAAAGGTTGCAGTGGTTAAGAAGTGGCCTAGACCCAGAACTCCAACCCATATTAAAAATATCTTGGGTTTAACGGGTTACTATAGGAGATTTTTGGAAAAAAGATTTACCCCATTGACTATATTGACCAAGAAAAAGGTGAAGTTCTTATGGTTTGATGCTTGTGAGTGAAGTTTCGAGAGATTGAAGCATAATTTGAATCTAACTTTGATTTTGGCCCTTCATAAGGGTAATGATGGATTCTAGTTTATTTTGAATGTTCTCATGTTAGGCTTGGTTGTGTGTTGATACAGCATGGTAGGGTAGTGGCCTATGCTTCTAGGCAGTTGAAAGTTCATGAAAAGAACTACCATACTCATGATTTTGAGTTGTTGGCGATGGTATTAGTGTTGAAGATTTTGTATCACTATCTTTATGGGGTTCATGTTGGCATCTTTTTTTATCATAAGAGCCTACAATATTTTGTTATGCAGAAAGAGTTAAATCTCAGGCAAATAAGGTGGCTTGAGTTACTGAAGGACTACAATATGAGTCTCCATTACCATCCCGGTAAAGCTAACACAGTTGTTGATACTCTTAGCAAGTTATCCATCAATCTTCAAGCACATATGGATGGGGATAATTAGGAGTTGGTGAGGGACAATTATGATTTGGGTAACCTTGGGGTTCATCTCACAGACTTTGTGAATGGTGGTGTATTTGTGCATAAGGTATCGCAGTTGTCTCTTGTCATTGAGATAAAGAAAAAGCCAATGTTTGATTCTGAATTGATGAATATTTAAAGAAATATGGGTCAATAAAACATTATCGACTCTGTGGTTGGTGGTGATGGTATCTTGAGGTCCCAAAGTAGGTTATATATCCCCGATATCGATGGATTGAGGGAAATGATTTTGTCAAAGCTTATGGATTGTGTTATGCTATTCATCCTGGTTCTACGATAATGTATCATGACCATAAGGAGGTCTATTGGTGGAATAATATGAAGCGAGATATGGCTAGCTATATGGCTAAGTTCATGGTGTGTCAATAATTAAATGTTGAGCATATGAGACCCAGAGGTTTGTACCAAGAAATTAAGTTGCTCGAATGGAAGTGTGAGGTAATTATTATGGATTTAATACCGATCTTTATCAGTCTCAGAATCAATATGATTTAATTTGGGTCATTATAGATAGGATGACCAAGTCCGCTTACTTCTTGGCTGTGAAGACTAGTTATTCGACTGAGGATTATGCCAAGTTGTATCTTACGTAGATCCTGAAGTTGCATGATGCTCCTATTTATATCATCTCGGATCGTTGTACTCCGTTCTTATCTCATTTTTTAGCGATTATTTCAAAAAGTTTTGGAAACTAAGGTGTGCCTTAGTACCACTTTCCACCCTCTATTGGCTAGAGAAGCGGAGATGACCATTCAGACAATGGAAGATATGCTTCATGCTTGTATGATTTATTATTGTGGTAGTTGGGTTGACCATTTGCCTCTTATAGAGATTGGTTATAATAATAGTTATCAGTCTAGTATATTATGGCTCTTTTTAAGGCATTGTATGGTAGGAGATGTCGTTCTCCCATTAGGTGGTATGAGGTTGGTCAGGGTAAGTTTTTTGCCTTGATTTTTGATACCCAAGCCTTAGAAAAGGTGAAGGTAATTTGTGATAGGTTTAAATCTGCCCAAAGTCACCAAAATCCCTATATGGATGTGAGGTGTAGGGTGTTGGAGCTTAAGGTTGGTGATTGGGTGTTCTTGAAGGTATCTCCCATGGAAAGGGTAATGCTATTTTGTAAGAAGGAATAGCTCAGTCTCCGGTATAGTGGTCCATATATAGTTCTGAAGAGGGTCGGTAATATTGCCTATGAGTTAGAGTTTCCTTCTAGTTTGAGCTCCATTCATCTGCTTTTCCATGTCTCTATGTTGATGAAATTTGTAGGTGATCCTTCCACGGTTGTTTCTTTTGAAGGGTTAGGTATTTCAGATTCCTTATCTTAAGAGGTATTCCCAGTTGAGATCTTAGATCATCAAGTTCGTTGGTTGCGGATAATGGATATGGCTTTGGTAAAAGTTTTTTGGAGGAACCACAAGGTTGAAAAAGCTACTTGGGAAGTGGAGCAAGACATAAAGTCCAAGTATCTAAATTTGTTCTCCATTCTGAAAAGTCGTGCTTAAGGTATGTGTTCATCTTAACATCTTTATTTTCTAACTTTGTTAAGGATAATAGTGATTGCTTAATGTATTTTTTTCTAACTTTGTTAAAGGGAAGTTTGATGGGTAATAATGTGTTAACTCGTGCTTGTGATTTCCTTTACCCGACATTCGAGGACGAATGATCCTATTGGGGGAGAATTGAGACACCTTGAGTTTTACCCTTTGAAATTTCTTGTGTTTCTGAACTCTCTAGGAACCATACGACTCAAGCATACTAGTCGTATGTTGAGATGATTACTTAGGAACCATACGACTCAAGCATACTAGTCGTATGTTGAGATGATTACTTAGGATCCCAATTCGTATGTTAAACAATGTGAATTCTTGATCATGTACTACCTAGGGTACGACTATATGGTACCGATCGTATGACGTTGATACGAGTTAGGCCATAAAGTTATATGTTGGACAAAATTGTAGTCCAACTTTCTGCCTAAGGTACGAGTTTGGGATACTACTAGTATGATTGGATACGGGTGAGGGGTCCAAACCGTACCCACCTGCGTTACTTTTACAGCTTTTAAGTTGAGGGTATTCTAGACATTTCTCATCCCAAACCCTTAATACCTCACATCCTATAACACCTTTGGGCCTTTCTTTACTCACTTTAGAAGATCAATACACTCTTAAAACACTCTCTAAAGGCTCTTAAGAAGATTGGGCTAGGGTTTCTCCAAGGTGTTCATCTAGAGGCTGAAAGACCAAAATCTCTCTAATCATTTTGAATAAGGCAAGTGACTCTTCCTTCAATGTTAATTCATGAAAATCATGTGTTTAAATCTTTGTTTATGAATCATTAATGGTGGTTTTGTAAGTCAATGTTGAGGGTTTTGTTGCATATTGTTGTATATTTATTACTCTTGGTTTAAATTGTTAATATACATGCTTTAATATTGGTTTTTCACATGTGGGTTCTTGGTAATTGTAGTTTAACAACTGGGTCATGGTTAACCCTAAACTTGATGGGTTTTACTTTGGTTTTGTCCTTGGTAATTGTATGCCCACAACCTGTTTGTCAAAATATCTAAGAGAACAAACTAGTCATATATTGAATATTGATTTGAACTAAGGAATAAGCCTAAAGATTGTGAATCATTGGTAAATTGTTTTGTGAGGACCTTGTGGCTATATATTGATTTAAATGGTAACCTCTGTGGTTTAAATGGCTAAATGTTTTTGAGTCCCAACACATTGAATTGAATTTTTGTCTTTGTTAGACAATGGGTTGGAGTCCCAAAATGAACAATTGATTAATAATGGCAATGGCATGTGGTGTGCTTGCAAGTGGTGTTGGTATGACAATAAAAATAGGGTACCTTGGTAAATAATTGGTTAAATGGTTGCATTTGTGTAATGGATTTATTAATTGGCCCTTAAAGCAGTATGTGTAGCCAGGCTGTGAAAGTGGAGTCGGAAAGACTAACATTGAAAATCATGCTAGCTGGTGTGGGTGTCAATATGATCGGAAAGTTTGAGTCCCCTAAATGAATACATGAATGGTAGGTTAGAGACCCCCATATTGTATACATTGTTGCATAATTCACCTTGAATATGTCGGGAGGTTTAAGTCCCCTATATAGTCATATACGGTTATGGATGTTCTCTGGTTCTTGCAGCTAAACGCATTGGGGCCCTTCCTTCTAGTAGAGAATTGGGCATATATAGCCCATGGGTGCCTTGGTATATGACAGCCATGCTACGTAGTCCATGTTAATATTTTCAAAGTTCATGCTAATCTTGTTCCCTATCCCGACATGGTAGATATGTAAATGTATGTGTTGCATTGGTTTTGCGCATTGGTTGATTGGTTTTGAACTGTTGGCTCCTTATGCTTGAGTTACGTGCTAGGGCTCCAACAGCTAACCATCTTCTGACATTGTATCCCTACGCGATACAGGAACTGGTCATACTATCACACCTCTTGCTTAGTGACTTGGATTCGGGGATAGGTTGAGTTGACTTGAAGTGGTGAGCTTCCATACTAAGGAAGGCTCTATTTCTCACTTTTTGTTTCTTCTATAATTATTGCTTTAGACTTGGATATTATTTTTTTCTATGGTCGGGGACATGTCTTGACTGGATATTCTTGGTTTGCTTTAGAGGCTTTGTACGGACAAACTGTGGACTTGAGTTCTTGTCGAATGGATATGGATTTGGTTATTGTTTTGGGGTTTGTTAGTTTGGTTTGGACAGTTGAATTGGTTGGGTTGGTATTGGTTATAGACCTAGCCCAAAGTCATTACATTTTAAATGATCTTGATCTTGTTATCTGTTTGAAATACATCCGACTTGGGATAAATGTTGGTTGGTTGGATTAAGTATCGGGAGTGATCTTCGGTCTTTGTTGGACATGAGATGCACATCATGATACGAAACATCTCTCAAACAAAATAACAACACCCCGGAACCAACAACAACACGAGACAACAAGATGAAAAATATCACAAAAGAAACAACAACCAACTATTTTCATTAGAATAAGGAACAAACACGTAAACGATTAAAAGAAATAAAAGGATAGGTAGTGAGACATACATTATAACAAGAGATGGGAAATAACGGATTTATCAAATCCTAGAACCCCCAACAACCAATAACAGCAACACCACACTCTTGCATAGATAAGAGATGGAATCCACCACTCATGCACTAACATTTCTAAACCAAGTTGTAACACTACTAATTCCACACTAAGTACTACCCTAGTTATGGTTTTCACTCTCTCTAAAGAGAAGAAAAATGGTTCTTTCAATCATCCATATTCATAAATGAATGAACTAAACCTAAAATGAGTCTCTTTATAAGCTATTACAAAGTGAAGAGACCAAATTACCCTTAATGAGAAAGGGGCGCCCATAGAGTATCAAGGAGGGCCATAAAATGACCAAGACACCCTTAATGGGGGGGGGGGGGTGTTGGTGTGTTAAGACAGTAATGAATGGATGCATCTTCAATGTTCCAAACTTTGGGTGGTTGATTCTTCAACATTTGTAGCTTTTGAACATCAAGGCAAGAACCCACGCAACCTTTCACACACGGGATTGCTCTATTAAGTTCCCACAATGACTTCCCCATGCACACTCTCGGGTCTTTAATGTCTCAAAAACTGGATTCTCCGTGTGTTGGCCTCAAATTATGGCATCAAAAGCTATGATGCATATTTGGCTCATATTATCCTCTCCTCATTCAAAAGGATTCGACCTTGAATCCACACCTTGCAAAATCAAAGAAAGGACAAACAAGCACAGCAACCATATGATATGAGGGATAGAATTAATACAATAAATAACATCATCATGCCAAGGTGGTACACACTTTAAATATAGACAAGGATGCTCCGTCTTAAATGTTAGAAATCTATTGAAAAATACACAAAGAAGTAGGCTATGGAGGTCACCATCTCTACACATAGATAGAAGAAGGGTATTACATAAGAAGACTTTATCCGAAGTAGTTTCAAGAGAATACTCTCTTCTTGACCTGTAAGTGATAAAACCATGATCAATAATGGAAACACACAATAGTGAACTCTCTTGGAGCGTTTCATGGACCCCCTTCTTTAAAGACCCTTCCTCTTTGCTGGAGTTCTTTTCTTGCATAATATTGGTCCCCCAAGTGGTTAGTGAGTCCTTAAGAAAGACTTTCCATTATATGGAAGGATACCAACATCCTCATTCAAACTTTCATGCCATGTAGACCAAGCAACAAGTTGGGTGTGCCAATATCATCATATCTATATCCGAAACATGGGTTAAATGGAAAGAGTGGCCATAGACGCGGGTCTATAAAACACTCTCTTTCCCTATAGGCCTCACCTAAACTATAAGGCATACTCTCTGCAATATCATATATATCATCAAGATAAAATAGAGAATAGAGAAATGTATCACTCAAGTCAACCTCAACTAAAGTATCCTCATGTATGTACTCACGAATAGTTTTAATATTATCACCGCAAGTAGTCTCAATAATAAGGTTACACATAATAGAAGAAGAATTAGTTTCCAAGAAATGAACGCTTTCTCCTTTTAGGGAAGAGCCCTCAAATAAACTCATATCACCATCAAAGTGCAAGGGATTATTACTTAAGTCTCCATAAGAAGCAAGCAAGTCATCCTCATAATCATCAAACATGCGTGGGATTGTCAAGGAGCAATCACTTATTGGGTTTCTTAAGGATTCAATCAAATAAAAATGATTATCACCCAAGTGATTATTCCTTTCCAAGACCTCATATTCCTTTCCGTTAAGAGTACTCTCATCTTTAAAGAAGAGATTTCCATCTTTAAGAGGAATGCAGTAACACAATAGTAGGTTTTTAAATAGGTTATTTCCTTCAAGACAAGTTGTACCTTCAATATCATTCCCATTTTCATGATTCCTATGAGCACAACTAATAATAAGGATTTCATCACACAATAGGCTCAAAGAATCTTATACAATATTATGATTAACTCTATCAACATCATCACTAACTTGAGACTTATCAAGAACACCACATAGATGCTCCAGTATTGAACTACATTTAGGAGTAAGTTGATCATCATTCACACCGCCACTAGTTATGAGAAGCTCCCATATCGACATATACTTACCTTGGTTTTTACAAGGGTCAAATATTCTGTGAATACTCTCATCACTTGTCATTAGGACCCTATTCAAGTTACAAGTTCTAGCAGTAAGTGGACTCAATTCATTATTATGAGAAGAATCAATTTTGTCATCTATAGGATCAACTAGTTCTTGCATACATACAATAAGAATTTGTTCTTCATGCAACTTAGAAACGCTAAGAGTATCACAAAAGTAAGAATCATGAAATTCTCCTCTAGGCAAACCAACTACATCCACTTTGCTACTACTAGCCACATCACAATATTCTAAATTTGTAGGAGTGTAAGAGATAGAATTTTTACCTTGTAACACACATGAGTTACGATCTTCACCTTGGTGCATGTCGTCGCAGCCCAATTTTTTCTTTGAGAAGCTCTCATCACAATAGAGCCTTTGGTTAAGTGGTTCTTCGACAAGAGGATTTAATTTAGTGGCCTAAGTGTCAATATCAATTGGCGTATCTTTTTAAGGTTCCGTTTGAAATCTTCAAAAGTGGCCTGGAAAGTATCACCCATGGTTCCTAAGAAAGACAACAAAAAATAAAAATAACAAAATAGTTAGCTCAAAAGTATCCTCACACTCTTCTCTCTTTGGACACCTCACACTTGGTCTCATAAGTGTTGTAAGTTGCTTGTACTCCATGAGACATTGAGGGGTTAGTTCTACTCTTGTCCAGAGTGGATTTCCATTTGAAATAATCAAATGTAATCTTATTCAGACTTGATCCAAAGATTTACAATGAATCAAAATATAAAAGCACACAAGAAATGGAAAAACGATAATAACGAACTCAAAACTAACTTACAACCTAGTAGGTGATTACTAGCTTTTTAATTAGTACTAAAATCATTAAATGAACCTAAAGGAAGAAGAAAAATAAACTAAGAAATCTGAAATTTTTACCCTTAAGTCGGTTCTTGAAGAATGATGATGTGGCAGCCACATGGAAGCTTTGGATTGGCGTTGGAAGTTGTTGAAATTTGAATTTTTTTTGTTTTTCAATTTGTACTGATCAATTTTCAACTAAGGATGAGTGGAGTTCAGATTTGGGAGGAAAACAACAAGATTTTGAGCATTTTTTTCAAATTCAAAAGGTTTGACTTCCTTTCACCTTTTTGGACTAACACCTTTTTGAAAGCCTTTGTCTTCTTTCTTCTTTTGGATGTCTTGGGATTTGTTGGAAGACAAGATATTGCATCCTTTTTGTAAGGCCCCTTTTATAAAACCCCTATGTTCCCTTCTTTCTTTTGTATGCCTTGGACTTAGGTTTTGCAAGAAAAAAAACACCTTTTTCCACTTGGTTTTAGATCAAACAACCAACTTTGAAGACTCTTCTTCAACAAGACATAAAGATAGTGAAGAACACCAATAACACCACCTTCTAAATTGGAGTTATAGATGTACGTTGTAACTCCCACACAACAACAACAAATGTTCAAGATATAACCCTCAAAAACAAACATAAACAACACATTTTTGATCCACCAATCCTAAATAAACAGCAACCTTCAAACTTCAAGAACAACTCAGAAATGGCTCAAAATTCAGATGTAGACTCACTTAGTGTTAGGAAACAAGATTCTAACACTAGAAACAGAAAAAACACACAAAAATCTCCCAAATCTAAGATACAAATTTCGACCAAAACACTAAAAATGGGTCAGATTCTTTTTTTTTAAATTTTTCAACACTTTTTTTATTTTTTCAAGTAACAAGCCCAAGATTTATTTTGTTGGAACAAAATCAATCCTTGCTCTGATACCAAATAATATGAAACAGCCCACAAATAGAAGAACAACACCATGGTATCAACAACTACACGAGACAATAATATGAACAATAATACAAAAGAAACAACAACCAACGATTTTCACTAGAATAAGGAACAAACATTCAAATGATTACAATAAATAAAAGGATAGGTAGTGAGACATACACTACAACAAAAGATAGAAACTAAAGGATGTATCAAATTTTAGAACCCTACAACTAATAATAACTACTCCACACTCTTACATAGACACAAGAGAGAATCCACCACTCAAGCACAAACGTTTCTAAGCCAAATTGCAACACTAGTGATTCCATACTAAGTGGTACCCTAGTTAGAATTTTCACTCTCTCCCAAGAGAATAAAAATGGTAATTTTAATCATCTATATTCATCAACTAATGAACGAAACCTAAAATGAGTCATTTATATTCTATTACAAAGTAAAGAGACTAAACTACCCTTAATAAGAAAGGGGCACCCATGGAGTGTCGAGGAAGGGAATAAAATTACCAAGACACCCTTAATGAAGGGGAGGTCTTTGTGTGTGAAGACACTAATGAATGGATGCATCTTTAATGCTCCGAATAGCGGGTGGTTAATTCTTCAACACTTGTAGCTTTTGGGCATCAAGGCAATCCCTTACACAGCCTTCCACACACAGGATTGCTCTATTTAGTGCCCACAATGACTTACCCATGCATACACTTAGGCCGTAAATGTGTGCAAAACCAGATTCTCCATGTGTTTCCATCGAATGATGGAATCAAAAGCTATGATGGCTATTTGGATTAGGTTTGGGTCATGTCACTTGTGGGTGATCTACCTCGATGATGCTAGATAAATGACGGATAATATCATGCCATGATGATAACTAAGTAACTTCTAGGGTGGAAACCCAAGTTTAATTTGTCATTCTGAATAATGTTTATTGACTTATGTAGGTGAAAGATGGAATTAAAATACTAGATTTTTTATATGAGCCAAGTTGGAGAAGAAAAAGTTGGATATTCCTGTGCTAAGCTCCAGTGAGGAGGCTTTGGTGATCCACTGAGCAAATTAGTGTATCGTTGAAGTCCTTTACCGAAGGGGTTTCCCAAATAAGCATGATATATTATAATTGGAGATGGTAGTTCCAAAATGGTGCATCATCGATGTTATTAGCGACATACCTCTATTGCTAATTTATTTTGCCAATGTAAGGGTGTACGGTCCAAAAAACTATCAAAATAAACAATAGATCCCTATATCAGTGTATCACTATGCATTTCACAAAAGAATTGAAAAGCCAAATAGGTTGGGTTTTTAAGTGATGGTTTGAATTTTGAATTTTGACTTTCCATTAACCCTTGACCTTTGGTATTTATTCAAACCTCTTTCATTTTCCTAATTTTCTTATCTGTTTATTCACTCTATTATTTCATCAACTCTTGAACAAACACATTTCACTTCTTTGAATCTCTATACCAACATCACACAACATCTCAAATTCTTGTTCTTCAAGTTATTTGCTGATTTCTTCATAATACTTGAAAGGTTGGAGTTAAATCTTTTTTAAATATCAGTTATTATTGTTGATAAATTGAGTGTTCACAGTTTTTTTATGTTGAATTCATGATTCATACATAGATTAATCTATTTTTTGTACTTTAATATAAACATAATGTTTACTTTTAGTTCATGATTAATTCTTTAGTGTTCACAATGGATGTTTTTAGCATTGTTTTTATTTGTTTTTTCTTTGGGTTTGAAGTAAATAGTCGATATTACTATGGGATTGGTCTTTTAATGGACTAATTTTACTTAATGATAGATTGGGTAAAGTCATTCTTAAGCGAAAAATTGTCATATCATTGCGTGCAGACCAAAACCTGGGAAAGTCTAAGTACCCATAGTTGAAAAGTTCTAAAAATTACCATAATAGACCAAAGGTCGTGATTTGGATCTTGGGGAAGATAAATATTCAGCGATAGGGTGAGAAACTCAACAATGCACAAAACTGTATGGTGCATTGCCAAAGTTCTTCCTTTTTCATCGAATGTTACTGATTGGTTGACTAAGTAACATATGAGCCGATGATGCCTTAGAGAATCAGCGAGAGTTAAAGAATATTGCATGATCGATCAGTGTGTCATTGATTACCCACTTTATTTCATGGACCTACACCCAAGAATTCCATGCATTTTTGTAATAGTCACTAGCATCAATGATCTAATTAGTGATGCATCAATTTGCTTGGAGATCCATAACCAAAAATTGTCAAATATGTTAATTTGTAACATGGGACAAGCCCATTGATACTCTAATGTTCAGGAACGCACCGAATGCAGTGTGTCTCTAATAAATAGACCAAATCACCTTCTCTCACCTAGAGAATAGTAAGGGGTCATGATTTGAGAGGGTGAAAGACCCAAATAGTTTCTAAGCATTATAGGGATGATAAGGGCAAGGATATCATAGATGGTATTAAGGAAAGTAGCTCAAATAAAGATCATATTCTAAGAGGGAAAACATTGGTTCCTTGGAGGAGGGAAACACTACACTCATTCATGTACCTCTCTACACCCCCGAAGCAGCACCGACAAAATGTATCATTGTATAGCAATACTTTAACACTTTAGTTGTACCTTTTGTACACCCTTACGAAGGACAACGTGTGTTAAATATCAAAAAGTGCAAAAATAACACACTATCATAGACAAGTAGCATTTGAGCCTGGATGGTTTTAAGGGCAAGTTGTAAGGAGTTAATTATGTGAATTTCTCTTTTTCATGTATTTTGACCTTTTACCCCTCCCTGTAGTTGCTACAAGATATTTCTGGGGTGTGGGAATGATTGGAATGGTTTCCGCTACAATTCAAAATGATTTGTATAAGTTTGTGGATTTTAGAGGTTAAAAAGGCTTTATAGTTGATTTTGGTCAACATTTATTATTATGTATGTCAGATGAAGAATAGACAATGCCTGTAGATTCGGAACATTGATTTTGGGTTGGTACCATAGTTGGTTCAACTTTATGACTCTTGGATCTCATTTTGACCCTTGCTTCAAAAAATTGTGAAATTGCGTCTCAAGAGCCAACTTTGTGAAAAAAACATCTTGTTGAGAATCTGATGTCGCCATTGACGTGAAAATGTCAAATTTAGTCTAGTAGCATATTTTCTTTTCCATCAAGGAATTTTGAAAGAATTTTAAGGGCTTTATCCACAAATTTACATTTTAGCAAAGTTGCTAATACAATAATCATTTGGTGCATCGCTTTAGCGGCCATAGGACCACTATAGCATACAGGTGTCACTAAAGCAGAAGGACAGGTGGCAGCCGGTGCGCCCAAGTGCAAACGCAAGTGTACGTGGTCTAACAAGTAGTAAAATTGCCTTATAAAAGCCAATTATCGATCCCAAAGGGACTTGTATTAAGCAACTTTCAAAAATTAATTCATTTTTTAAGATTGGATAAGTGCTAATATAATCACAAGAGTTTGATACTTATAACTAAACATAAACTAAAACAAAGCGGTAAATTAAAGGTTTTGAATAACTATGGGGGAAATCCCAGGTCTAAGGCACTACGAATAATCATAATCAGCTATATAATATCATTGGTTAAGGTAATTATCCTTGTTGTTGGTTCATAGGATTGATACTATGACTACAGTCTTTCGAACCTCTAGTCAACTATCTAACATAGCCTCACAACTACATCATTGAGCGGGTATGTGAGCACTAAGTTAAATGCACTCATAATTTATCTCTTAATTGAACTAAATATGGAACTTAGGTATATTCCCATCCTAATTACAAATCATAACTTCATTCAATTGAAAGATTATGATCCTATTCCATCTATCCCACGTCTATTCTATCGTATCTGCTTTTGAGCTCACAATAGAATTAAGAATGTATTCTAAGGGACCAAATCAGTAAGACAGTGATAAAAAGGATATTATAACAATCAATAATTATAAATAACCAAAACCAAATCAATTCATACCAATAATAATGATGTTCTTTGCCTTAACCTCGGAAAAGGGTGTTTAGCCACTCATGGACATACACGTAATCACAATAGATGAATTCATGTTATAATTCATAAAAAACTAAAGTAAATGAATAAAAACCCTAATTTAATCCTTCTCCAGCATATTTTCAATCCCTAAGGTTATCCAAGGTGGTAACATAAGACTTTAAGTGTCCTATTTATAGTAGGACTAAGTTGCTGTTTTTTAACACAACAACGTGCCACGCCCTTATCATGTGGACTAGGGTATGTGTAACATTGAATCATGGAAGATAACTTGAAAAAAAAATAGAATTTTACCAAGGGTTTAATATTTCAATATCGCGCCATCTAGGTGGCGTGTCATGCCAATGTGTTCAAAAATTCCAAATTACGTCAGGCTTAATCTAATGTGTTTGTCCTACAAGTCCAAGCGTTGTGATGACTTTTACTCTTGTTTTAAAGATTTTATATCATACATTTATCATATTGATCAACTCACAAATAATCCTATAACATCAAACACCACAAGCTAGAGCTCAAAACCACATAAAATCTAACACAATGAACTATATAGGAATATAACTCAAGCTAAGAATAGTAGTTTTCTCATTTGAAATTTAACTTAATGTTTTGACTCAAAACTCATTATTAACACACCTTAAACATTAGAAACATACCATAAACACTTATATTCTCATTTATCCAAAAACTAACTCAATAAGTACAAGAGAAGTCCTAAAAACTATGCTAAGTAAGCCTTGATAACAACACTTAGGTGCATAAATCACCCTAAGATCATCACCCCACACTTAAAGCCTTGTTGATCCTAAAATAAATTTTCTCTTAGAATCAAGACCATGAAAATATTATAATACTACTACTACAAGAAAGACACTCAAGATAGAAATATACCGACTACATAGATAGCAAGTTTCGCACACAAGAAAGTCCTATACAACTAAAAGCTTATGAACACTACCTTAAAACATCCTAGCCTCAGGAATTGACTTACAAAGTTGGAAAACTCATGCATATTACTCAATAAAAGAGATCATAAGAGTCACCTAACTATCATTAAATATGTGCCCTCACCCCAAGAGAGTTACCCATATTCACTCACAGAGATGCAATTATCACAAGACTAGGTGTAAGAACCAAATTTCGCTCACTCTCACAAATAATTCACAAGTCACAGAAGATGAACCATAGGATTTCCTTTAGTTTAGTACTCCACTAATATAAAAATGTTAAGGACCAGGATCAAATAGGACTTTGAGGGAACTAATCTAAACTAGGGGATGGGTAGGAACTATTTTGGCCAGGAATAGTGACTATCTTCCCTAAGCGCTTCAATGAGTCACATTATACATAAAGATCTCTCTATTAACAACCAATTTCCACCACATCCATCTACACACATCTCTTTTTTTCCCTATCTCATTAAATTCCTTCACAAATACATTGTAGAGAGTATTCTCTATCACACCTGCTTAGTCTTTTACGCATTTTTCTTTATTTTAATTACACAACTCCCTATCACAACATATCAATGTTTCAACTCCAATAGCTAATATCTTAGGGCTTCACTTTAAATATTTCTATTCTAATTTTTCATAATCCTTAACCTCACTCAACTACAATGCTAACACGACCTAAACCAGGGCCTAGTCTCATCGAGTATCCCAAGTCAAACCCAAATGAGAGATCACCCCTAATCTCCCACCATTAACCACCCTACACCACTTATCAGATGAATTTCAAACATATAACAAGATAAGGTGATATAAATTTAAAAACATGATAGTATGCTTAAAACTAGAGTAAAAATCCGCAACTAATTAACAAACTATTTCCAATCCTAATGCCAATACCAATACCAAGGTTGACACTAATACCATCACCTCTCATGCTCATAGTTATTTAACAAAGCCTCTAAGAAGAATCAAGAAACATTCAATCAGGACATTCCCCTAACCATAGCCAAAACCAAATCCAGTGAAATAATAAAAATAAAAAGAAGTCCATAGCATGAAATATAGTCTTCTGGAGTATGAAAGCTCACCACCTTAATTTTACTCCAAGTTGCCCCTGAATCCAAGTTACTAAGCCAGAGGGATAGCAATATGGCTGGTTCCTACATCACATGGGGATACAGAGTGTAAAAATAGTTAGCAGGGTAAACTATAGCATGTAACTAGGTAAAAGATAAAATAATACCATCAATTTAAATCGAAATCAAATAAATAGATGCAATAACATATATACATATATATATCATGGTTCTAAGCATTACATTCTGGTATCTTACATACATTTCTGAGATATTGCTATCAATATGGAAAATCTTATTTTGACCAAGATAAGATTATTTTACAAAACCCTCTATCATAGCCCATGAGTCAGAGAGGAGATATGATTATTGAGATTGGAATTAAGTATTAAGATTGTATACGAGCTGCAAACCCCTCATGGATCCTACCTGGAAGTGCTGAGGCTTGGTAGGTGTATACGAAGGTTAGGCGATAACCTTAACCAGATCACATTATCATTATCATTATTATTTTATTTCATATATTATACAAATTTAATGTTGTACTTTTGTGCTTAATTTAATGCATTTCTCTTCTTTTTCTTTTACGTACCTATCCTTTTTGCTTATATACGATATTTAAAACTATTATTGGAAATAGGGTGAGCTATCATTTAGGATATTTTTTGATTTTAGGTGACGTTCTTATAGTATGTATTTATGTATCTTATTTTCTACCTTGCTTAGTCAACCAATGATACCTACTTAGTATGAGTGGATCGTACTCATCCCTACTCTATCTTTTTGGTGTAGATCCAGGTACGAGTGTTCCACATGGCTGATAAGATCACATAGTGATCTTTGATACTTTGAGGTATTGGTAGCTCAACACCTTTAGAGTCAACCTTATGCCTCCTTCTATCTAGTTTATGTCTCATTTTTTATTCTGAGATAAACTTGTAGTTTCTTGAGTTGTCAGTTGTATTCTCAGATTTTAAGTGGTATTTAAATTGTTCTTACACTGTAACACCAAGTTTTGGGATGATGTATGATAGTATTGTTATTCAGACTTTTGCTAGTATTATACATGTATGGTTTGACTTTTCTCTAAAAGTCTCACCTTAGGATTGGTGCTATGATTTTATGTTACATATAAATTTAGGTAATTACATTACTTTTTAAGGCTTATCAGTGATATGTACCATCATGACCTGAGTTTTTGGGTTATGAAAAATTTGTATCAAAGTAGCCGTTTTTATTGGTCTCATCAGTGTAAAAATAGAGTGTTTGGTAGAGTTTCATAGATTAGTACCTAGAAATCCATATATATCTTTGAGGGGATATAAGATGTCTTTAGGAAACTTCTTTATTTTCCCTTATTAAGTGGGTTTTTCTATATCCTATATTCTAAAATAAGTTTCACTCTTTTATATATAGATGGTTAGGTAGTAGATCTCAAAAGAATACGGATGTTAAGTTTGCATTCGAGAAGGAAGCCCAGCCTAGGAGATAAGTCAAGGGTAGCAGACGGGCTCAAAGTAGAAGATGAGCATGAGGATCTACCCCTTCTAGAGTTTGTATTATGGAGATCTCCTTTTAGCCCAAGTTGAGAATGCTAGAGATATCAGTCCTACTCAGGTTCCACAGAGTTCTTCTACCCCAATCTTGGGGTATTTATTTATTTCTTTGCTGACTCATTTGGATGGTGTCCCTTTGAGTGAACCTAGGATTCCTCCAACTTGGTGTGTTGTACCTTTATTTATACTAGAGACTACTTATGGTGTTCCTTCAGTTCTTTGTATTGTCCCTTAATCGTTACTTTTATCTACTTATGGTATTTTGTAGGCTTTGAGTATTGTGCCATTTTCTATGCTAGTATCCAAGTAAAGTATTTCAAGTCCAGGGGTTTTTTCTTTATCTATGTTACCTCCTTAGGTAGGATCATATCCTATTATGTTCACTATGTCTTTTATTACTTTAGGCCCTGTTATCACTTTTAAGGATCAAAAAATATTTGAGAGATTTACTCGTTTGGCTCCAACTAAGTTTAGTGGTTCCATGATAGAGGATGCCTATGAATTCCTAATTAATTAGTGAGAGAAGTTATATAAGCTTAGATCTCTCAAGTTGCATGGATTTTCTTACACTACCTACAAGTTGAGAGATATAGCTGAAGATTAGAGTAGGTCACTTATTAGTTGTATACCTCTTAGTGCACCAGAGATGACTTAGGATTAGTTTGTTAAGGCATTTTTGATTAGGTTTGTGCCCTATAGTGTGAGAGATCAGATGAAAGATAAGTTTGATCACCTAAAGTAGGGATTAATGACTGTTGTTGGGTATAAGGAATATTTCTATGCCTTGTCCAAATATTCTGTAGCCATTATTTCTATCGAGTCAAAGAATATTCAAAAGTTCTTAAAGGGATTGGATACTACTTTCTAGTTACCTACTGCCCAGAATGGTAGTGTAAAGGGAATTACTTCAGAGTATAGCAGATCATGCAAAGATGACTGAGTCGATTTATTGAACGTCTTAGGGAGGCTCTAAGAGAGTGTGCCCTTAAGGTAAGTTCAGTGGTCATACCCCTCGAGAAAAATACTTTAGAGGTTCTTATGGATACCATAGAAGATTAGTGTAGGGAGATTTAAATGGTTAAGGTAGTAAGTCCTCTAGTTTAGAAACTTTGAGTAGTTAAGCATTGTCTTAAGGTAACATTATAGCTCAACTATACCTCCTTAGATTGAGCGGGACATAGAGGTTTCTTTGTGTGTGATAAGTTTAGCCATATGGCAAAGGATTGCCCCCAACCGTGTCTCCTTTATCGATAGTGAGAGATAACCCTTAGAATTATAGAGGTACTACTAGAGGTGTGTTGTGGTAGTGGTTATTGGACTACCCATTCCTATAGAAATATAGATAATTCTATGCTATACTTTCTATACCTAAGGTCGAGACTTCTAATATATTATCACAGATATCGTCCTTATTTGTTTAAAATCTACATCTGAGTTATTTGATCTAAGGTTGACTATCTCTTATGCATCTGCATATTTTGCTTCAGGTTTTGATTCTCCTAGTTATCCTATTGAAATTTCTATCTATGTATCTACCCCTGTAAGAGACTATTTAGTGATGGATTAGGTGCACTGATCTTATGTTGTGAGCTTTACAGGCCCTGAGAATTAGGTAGATCTGATTATCATAGTTATGGTAGATTTTGATGTCTTCTTGGGTATGGATTGGTTAGCTCTTTATCATGTTGTTCTAGATTATTATGCTAAAACTGTGACTTTAGCTTCGCATGTGTACTAAGAATAGCTTGGAATGGTAGCTTCATTTAGGTCCTAATAGAGTAATATATTTTCTCAGGGCTCATCGCTTGATACAAAGGGGATGTTTATCTTATTTGGCCTATATTCATTATACTAGTATTGATTCACCACCTTTTTTGGATTTTTCTGTATTGTCTATTAGTTCATAGATTCTTTCCAATGGATTTGCCTATTATGCCTCTAAATTATGATATTGACTTTGGTATTAATGTTTAATCGGTCTCCAACCTCATATTTATTCCTCCTTATAGGATAGCCCTTGTGGAGTTGAAGGAATTGAAGGATCAGTTGCAGGAATTGTTGGCCAAGGGATCTATCTGACCTAGTATATCACCTTGGGGAAGACCTATTTTATTTGTGAAGAAGAAGAATGTATCTATGTGTATGTGTATTAATTATCGACAGTTTAATAAGTTGACTATTATGAATAAGTATCATGTTCCTCATATTGGTGATTTATTTGATCAACTTTAGGGTGCTCAGGTATTTTCATAGATTGATTTGATGTTTTGGTATCACTAGTTGAGGATTAGAGCTTTAAATATTTTAAAGGTAGCTTTTTGGACTCTGTATAGTCATTATGAGTTATTAGTCATATTTGAAATTCAAGAGAGGGTGAACTGAAATTTTCTTCTGTAAGTCAACTATTGACCCTTCATAGTCGACTCTCTTGCAGATCGAAACACTTCACAAATAGATTAAGTTCAAAATAGTTAAGCAAAAAATTAACAAAAATTAAAGTAATGACACAAAGATTTATCCTTGTTCGGCACACCAATGTCGTGTCTATGTCCAGTCCCCTTGGGTTTCAAATTTTCCTTAGATCATTGAAAGATTGGCTCAAGTACAATGATAGGAAATAAGTTCTAAAGACTTATTTTACTCTACAAATATTGAGACACAATTGATGTTACAAAGTTGACTCGATCCTACTATTTATATAACAATTATAAACTAAAATTACAGAGCTTTGTAAGACTAAGAATGAGAGACTTTGAATTTTATCCTTAAAGTTGTTTAACCTATGTCCATCTTAAGTTTTACTCTTTTGTAGTCTTCGACTGCTTTTCTTTATAAGAAAACCCAAGAGATTTCTTCTCAATCAAGGATTTGAATTAATTCCTTAATTGAGGATGTTTGCATTTTATGGTATTTCCATATCAAATATGTTTATACTTTGTGTGATTTTTCTTTCTCACATATATACATATCCATATTAGATATGTCCATGTAAGGAGTGAGATCTTTCTTTTCCTTGATATTTTTGTGAGGTAGTCCAATTGCCTTATCTAGTGGGATTTTCAGTTGATATGATTTTTGTTGCCTTGTTAAGCGATATCCTACTTTTGATTTGGCTCCATATTTAGCACGATATTCTGTTGGAGAATATTCCTTTCCTTGTGGTAGATATCCTCCCATTATTTAAGATCTTTAATGTCCTTTATGTGAGATCTCTTTCATCATTAGGGATCTTCAATAAATTTGATGTGGCTTTATATTTAGCATGACATTCTTATGGAGAATATTCCTTGCCTTGTGAGATGTACACCCATGATTTGAGATCTTCAGTGTCCTTTATGTGAGATCTCTTTTAATCATTAGGGATCTTTAATATCCTTCAAAGTTCACTTATTAGTTTGTCATTATAAAATTATAAAACATAAATATAACTGGCTAACAATGTCTTTCGGGTTGACCAATTCTTCAACCACGTTCATGGAGTTGATGAATTGTTTTTTTGTCGTACCTCGAGTCTTTATCATTGCATATATTTATTATATCTTGGTTTACTCTGAGATTGAGGCTGATCATAAGGAGCATTTTTGGATTGTACTTCAGATGGTGAGAGATGAGAAGTTATATGCCAAGTTCTCCAAGTGTGAATTTTGGTTGGAGTTTGTCTCTTTCTTGGGCCATGTCATAACTAAACATGGTATTATGATCAATCCGAAAAAGATTATAGTAGTTCATGATTGGTCTAGATCAGCTTCTTCTACCTAGATTTTGAGTTTTGTTGGTTTAGCATGCTAGTATTGATGCTTTGTTGAGTGTTTTTCATCTACTGTGAATCCATTGGCCAAGCTAACTTAGAATAAGATTTTGTTTAAGTGGTTTGATGCTGGTAAGGATAGCTTTCAAAAGCTTAAGGATTTATTGACATTAGCTTCTATCTTGACTTTACCCTAGGAAGACGTAGATTTTACCATTTTCTGTTATATTTCAGGTGTTTGGTTAGGTGTCGTGTTGATGCAGGGGGTAAGGTGATTATTTATGCTCATTAGTTAGAGTCTCATGAGAAGACTTACCCTACTCATATATGGATTTATATGCAATTTTATTTTCTTTGAAGTTGTGAAGGCAGTATATATATAGAGTCTATTGTGAGATCTTCTTGGATCACTGTAGCCTTTAGTATTTCTTCAATCAATGAGATTTTATTATTAGGAAGCGTTATTTCCTTTAGTTTCTTAAGGATTATGATCTTACTATTTTCTATCATTCTAGTAAGTCTAAATTTATTATGGATGCCTTGAGTGAGAAGTTAACTAGCATGGGTATCTTGGCACATCTTTTGACCCAGGAGAGGCTTTGTTCTTAGAGGTTCAATCTTTGGCTAAATAGATGGCTAGGATTAATAATTCAACACCTGGGTATGTTTTAGCATTTTGGAGGCTAGATCTTATTTGATGTAGAAGTTCTGGGTTTATTAGTTTGATAATGTTGGTTTGATGGTTATTTAGGATTAGGTGTTAAGTGGCAAGTCCAAGGAAGCCTTACTTGAATCTGATGGTATTTTAAGTATTAGAGGTCATGTTTGTGTGTCAAAAGTAGGTGATTGGTTGAGGTTGATTTTGGAGGAGGCTCATTGTTCTAGGTACTCAATTCATCCTAGAGTGACCAAGATATATCATGATTTGAGATAACATTATTAGTGGGGTGGTATGAGAAAGGATGTAGCAGACTTTGTAGCTCATTCCCTATCTTGTTAGCAGGTAATGTCGAGCATTTGAGGCCTTGTGGTTTGCTTCAAAGGTTACCTATTCCCAAGTGAAAAAAGGAATGGATCACTATGGACTCAGTGATTGGGTTCTCTCATACTTTCTATGGTTTTGATAGTTTTTGAGTCAGAATGGATTGATTGACTAAATCTGCTTATTTTATCCTTATTTAGGTTAAATTTAGTGTTGAAAGGTTGGATCGAATTTGTGTTAGTAAGATAGTTCAACTCCTTGGTGTACTAGTATCTATTATCTCAGATAGAGGTTTAGTTTTTACTTCTCAATTTTTGAAGGTATTATAGGAGGAGTTGGTACCTGAGTTGATCTTAGCTCAACTTTTCACCCACAGACAGATGGTTAGTCAAAATGGTCTATTCAGGTTTTGGAGGATATACTCATGCTTGTATTATGGACTTTGAAGGTCAGTGAAAGCAACATTAGCGTTGGCAGTTTGTACATAATAATAACTACCATTCTAGTATTAAGATGACACCTTTTGAGGCTTTGTATGCTAGGAATTGTCATTCTCAATTGGTTGATTTGAGGTTTCTAAGATTACACCTCAATGTATGGACTTGCTTCTTGAGTCTCGAGATAAAGTTCGGGTCTTTCAAGATAGACTTCAAAAAGCTTATATTAGGCAGGAGTGCTATGTGGATCGTAGACTTTATGTCTTGATATTTAGTGTTGGTGATCGATTCTTCTATCTGTTTCACCCATGAAGGGCATTATGAGGTTTGGAATGAGGGGTAAGCTTATACCCCGGTATATCGGGTTATTTGAGATTCTTTGGACTATTAAGGATATAACTTATGAGCTAGCATTACTCCAAGATCTTCCATCCATTCATTCAGTTTTTCATATATCCATGATATGGTATTACTTTGACTGAGTCTCATGTCATTCATTGGGATAGTGTAGTTAGATCAGAGGTTGTCTTTTGTCTAGGAGCTAGTCTTTATTTTAGCCTGGGATGTTAGAGGACTGCATTTTAAAAATATTTTGGTGGTTAAGGCTCAGGGAAGACACCATCCAATAGATGAGGCTACTTGGAAAGTCGAGTCTGACATACAAAGTACTTAGTAGTAGATTTTTGCTAATTTGGGTACTTATCTTGCCTTTAGTTCTAGGACGAACTAGATTCTTAGATGTGGATATTGTAAGGACTTAATTTTTTTTATCTCTACTTTTTATGTGTTTTTTACAATTTACCCCTGTTTGTGGTTTCAACATGATATTTCTAGGGTGTGGGGATGGTTGGCATGATTTCCAAAGCAATTTGGAAAGATTTGTGTGAGTTTGTTAATTTTAGAGATTAAAAAGGCCTTATAGTTGACTTTTGTCAAAATTTGTTGTTCTATGCATTGTGGAAAAATGGTCTGCACTAGCATATCTAAATGTTAATTTTGGGATTTTTGGCTCTTGGATCTCATTTTGACCCTTGGTTTGGAAATTTGTGAAATTGGATCTCAAGGGTCAATTTTATGAAAACAACCTCATTTTGAGAATTTGATGTCACCACTGAGTTTGAAATGTCAAAATTTTCCTTATAGAATATTATTATTTCCTTCATGAGATTTTGAATGAATGTTAAGGGCTCGATCTCTGTAATGACCCTCTTTGTCATTTCCTCAATTAGCATTCATTTTTTGACTTTTTGATCATTCCCATAGTGACTATAGGTCATTTATGACTTGTCAAAATTGTTGGTTCGGTAATCGAACAGTTTGATTGGATTTTAGATTTATTTCTATGTTTTCGAGCTTTTGTTGTTTAGGATTGGTTCTCAAACACAAACTCCCTGTAGACAACCCAAATTAGAATTCCAACAGTGCCATAATCTCTGAAAGGTTAATTTTAGGCTAGACATACCCTTGGTTTAGGTCTCGAGGTTTTCAGACTCATCTTGGAATATTGTATGGTTTATGTGAAAAATAGAACTATAAGTGTGAGCCCCACAGTTAAAATAATCTTAGATGAAAGTTTCAATGGTTCCATTGAGTCTGGAATATTAACTTTGGCATAGTAGCATAGTTTATTTGCACGCATGGGGTTTCAAATAAATCCGAAGCACCAAATCAAAGTCTATTTTGGACTTGGTAAAAATCTGGTGTGTGGCACCTAATTGGTCCGCTTAAGTGCTTATTGTGCCACTTTAGGACTAAGAGTTTTATTGAACATAATTCACTTTAGCGGCCATGTCCCATTAAAAGTAGTGTGTTGTAGTGCCCAATAGCTACTAAAGCAGTGTCTGCCTTAGCGCCATTATGGCTTCTTTAGTGGCACCTGTGACTTTCTGGTAGACTACTTTAGCAGTCGAGTTCCGCTTCAACAGTAGGCACGCTTTAGCTAGAGGTATTTGTACCCTTTTATCCCCTTTTCTCCACCCAATTTTCTTTCATTCCTTCAACCACTTTTATACCAAGTTAAGAGCTCAAAGAGACAAAAAAATGGGAAATTGCCTACATAAGTTAAGATAAACTGACCTAAATCTTCTTAATCATTTCGAATTAATTCTTCCATTGATTTCCATCCAAATTTTTGGTAAATTATTAGAAATATGAACTTATATTCCTAAATTTTTAGGGTTTAATTTAGACCCAATTTGTGCTTCATTTGTTCTCAACTTTTGAGCCTATATTTCTTGTCCTTTGAGGGAACTCGTGATGGGTTCAAATTTAGATTTTATTTTTGGGCCCCATAAGCCCATACTTGGCCCAAAATTTGACTCTTCCCATAATATAGAAACATGGGTCTTATTTTACTCCCAACAATAGGTATGTTACTATTTTGATAGTGTTGTGGCATTTCAGGATTGTAGAATGAAGAATGATGATTCATGGATGCTTCAAGAATTATGGTTTGGCTCGAGGTAGGCTTCTATCTACTCTTCTTCTTCAAATAGTATTTTATATATGTTGTATGTTAGATAAGGATGTTAGTATATGATTATGGGTACAACACCATGACTAACCCTAAATTAAGAATTTATGGGCGAGAAAGGTAATTGACTCTTTAGGTGAAATACTTACTATGCTTTTATGATTTTTTTACCATAGGTTTCTAGCATGTTTGACATAGTTGAGACTAATAATTCTATAGTATAATGTTTAATATGTTACTTGGAGGACTGATAATGATGATGGTTATTAGAAATCATCGATCAGGACTAAGTCAGTGTATATAGGTACTCCTGAACCCTCTAGGGGCCCCTTCATCTGTAAGCCATTGTGCTAAAGAAGAGAGGTAGGTGTAGGTCCCACCTTTATAAGCTATCAAGTTAAAGGAGGTGTATGCACTAGGTTACATTATTGTACTTGGATCAGTTATGGAATTATTGACTTGGAGTTTATTCTTGCATGAGCATTATCTATCACCAGTAAGCCTATATCTATTAGCCTTATAGGGGTTGGATAGGTGTTGGTATGAGTACTACTTGCAATATAGATGTATCTATCTATAGTAGTTATGGTATTATCATATATCCCTCCCTCATATTTATTCATGTTATATATCTATTTCTTGGTTTTTTATACTTATTATATAAATCCTTTTTTTCCCTTTATTCGTATAATGGCCAGTGATATATGGTATAGTGATTAGGGTCCCGAGTATGGTCAGAATGGGATAGTTCATCCTTAATACCTCCTTAGCCTTATTATGTTAGTATCTTGGATATGAATAGGATAGTTTATCGTTATTGTCTCATTAGATTTATTATGTAGTTTGTTGGATATTTGGGTGTAGTTTATATTTTTGCTTACATGCTATTATATTTCCATTATCTTTTGAGCTAAGTCTATAGTTGCCTACTGAGTACCGCTTGTTTGGTACTTATACTACACTTCTGTAGCCTGCAGACCATAGTATGGGTTGTCATTGTTGTTGTGTTCATAATGCGGAGTAGGTAAAGTTCTGAGACATAGGGTGAGCTCCTGGTATTTGGAGCATTGTTATTCTTCTTCTTATATTCTAGACTAGTCTATATGTTGTATTCAGAGATGGGTTGGATTAGTATATTAATTTAGCACTTCATTTTGTAACCTTATTACATTAGAAGCCCTTGTACTGATTCCACCAGGTATTGTGACTATCTTATGTATTTCAATCTTTTATTACATTATTTTTCATTCTTTCTACATTTCTCTTGGTAGTCCATTACTAGTAGTTCTAGATTATAGGTTGGCTTACCTACTGGTGGTTTATAGTAGGTTCTATCATGATCTAAGAAATTGGGTTATGACAATCCCGCAACTTTGCATTTTAACAAAGTTACTGATACTACAATTATCTAGTGTTGCCTCTTTTGCAGCCATAGGACTGCTGAAGTGGAGGCCCAACTAGTAGCCCAAATATCACTAAACCAAACCTTGACCACTTTAGCGGCCTCCCATTAATGGGATGGACCACTTTAGTAGTCAACACTGGGAGGATATAAGAATCCTCCATCTCAATTTTTCCATAGCTTCATGTTGTGTGGGTTTTGGATGATTTCATCCATTTCGAGCTTGGGTATTCTCTAAAACACTATTTTAATTATTTACTCAAATTATTGTCATTTAAAACTAGTTAAATTGTAATTTCAAATGTGAAATATGGGGATTTTGGCTCGAAGGGCTTGAATTAGCTTTTATTTGATCTAAGCTCTATTTTTACTAGGGTTTTCTCCTATGACTTCCTTTAATTATGGGTAAGGTGTTTATAAACTAAAATTCCAATTTTACCATTCCTTTCAAAAACCCATTTCAGGGGTATATTTTGACCCCAATTCAGAAATAAGCAATTTGGGTACATTTGTCTGTTTAATGTATAGATTCTTTATTTTTATATTTTAGTTGATTCCAAGGCCGTTTGAAAGGGGACAATCTCTGTGTGAAAGGTTTTACGATTGGATTTTAGCATTTCGAGGTAGGTTATGACTTAACTATCTTCAGACTGAGTTGGGTGGTTAATATTTATATAAAAGCATGCTATGAGTATGGGTAATAAACATAGAATTAATATTCTAACTGTTGTGTGTTCGTATATGGGGTTGTATTATTACTGTTAGTGATTGAGATCATATGTAATGCATGTGGCCCATGTGTGGATCTATCTAATATTATTGGCTTGGTGTATGCATTTGGTTGTTTTCTTCATGATAGAAATACCTTAGTTGGGGTCAATGTGATATTAAGCATTTCTCACTTGAATATTTCACTCTAATGGTACACTATTTTATGAAATTATGGTTTTTCATGGATATTGAGATCTTCATACTAGTTTTGTTATGAGTATTACAATCTGATATCATACATATATTCATGAGATATTAGTACCATTATTGAAACACTGGTTTTGACAGTCTTTAGATAGTGTTAAAAAAGCCTCTAACGTAGCCCACAAGTTGGAGAGGAGATATGGATATTGAGATTAGGATTGAGTATTGAGATAATAGATGGGTTATGAACCGCTCCTCCCTAGGTCCTACCTAGAAACGCAGAGGCTTAGTAGGTGATGGAGGTTATACGATAACTTCAACCATATTACATTGTTACTGCATTTCATACATGATCATGCATCTTCAATGTTGTACTTTTGTGCTCAATTTGATGCATATCTATTATATCTCTTTTACATACCTATTTTCTTTCTTACGTGCTGTATTTAAACAATATTTAATTTCATGTCATATTTCAATTACGGCTACCATGATTCTTAGATCTAGAGGAAGCACTAGTCCATTAATAGTAGTATCAAGTGTAGACGGTGTGAGCTACCATCTGGGATATTTTTAAATTGTAAGTGACGTGCTTATTGTATATATTTACGCATCTTATTTTCTACTATTCTCAGTCAACCTATGATACCTATTGAGTACAAGTAGACCATACTCATCCCTACTATGCCCTTTTGGTGCAGATCCGGGCATAAGTGCACCACTTGGTAGAGTAGATAGTGTGGTGATCTTTGAAACTATAAGTTTTTGGACACTCTATGGCTTTAGAGTCAACCTCCTCTTATCCAGTTTATATCTTATATTTTATTCAAAAATAGACTTGTAGTTTCTCATGTTTTCGACTGTATTCTAAGATTTTGAGTGTTATTTAGATTTTCTTACACTGTGACACTAGGTTTTGGGATGGTTTACAGTATTGTTGTTATTCATACTTCCATAAGTATTTTACATGTATCATTTGACATCGCTCTAGAAGTCTCGCATTACAATTGGTGCTATGTTTTTTTTTGTTTAATTTTACTTTTTATTAAAAATAATTACATGATAGACCAACCTATCTTACAAACAAATCAAAACCTACCATTATTCCCATACCCGGCCCAACCCAAAAACAAAAATAAAATATTTAACATAAGTAGGGTTTCTAAAATCAAAAGTTTCCTAAACCACATTTCAGCTCCACCACCTCTTGCACTACCGTTTTACTTCCTCCTGTTGAAGATGATAATCGATCTTATAAATCGTTATTCACGGTATCGTGTTTCTTTCATCTTACAGAGGTGACTGAAATTTATTCAAAATTTTATTCTTTTGTTTTTTATTTTCTCTAACTATTGATACTGTCCTCTTCTTAGCTTCATTTTCCAATCTTTTCAAAAATTGAATATTTTTTTGCATCTAAGAAGACCTGATGTACAAACTATACCAGCTAAGTATATTGTCTTTTTCTTTTGTCCCCTCACTTTCTTTGGATCTTCTTTGACCCTATCTTCATTTGCTTGTACGATTTAAAGATCAATGGAGAATAGATGTCGCATATATTCAGCTATCCGACTTCATCTCAGGTATTTTCAGCTCTATCTGGGTCATCTACACTTTCTTGATATTGTGCACTGGTTACTGTTCACACTTAGTAATCTAACCCCTTCTTGTTTTGTTTGTATTCCAAAACAAAACACCTGATAGATTTGAAAAGCAAGTAATTGTTGATGTAGGATATAATCAGCTATCCGCCTCCATCTCAGTTCTTTGCAGCTCCCTATGGTCTATCTCTATATTTTTGATGTTGTGAACTGATTTCTGTACAAGCTTAGTAAAATATGAACTTTCATTAATGATACATATTTCTGTATATAAATTACATGCAAACTATGAAGCTTGAATGTTTTACTGTTCCTTATTATCTTACTGGTATGATCCTCAAGTATGGACTTTACGATTTGTCACTATTTAAGATTGCTTTACGTTTTTTCCCTAATTGTTGATAGCTTGTGATGATTAAAGCACCTGTGTCTGTTGCTGAATTAGCTAAATAATTAGCTAATTTATTTCCCTCTCTATATATATGTGGATAATGAACTTGCTTGTTTTGCATGAAATTGTTTATCTGCTTGACTGTGTTTACTATGCTCCATGGACATAACCAAACATTTTTCAATACCTTCTGCATTAATAGGGAGTCCGTCCGAATGATAATCTTATTGTGCTGCGATTGTGAACAATGCTTAGCTACTTGTAGAGTTGTATTAGCCTCTACCTGCATACTATCTGCATAATGTTGTGGTTCTCCCTTAGCAAATAAGACATCTCCATCTTCATTCCACAAATAAAAAGCATAGGAACTGTCTCCTTCCTCTCCTCTTACAGCTCCATCATTTGAATTTTACCCAACCCTTCTCAGGTGTCTTCCATGGCACTATAATAGCATTCACTCTTTTTTGCAATTTACTCAGTTCTGCAATTATATGTGGCCATTCTATTGGGAATTCCATTTGTCTTTTCCTGACCTTCAACTGTATTCTAAAATTCTTTGCAGCATTATATATGATCCTCAATCCTATAGTTTCCTTATCTTCATGTTTCTTCATGTTCCTTCTTCTCCACGATTCCCACAGAATCATGCTAGGAATTGCAAAGTAGTAAGGCTTTTCTCTTCCATTTACTTTAGCATTCCACCATCTTAGAATAGTTCCCCTTAGAGTCAGATTGTGAACATAAATACCTGCATAAGAAGAATAATGGGACCTAGTCCTGTTAGCTTGGTAAGAATTCCTGAATACATGAGAAAATGTCTCCACTTCCGAGGCATTACAACACTAGAACTTAGATAGCCCCTGTATTCCTTATCACCTAATAGTATTTTCTACAGGAATTCATCTTTTCCACAGTCACCATATGAAAAAACTAATCTTAAAAGGTACTTCTTTCACCCATATCTTCTTGAAAATGTTTTCTATCGCCTCCCTATTCCTTATATACTGGTAGGCTGATTTAACTGTGAACAGTTCTTTAGAATCAATACTCCATACAGGCCAGTCCTCCTCAATTCCTGCTGGAGGAATGATTTTGGTAAGAACATGATCTGCTACTACATCAATGAATAACTCTCTAATCAATTGTTCATCCCATGTATCATTTCTGATCAAATCTTTAAGCTACTTATACTGACTTTGCTGTGTATCAGCTCCTTCCATTATAGAGTATAGATCTCCATGTCCTGTCCAATTGTCTAACCAAATATCAATGTTTCCTTGCTTTACTTGCCATACTATCAAATGCTCTACCATATCTCTAGCCTACAACATCTTCTTCCACACTTGAGAACCACCTGCACCAGTTTTCCACATTACTTATTTTGGATGCTTCTTTTTTTAGTATTTATTGAACATATACTCCCTCCAAATTATTTTTGTAGTCCTGAATACCCACCAAATTTTACAAAAAAGTGCCATAGATACATTACAAATTCTTCTAAAACCCAACCCCCCTTCCTCTTGTGGTAAGCTTAATGTTTGCCATTTCACCCGATGTCTTCCCCTTTCTCCAATTTTACTACAAAAAATTTGAGCAAGCATTCTTTGAATAGTATTTAGAACATTCATGGGAGGATTAAATATTGATAGGCAGTGTATTAGGATGCTCTGTAACACATACTTGATTAGTACAGCTCTACCTCCATAAGAAAGCAATTTTCCTTTCCAAGTCTGAATCTTTCAAGCAATTTTGTTCAATTGTTGCTGGTAGTAATCCTTTTTCTTTCTTATGTAAAAATAGGGCTCCCTAGTTAAATAAAATGGAATTCTCTTCTCAAAATACCAGTAGCCACTTCTGCTAACACCCTTACTGCATTAGATACTCCTTTGTTCATATAAATTGCACTCTTCTCCTTGTTTATTTTTTGTCCTAATATTTCCTCATATTTACCCAAAACTGTAGTGACCAACTGTAAATTTTTTACTTTATCTTTTCAAAAGATGATCATGTCATCTGCAAATGTAAGGTGATTCAATTTTGGACTTTCTCTTGGCATCCTGAAATCCTTCTTTTGCATCAGTTTTTTTAGTACTCTTGATAACACCTCTGCTGCTATTATAAACAAAGTTGGTGACAAATGATCCCCCTGCTTCAACCCTCTTGTAGATATAAAAAATCCTTTAGTCTAACCATTTAAAAGTATTGAATACTAATTATTTTCCAACAGTCTAAAGACTAAGCCTATCAGTACCTCTGAAAAAAACCAAATGATCTCAATACCTTTGTTAAAAACAACCATTCAACTCTATCATATGCTTTCATCATGTCAAGCTTCAACACCATGTTAGGTGGCTTCCCTCTCTTTCTAATTTCAAACACAATTTCTTATACTACCAAAACATTTTTCAGTAATACTCCTACCTTGCACAAAACCTGCCTGTTTCGGGGATATCAAATGGGGTAAAATTACTTTCATCCTTTCATAAACTATTCTTGAGAAAATCTTATTGACAATATTACTCAGTGAAATAGGCCTCATGTCAGAGAAATTATTACCTACTAACTTCTTTGGTAACAATACCAAATTAATATGAGTAATAAATCTAGGAAGTTGATCACAAAAGAAAGATTTTACCATTTTGTGGATGTCCTGCTTAATGATTTCCCAAGAATCTTAGTAAAATGCCCCTTTCATCCTATCTGGTCCACCTGCACTATCTTTATTCAACCCCATCATAATATTTTTGACCTCATCCTTCTCATTATTTCTCATTTTGTTCACCATTCACCAATTTTGGTATTTCCTCCAGCATGCTAAAATCATCTGTTTCATTTTGTTTGGTAAACTATTTTTGGAAAAAATTAACTGCAGCTTCTGTAATATCTGGTACTTCTTCTAACTATTCTCCATCTTTATTCTGTATCTTACTGATCCTGAGCCTGCTTCTCCTTCCTTTCACAATAGTGTGGAAAAATTTGGTATTTCTATATCCATATTTGAACCATTCTTATCCAGCCTTTTGTCTCCTATAATCTTCTTCCCTTTTTAATTGCATATTCAGTTCAACATGAGCTTTAATCATATTAGCTCTATTCAGTCCACTAGGATCCTTCTCTAATTATTTTTCTCTTCCTTGATAATATCCTCCGGTGTAGCAATTTCCTGGAAAATATTACCAAAATGCTCTTTACTACATTTAGTTAAATCTGACTTAGTATTTTTCAACTTCTATTTAAACACTATAAATGGATTTCCTTTAATCTGAGAATTCCAATTTTGTTTAATTACCTCCAAACATGCTTCCTCTTTTAACCAAAAATTTAGAAATTTGAAAGATTTAACAATCTGATCATTGTTTGTTTTGCACTGAATTACCATAGGAGAATGATCTGATCCACTCCTAACTAGATGTTCCACTTCCATCTGCTGAAACATATGTTGCATTCTATCATTGCATAAAACCCTATCTTACCTCTTGAAAATGCAATCCTCATCTGTTCTCCTATTCCACCAAGTGAATTTACTCCCTTTTAAAATGGATTTCTTCCATATTACATAAGCTGATACACTGATTAAAGTCATGAGTTTTATTCAAAGTAATAGGTAAACCCCCTAGCTTTTCTTCTTCACTTCTAATCATATTAAAATCCCCTTCTATAAGACAAGGTACTTGATAGGAATCTGACAGATCAGTTAATGAATCCCAAAGTACCACCCTTTTATATGCATTACATTTAGCATCGACTAAAGTAACCAATAATGAGATACCTATATTTTGATGGGATACTTTCAGAGTTAGTTGCTTCACTTCATCTTTGAGAATGCTAAATTCCATATTCTCTTCCATAAATGCCTAAATTTTTCCAGTGACATTTAGCACATCATGTTTCATCCCCAGCCTCTTCCTATACTCTTCAATATATTGACCATCTTGGAAAGGTTCCATTAATCCAATGAAGTAAAAATGGTACTTTTTGCCATTTTTATAAGTCTAGTAAAAGGATGTTGGGTGTTAACAGACCTTATGTTCCAAATCAATGCATTCATTTGGATTTTGATTTAGCAGTGTGACTCATTGTATGCATTTTTTGTGATTTAGCCTCTGTTCCACTACCACTCTTTTTTCTTTTTTCTTATCCCTACTTGTTTCTCCTTCATAGATTCTATTTGTTTAGGAGATAGATCTGCTACTTTAGCCACCTGATTGATATTTTCTTCAATATCATTCTCATCAATATCTTCCTTTGTCTGATTACTATTTTCTATCATGTTATGTGCTTGTATTTCTAAGGGTGCAATCCCCTCTAATACCATCAACTCCTCTATCTCTTCATCATAGGCCTACAGTTGCATTATTTACTACCCTTCTTCCTGATCATAATGATCCCTATCAGAATGTGAAATCTTCCCTTTGCTACTATCTTCAGTTGGCTCCACAATTTTACTTGAGTAAGTTTGTTCCTCCATATTGTTGTGATCTGCTGCATTGCAATTCTTTCTATTCCTATCAATTACCTTGTGATTTATTTTCTTTTCATCAGCTGACTTATCCCCTTGATTACCTACTTTGCCTTTGCCAAAACTTGTATTAACACAATCTTTGGGGCTGATCTTTTCTCCCCCTTTTGATTATTAGATTTACCATGTCCTTCCTTGTCATTATTGGGGTTCTCTATGTTATTTTCATCTTTAAGAACTGCAAAAGTATTTGACATCTGTAACTCATTTTCTTCTTCTTCATTCAACTTTTTCAGAATGTGACCAAATCTATCCTTATTATATTTTTTTTTCTTATGAGCTACTGATTAGTAGTGATACCTTTCTTTGTATTATTCTGATTATATGATTGATTCCTCTGCATATTATTCTCTTTGTCTGTCACCTTTGTTTCTGCCTCCTTACTCTCTCCTTCTATTTGTCATATAACTCTGGATGTTTATTCCAACATCTTGCTTCATCATGTCCTTGCAAATAACATTTTGTATAGTACTTTGGCATGTAATCATACTAAATTTGGACCGACTTCAGTTTAATTTCCCCTGGAGCTTTATTCTCTTCATTAATTTGAATCCATTGGGGTAATTTTGCTACTAGATCCACCTCCATTTTTACTCTTGCACAAGTAGGTCTTATGTAATTTTTTGTAGCCATATCAACAGTAGGAGGTTTGCCAACTATTGAAGAAACAGAAAAAAATTACATCTTTTGCAAAAACATTTTAAGGTAAATCTTGCATGGAGATCCAGGCTACTGCAATCGTGGTCTCAATATCTGGTTCAAACCATGGATCCCATTTCAATGTCCCATTGAACCAATGTAATAAGCTGCAGTTGACAATAATCGAACGTAGTCCTCAAACATCTCCAGCCTTAATAGTACATGTTTTTCATCTAATACTCCAATGGTGTATTGCCCCTTTATGCTGCATTGATTTGGGATGAGCTTACGTAAAACTTCAATATGTGGCTTACCATATGAGAATTTACCTGTTATAGCATATTGTAAGTTCTCTTGCATGATAAGATTTCACACTTCTGATGATTTCAACATAATAGAAGGTTCTCCATAAAACATAATAATGGGTTTAGGTAGAACACTATTGGCTTCAATAAATGTGCATATTTCTTAATTCATCTCCTTTTTTAATATGTTGATTACTGTCTTCATGATTAATATTATCCGGTGGGATGGTCCTACCGGCTATTGTAGCCATAATGGTCAGAACAACTATAATTTTGGTATTACTGGTTAATAGGGTTTAGGGTTTTTCCATCATTGATTGCTCGATCGTTCTCGGATAGATGGATGGATAGATAATTGGTGATATAATTTTCTTTTATATATTCATTTAGATAATTATCTTACCAATCAAGGCTTAGCCTTGATAAGTGCCATCATGACCTGAATTATAGGTCCTGACACAAATATTTAAGGGTCCTTTCAAAAATCCACTATAATGATTTTAGGAATTCTATAAACCGTTAAATGTTATTTTGAGACTTTGGTTAGAGATTTTAAGGAGGCCTATGTGATGTTATTATCAGAAAGCAAGAGGCAAAGACCTCAATTAATAATGGATTTGGTGAGATTGAGGGGTGTTGATATGATATGTAATCAGAAGATAATTAATAAGGTGTTGATTTTTAATAAGATCAATCAACATTAGTTTTAATCTTATGATAAATACCCACCAAAGGTTGTAGATGCTTAGTTAGCCCATTACTCAGTGCTTTAATATAAGGGGTATATTCACTTTAAAGCTGGGTATGGGTTGAGCATTGTTTGTAGAAACATCTATTCCTCTATAAATCAGTCAATTCCACTAAGAACTTGAGAGCTTCTTATTGGTTTAATCATTGCTAAAGATGCTTTGAATTTGGGATCTCTCATAGTCCTAGGCATTACTATCCAAGCTCAGCATAAGCATAATTGTTTAGATTTCCCTTTCTTGATTATTGAGTTATGTCATCATGCTAAAGTGTTTTTTTAATAAGAAGAATGATTTTGAGTACACTCAATTTCTATTGTATTACTAGGATTGAGTCGGTTGATGAGACTAGAAAGAAGAAATCTTGGGAGGAAAGGTCCTAGTAATTATTTTGAGTTTGGTTGATAATGGTGCTAGCTATCCCACTTTTATGCTTATTCCAGATCCCATGCCTCCTGAGTTCACCCCTACTCCCACTACTACTGCCCTAACTATAGGAACATCTCTACAGTACCTAGACCAAGCGGTCCCACTCCAAAACCCTTCATTTTTATAGGCTCTTCGAGGTCCCCATTGACTTATGATGATATTATTAGGATGGGACAATTATCTTATTCAACGTTTGTTAGGTCTACCATACTTAAGAAAAAATACTACATAAGATTTCCAGTGCATTGAGAGCTGCTATGGGTCTGGTACATAAGGAGATATGGAGTTTTAAGAAGATTGTGAGGAAATTTGAGATAAATTTGGATGAGTTGACTTTCCCTCAATAGTGTGTTTTACTAGAGGTTACTATTAGGATGTTGCATGACTTAACTTTCTTTTAGAAGTATTTGATGACCTCTAATTTTCAAATGTCAATCATCTTTAGAGAGCTTCATCTGACTCACTAACCCCATCTCATGCACCGACTTGTGAGACTCCACATATTATTGACGAAAAGAGTATGGAGGATTCTTATCGCGCATCAGATGATATGGTCAACCATGCTATCATTAGTGCATTCTTTTATGATAAGGGCCAGATTAGTATTTAGGTGGATCCATAGGTAGCAGAGCAAACTAACAGGAATAAGATCAAGGATTCTATGGTTTTTTCCACTATGGAGAGGTTAATTTGTGAGACTTTACATATTAGGACCTCTAGCTCAGTTTCTACCATGGAGACCGCTGATATTGTACCAGATCCACCCCATCAAATATATAGAGCTGAGTTGGGCCCTAATATTCAAGTAGTGGACACTTTTATGAGCCAGGTATTGCCTCAGACTTATCCATATTTAGGGGGACCTTCACTATCTCGCTTTCCTTTATATAGTTTTCTTGCATTGAGGACAATGTATACCTTTTTGTTGGGGATAAGGAGTTTATTTATTTAGATTTGTAATATTAGGGAATGATTATTTTTTGACTTATTTGGATACTGTTTCTTTTATTTTGGAGCATGGAGTGACATTTGGATACTTTTTAAAATTTCTATTCGATTTGTAGTATTTAGACAATGATTTTTTGAATTTGATTTTATATGTTGGTGCTTTGGATTTTATTTGATGTGTGATGTGTTCTGCTTATTTTTTATTTTAATCACACATTGATTTTTTTTATTAGTTATAGTTTCATTACAAATAAAAATTCCATTTTAGCATGCATTCTTAAAGGAAAAGTGTACTACTAATAGAATACTTTGACTCAAATAGTATACTTGAGTAGATATTTCACCTGCATAATTCTTGAAATCAATTTTCATTGTAATGTATATAGAGTTTCCTTCTAAAATAAGTCTATTTTAAAAAAAATTCCATTGTACTAGTTAAGCTAGTTAGGCTCTCATTTATGTGTAAACTCTTATCTTATTTTGGCTACTTGAATACCTTCCTTGATATATGTTATGAATATGGTACAATAATTGTGGAAGAGTACCATGAGTATGTAATTAAGTTCTATGTTAGGGAAAGGTTTTGATTTGATCTTGTCAATTGAGTCTACCTAGAGCTTCCCAGTTACTCTATTTCAAAAGCAAAGAGTGTGCTATATTGGAGACTTGATCTTAGGCCATTAATCAAGAGAGAACCACCCCACGTGATAAAAATTTAGCCACCCCTTTGGTGAGTAGAGTGACTAATTTTGTCCCATATTAAGCTTTGGAACTCATTTTTCTTAAATAACCTTCTTACAAGTTGAACCCCTTTTCTCTCAAATCCCACTCTTGAACCAAACCTTCTCAAAGTGTCTATGCGAGGTTAAAGAACAACTTAGGCCAAAATCCTTAGTTGGGGATGGAGGGAACCTCTGATTTAGCATGTGCTTGGTAGGTCATAAATATTGGGGAGGCTAATATCTCCTTCCAATTATCTTTGTGTCCTTGGTTAGTATATAAAAATATTTAGGCGAAAAAGGTTGGAAACTATCAATAAAGAGTTATAGATAGTTCGTCTTTGTAAAGTTGCATAGTTGTGCAAATTATGAAAGGATAGGAAAAGGAAAAATTTCTTAAGTGGCTTTGAAAGATTGGACCTAGAATATTGGTAAAGAGAAAGACTTCGGAAAATATATTGATTGAGGTATCTCTAGATGCTTTTTTGATGTGTAATAACTACAACATAAATCTTTGCTACCGTACCTATTTCCTTCACTACTAGATGAACTAAGACCTAGGTGATCTTCGAAGTAGCATGCTTCAATGTGGCAAAGTACATCTTATGGGAAAGTCTATGGTGTGGTACTCTTGTTAAACAAGCTAGATTGCTATATTATATTTTGTTGACATCTTTGGAGGCCAACACACAAAGACTCAAGACATGGTCACTACATGGACACAAGAACATGCACGGAGGACCCATTTTGAGCAGTCCATAAAGCAATTTAGAGTGTGGAAGATTGTGTGGGGCTTACCTTTGATGCCAACCCAAGACTACAAGTGTTGAAGCATGACCCCATGGTTTTAGACCATTGAAGAAGCACTCTTTGTTAAGGGTATTTTGGGGATTACAAATATTTGAAAGACACTCCATGGGCGCCCCTTTTAATTAAGGGTATTGTGGTCATTTTATGATGTAATAATCTAGGCTATAAATAGGTTCTTATTAGTCTTATTTTCCTTAGTTTTTGATGATGATATTTTGAGAGAAACATTCTTGAAACTCCGTTGGGAGGAACTTTTAGTGTAGGGCTTGGAAAAGCCAAGTAGTGTAGGACTTGGAAAAGTCGTGTAGTAAAGGCCTTGGAAAAGACGATATCAAACATTTCTTAGAAATGATGGTTGTAAAGCGTATCAAATCCCTCTTTGCAGTCACTATAAGAAGATTGGTATTTGATTTTGAGAGTTTAAGGGTCTTCACATTTTATACACGGTTTGGTTCTTAATTCTTTGTAACTTCTTATGTCATCTTATCTATCTTTTCTTTATTGCATTTGTTTGTTATCTTGTTTCTCTTAGTCTTCATCTCTTTAAGTATATTCTTATATCATTTGGTATCAGGATCAAGGTTTTATTTTGTTCCAACAAAATCAAACTTGGGATTGTTATCTTGAAAATCAACAAAAGAAGTGAAAAAGAAGAAAAAGAGAAAAAAGTTACTACTCATATTTTTTATGGTTTTTCAATTTTGAAACTTGATTATTGTATGTTTTTTGTATTTCTAGTGTTAGATCCCTATTCCTAACACTGGAAGAAGTGTCCAAAACTGAAAATCTCACAAAAAAATTATTAATCTTATTTTTGTGTTTTGACTAAAATTTTGAACTTAGATCTAGAAGATTTTTGTGTGTTTTGTTAGTTTCTAGTGTTAGATTCTTATTTCCTAACATTAATAGGGTCTATATCTAGAATTTGAGCTTAATCTGGATTGTTTTGAATATTCACCATTGTAGAGCTTGAAGTGAAGAAACTTGAAAGGTGAATCTTGAAATTTGTTGAGATTGGCGGCTTGATTGTGTATGGGTTGTGATTAGGAGTTCAACATGACCAAAAAAAAAACAAAAATCATTCAATTTTGAGGTTATTTGCTTAAGGGTCAATTGGGTCAAAGTTTTAAATGTTCATGGTGTTCTTCATGTTGTTCATATATTGTTGAAGAAGAACATTCAAAAAGTATTTGATCCAAAAAGGAGGAGAAAATGAGTGTGGTCCTTTTCTGTATAAAGAATATTCCAAGCATATTCCAAGTCTTCCAAAGAAAGAAAGAATTCAAAAAGCACCAAAAAGAATATTCTTAAAGGAAAGGACAAGGACAAGTACAAGGGAAAGTATAAGGGGGACCATCACAAATTCAGACTTTTGAGCTTGAAAAAAGCTCCAATTTTTGTATTTTTCCTCCCATAGCTGAAACTATTCCTCTTAGTTGACGAATTGAATTTCAAGTGGGACCAAGAAAACTAGTCAACTCCAAAGACGATGACCAGCATTGACCAAATTGCCACATCATCACTGCCACATCATTACTCCCCTAAAAAATGCTTAAGCTCAACTTTTAGGTTCTAAGTTTTATTTCTTTGATTCTTAGTTTTATTTCTTGATTCTAGTACTAATTAGCAACTAGGGATCACCTACTAGATTGTGAATTAGTTTTTGAATCTATTTTCTTTATATTTTTCGTTCTTTGTGTGCTTTTCTCATTTTGATTCGTTGAACTTCTTTGTTTCAAGTTCATAAGTAGATTTTATTTTGTGTCTTGAGTCGATCAAAAAAGAATCTATTCTGGCCGCAAAGTAGTGATTGACACCTTATTGACTACTAGAGTATAAGAAACTTTCAATATTTGTTGTCCAATTGTTAGAATCACAAAGGTGAGTGTATACGAGTATTGGTGAGTAGCTTTTACTACTAATATTGTTTGTTTATTTTATAGGTACAAGGTGATATAAGGGGAACAAGTCTTCAATAGACACGTATTATTGTGACTGCAACATGGGAGACTATGATTATAGTTAGGGATTTTATGGCTATAAAGTTGTTGGAAATTACGAGGGCTATGAAAATAGCCATAATCAAAGCACGGGTATATTTGAGGATCACTAGTTTGAGGGGGAAAATAAGGTTAATATAGTTCCTAGTGCTTATGGTGAATATGTAGATGATGGTGAACATTGTGATGGATTTTATGATGAAAATGGAACGTATATAGAGTCTTGCACTACCCAAGCCAAACCTAGAAATAGAGTTAGGTATAACTAGTTCATTTGTAAATTTTATGAGAGTTATGGTGAAAGTGCACGTATAGAGTGTGAAAATTCACACTCTTTACCTTGTAGTACTTTTTACCAAGGTCGAAGTGGTGCGAATGGTTATACTAACTATAGTGGAGGTTGTCCCACGAGGAAAAAAGGCATGCCTCTCCAAAGCCGAAGGGTACTCATATGCCTTACAATGTTGATCCAAGAAGGAGTGTTCACTCCGCAAAGGTGATCATGGGCTACTGGGCTTCCTCATTATTCTGAATGATAGGTTCTATAAAAACTATATCATTCCATCCAAACTATATCATTCCATCCATGGTTGATTATTTGGGGTAGTGTCAAGAACCTTTCCTTGTTCCATATTACTTGGATGGGTTTAAGGTTATCGAAGGGGTGAAGGTTGTCTTCTCACAATTTGAATACCATGAGAAGATGTGGTGTGATATTTTTTCCTTGATGTATGGCCATGTAAGCTTAGGTGTTGATTGGTTTGCACAACATAAAGTTCCAAATGTGTATAATTGGCCTAATGTTGTAAGAGACCGATGGGAAAATCATC
>JAPEIP010000006.1:138274833-138297202 GCA_026120095.1 Capsicum chinense | reverse complement strand
GTGATCATGGGCTACTGGGCTTCCTCATTATTCTGAATGATAGGTTCTATAAAAACTATATCATTCCATCCAAACTATATCATTCCATCCATGGTTGATTATTTGGGGTAGTGTCAAGAACCTTTCCTTGTTCCATATTACTTGGATGGGTTTAAGGTTATCGAAGGGGTGAAGGTTGTCTTCTCACAATTTGAATACCATGAGAAGATGTGGTGTGATATTTTTTCCTTGATGTATGGCCATGTAAGCTTAGGTGTTGATTGGTTTGCACAACATAAAGTTCCAAATGTGTATAATTGGCCTAATGTTGTAAGAGACCGATGGGAAAATCATCACATGACGTTCATTCTGCCAAAGTATCAAACAAAAGTGCTCACTTACTCGAATCTAAATGAAAATGAGAGACAAAAGATTGAGAGGAGTAGGGTTGTGCAAGGTGGAAATTCGAGAGTAGAAAAAGGAGAGGTTGTGTGGAGTGAAGTGAGGGGATTTCCACCAAATAATGATAACTATATTTGTCCTTCTAATTCTATGGACATTTGTGTAGGTACCAACATAGAAAGTGGAGGAGCACAAGGCCGAAGAGAAGTTGCTGCCGAAGTATGTGGAAAACCTTCACACCATGAAAAAGAAGAATCTACTCAAAAAATTCAAGTTAAAATAGGTAACTCTTATAGTTTTGTGCTTGTGAATGATAATTGTGTGGCTAGCAGCCCATTGAGTGTGAGTTGTATCTTACTTACTTATAAGTCTAATGACTCTTTGCCTCTTGTTGATAATGTACATGTTGTGAGTGTAGTTACACTAGTTGATTTTATTGATGACCAAATTGACTCTTCTTGTAAGATCAATTTATGTCCACCTAGTGTTGAAGACAATATGTTAAATGAAAGTACATCATATTATAAAAATGGTGTTGACCAACTTATGTATGAAAATTCTTAATCACTTGAGGATGTGTGTAATGCAGCTAATAGAACTCAAGTGAGTAAAGAATGTGAAAATATTGGTCAACAATAGAGGAGTGAACCCTTGAGCTTCTCCTTTGATTCTAATATTTTCCTAGCTTATAGGGATAATCATGCTCTTGAAACATCTTTGAAACTTGATAATGAAATTTTAGAGAGTGAGCTTACTTGTTTGAAATCTGCCCATGAGATAGATCCTTCTCTCTTTTGGTATAATGTCTTGTTTGATGATAGTTTAATCATTTCTAATGAACCTAATCATAAGAATGATGTTGGAGGTATAGCTTGTATTGAAGGTTATATAGCCTATATGCTAACCCACTATGGTGAGACAACATCCCTCTTAAAGATGGAAATCTCTTCTTGAAAGATGAAAGTACTCCTAAGGGTAAGGAATGTGTAGTATAGGAAAAAAATAAGCAATTGTGTGATGATAGCTTTGAATTTCTTGAATATATAAGAAACCTAATAGGTGGTTGTTCCTTGAAAAATAATTATGGATGTGACCCTTTGTATGACACCCCACCTTTGTTTGATAATTATGAGGATGAATTGCTTGCTTCTTGTGATGATTTAAGAAATAATCCCTTTGATTTTGGTGGTGGTATGTGTCTACTTTAGGGTACCTCCATAAAAGGAGAAAGTGTCCATTGCTTGGAAATTACTTCTTGTACTACTATGTGCGACCTTATTGTTGAGAGTACTTACGGCGATGATGTTGGAACTAGTAGTGAGTACATACATGAGGACACCTTAGTTCAAGTTGACTTGAGTGATACCTTTCTCTACTCTCTATTTTCTTTTGATGATGTGTATGCTATTGTAAAGAGTATATCTTATAGATTAGGTGAAGCCTATGGGGAAAGGGAGTGTTTTTTAGAGTCGTGTCTATGGCCATGCTTTCCATTTGACCCCGTTGCAAAATCCAGAAATTATGATGTTGGCGCAACCAACTTGTTTCTTGATCTACATGACAAGCACAGTGTCATTCTTGACAACCCGATAGCAAAAGTGGCACTCTCTCCTCGGGGTAATGCTTCAAAATGTGCATCCTTGCTTGATACATTTGTGCTTAAGTTGAGTGAATCCCAACTTATGGATGCCATGTTGTCTATTTTTGTTAAAGAATGAATTTGTATGTGCTTAAACTCTTTGACATCATCCGTGTATGCCTATAAACTTGATACCTTTCTATACTACCTATTTACTTATGATGACATACATGCTAGTCTTGGATTTATTTGATGTAGTGGTAGGGAACTTGTTGGTTGGTCCACGTGTTTGAGTAATAATTTTGTATGTTGTGGACTTTATAACCAATTGAGGCACCGTCCTTGGTATTGTCTCTAGAAGAGATAAAAAAACAATTGTCTTATGGCTCCTAAGATGATAGTAGTTCTATCTTATGGGTTATTTGATGCCATTTGGACCATTGTAGTTTCTTTATCTCTTGGTGATTTCAGTAGCCAAATACATTGTGCATATTTTAATATGTTCTTACTATTTAATTCAAAGGATCCTTGGTTATATTGCAAGTCTGTGCAACCTTGGCATGCTGAGATGATTTGTTGTGCTAACCCTAACCCTCATGCCATGAAGAGTTTTTATTCGTTTGTCCTTTTTTTGGTTTTGCAAGACTTGGATTCAAGATCAAATCCTTTTCAAGAAAGGGAGGATGATACGAACCAAATGGCCATATTATCTTTTGTTGGCATCTTTGGATTCCAACACATAATGACTCAAGACTTGGTCACCACGAGGACACAAGAACATGCATGGAAAGACCAATTTTGAGCATTCCATAAAGTAATTCCGAGTGTGGTAGATTATGTCGGGCTTACCTTTGATGCCTAACCGAGACCAAAAGTGTTAAATCATCACCCCAGGGTTTTAGAGCATTTAAGAAGCACTCTTTATTACGGGTATTTTGGGGATTACATATGTTTGAAAGACACTCCATGGGAGACCCTTTACATTAAGTGTATTGTGGTCATTTTATGATGTAATTAGCTAGACTTCAAATAGGTTCTTATTAGTCTTATTTTCCTTAATTTTTGATGATGATATTTTCAGAGAAACATCTTGAAACTCCATTAGGAGGAACTTTTAGTGTAGGGCTTGGAAAAGTCATGTCGTATAGGACTTGGAAAATATGATATTGAACATTACTTAGAAACGATGGTTGTAAGGTGGATCTAATCCCCCTTTGCGGTCACCATAAGAAGATTAGTATTTTATTTTGCAAGTTTAAGGGTCTTAACGTTTGATACATGGTTTGGTTCTTAATTCTTCATAACTTATTATGTCATCTTATCTATCTTTTCTTTATTGAATTTGTTTGTTATCTTCTTTCTCTTAGTCTTCATCTCTTTAGACCTATTCTGCTATCATTGTGTCCTTGATTTTCTTTTGGAGAGTGAGAGATTCATCTTTTTTCTATAAACTTGTTAATAATTGTGTTTTGGAGAAAGAACAATCTTTATGTGAGGGAACTTAATTGTCATGCTTGAGTATTCTTCAATCTCAGTTGAAGTGTAAGAGCATGTGATTGGTTTGATAACACTTAGAAAAGGTTTGGATGTTTGTTGTTGAAAAACTGATATCTAGATAGGTGAAACACGAGCCTTGGTTTTCAAAATCATGAGGGTAAAGCATTTTCTCAAAATAAAAATTGTGTCTAAGCACCCAGTTGTACTATTTTTATACATTGGTAATTTTTGTATGTGCATCGATTTATTTGAGGACGAGCAAAGATTTAAGTTAGGAGTGTATCTAAGTCGATAAATTGTGCCTTGATTGACGTAAAATTAGGTAGAAAACATGTCGTTAATGCTAAACTAAAGCTCTTTTAATGTTGATTTGATTTAATTTCAGGGTAAAGGGCTAGATGTGATCAAAATTGTAAAAGGGAGCAAAATGGAGGCAAGAAGACGGAAGATTGAAGAAAAAAGTGCACAAAGACTAAAAAGAGACACTTCGGCACATCGCCCAAGTGATTAGTGGATCGGTAGTCAACTATCTCCATCTCCAATTCTCACAGGAAAAGGCTAAGAAAAAGTTAAGTAAAATGGTGATGTGTTGAATACATCGACTCAACATCGATCTAGTCAGCAGACCAAGCCTTGTATCACTGAAAGGAACAGAAGTCAAACCATGGAGCTTATCATTTTAAGAAAATAGCTATCCATGTGAAATTTGGTGTTTCACCAAATTATTCAGCGATGGTTTCTGCTTAGGCAATTAGTCAAGTGTTGGAATTTCCTTAATGTCACGCCCCGAACCAGGGTCTGGCCGTGATGGATATCTCAAGTCCTTCATGGACCAGAAATTGTCCCTATTGCCTGAGATCATGAGCACCGAATAACAATAATAAAAATGTGGAAGCGAATTAAAATGTAATGAATGATAGATAAATGAACCAAGATAAGTGTTCTAATAATCCAACTCTCTCAATCCATATTTGTCCACAAAGAGCCTCTAACAAAACTAAACATCTCTCGTCGGGACATGCCCCTGACAGTAGAAAGAAAATAGACCCCAAAGATTATCTAAAACATTAGGGAAATAAACTATGAAATGACGGTTCTTCTCGAGAATGGAAGCTCACCACTTCAAAGCAATTCAATAGGCGTTATAATCCACCTAACGCTACCTATGGGCAAAAGAAGTGTCTTCGAATCCTACATTATAAAATAATGTAGCATCCTAGGATGGTTAGAGGGGTGAGCTCTAGTATGTAATTCAAGGAAAAGGGGTAAGATAATGCCATGATCAAATCAGTCCAAAATCATTCAAAATCATATACACACATTTATACACACACACACACATATATATATATATATATATATAAGATATCGGAATAGGGAACAAGGCTTAATTATGAGATTTAAAACCTTTAACCTAGACTGTGTAACTTCAACCATCATAAAACACCCATGGTCTATATTAGTCCGGCTCCTTCCAATGAAAGGTCCTCAGTGTATGTTAGTTGCACAAATCGAAGTAAAATGAGAGAAAATTAATGCCATCAGGGAAAATAGTCATCCCCAAAAATATATATCAAGTGTGACTCGAACACACTATCATATAGACCCCCACGATGGTAAACGTGGTGTACAATATTGGTTTTCCCGGGACCTCCTCCTTCCACGACGAGCTACATAACCCTTTTTAAGCCCAATTAAAATTTTTACACACATTCCCAACCATTAAGCAAGGAGTCATCCATTAAAACATTTACCAAATGGTATCGTCACACTAATAAATCAATCTTGGAAGACAATTTCATTATGCCTAACCAAACTATTTAGACAATTGAGACTCAAACCCATCAGCCAATAGGACTCCAATCCATTTAGCCAGCTGGGATATCCCCATCAACCAATAGGTCTCCAACCCATTTAGCCAGCTGGGACTCAAACTGATCAGCCAATAAGACTCCAAAGTTCCAATTCAAAAGCAATCCACGACCACCAAGGACTTTTAAAAGGAAATTTACATTCCATTAACCTTTCATGCAATGCAAGGTATCACAAGTGAAGAAATTTATGCATATATCCATGCCTCAAATCAAATTTCACAAGTTGGGTTGAGGTTAAAGCCAATTCCAAACCATTAAACCAACAAGTTTTTGGAAACCCATGTTCCGTATTTCAATTTACACACCTGTACCTTTAAATGGCTCAAATTTATAAAAATAGAGCATAAACATTCAATTCAAAACCATGGGAATTCAATTGATGCACTAACCATTCCAAACCCCTCCACCCACATTCAAAATCTAATATTTAAACCACATGGATAACAATCTAAATTCATGCTTTTATATAAATTCAATTTAGGGAAGAGATACATGCCTTAAATACATAAGAATTTGAAAGCAATTTGGAGCTTGTAACCTGGATAATAGATCCTCAATGAAACCCTTGAGTTTTTCTTGTGATTTGAGCTTGAGAGTGAATGTGAGTAATTTTTCTTTGAAAAATTTTATGAAAATAACTCTATTTTATGTTTAAGGGTCGTACATGGTTGAAAATACCCCAAAGCCCCTCACCCAAAGTGAATAAAATAAAAATGCATGAAAATTTGGCTTTGGCACAGCACATCAATATTGTGGAGACTATCCTCCATGTCACACGAATATTACAGAGGGTAGCCTCCATGACACGGCGTTATCGCAGAGGCTTACTTCCTTAGAATTCCAAAATGACCCCTAACCCTTATCGAATATTCCAATACTCGTCTAAGTGCCTTGTTAATATACCTAAAAACAATTTAAGTTAAAAATTGATGTTTCAATCACGAGAAGGTCAAAAATAAATTCATCAAAGTTTCAAGGGTTATACATTACTCCCTCCCCTAGGATCATTCATCCCCGAGTGATAAACTAGGACACTTTTAGCATGACAATAGCAAGAATACATTAAAATCAAATGATAAACTCAAAAAACAATATGAGGGAAATGTAACTCACACCTTAAGTACCCTTATTCAACACGGGGAACAAGAATGGATACTTGGCCTTCATATTTTTTTTAGCTTCCCAAGTAGCTTCTTCTACCTTTTGGTTTCTCCAAAGAACCTTCACTGAAGCTACATCCTTTTACCTCAATCTCTGAGCTTGTTATCCTATATCTCAACTAGGACTTCCTCTTAAGACAAAGAATCCAAAATGCCAATACCCTCAACATAGACTATCAGGGAAGGGTCACCACACACTTCATCAATATTGAAACATGAAATACAGGATGAATAGAACATAAGCCCGCAGGAAAATCTAACTCATAGGAAACATTCCCAACTCTTCTCAAGATCAGCTATGGTCGACATAACGGGGACTGAGCTTCCCCTTCTTCCAAAACCTTATAACTTTTTTCACAAGAAATATTTTCAGGAAAACCTAATTGCTTACTTCTAACTCCAGTTCACTTTACCTCACACCCACATAACATTTTTAGAAACTTTGAGTAGTCTTAAGTCTTTTCATAATCACTTTCGCATTCTCCATGGCTTGGTGAACCAAGTCAGGACCAAATAATTTAGTGTTACAAACCTCAAAACACCTAATAGGAGATCTACGCCTCTCACCATTCAGATCCTCAAATGGAGACTTCCAAATACTCGAAAGATAATTATTGTTATACGCAAACATAATGAGAGATAAGTGATCCACTACCTCTAAAATTAATTACAAAATTACTTAGCATAGCATCCAAAGTCTTGATAGTTCTCTCTTCGCTTGTCCATTCGTTTATGAGTGGAAAGTGGTGCTAAGTTTATCTTAGTCCCCAAACCTCTCTAAAATGAATGCCAAAGTGAGACGTAAACCATGTGCCTCTATCTGAAATAATAGAAACCACTGCTCCATGAAAATTCACAATCTCTAGAATAAACAAATTAGCATAATCCTCTATAAAGTAGTTATTCCTCACAGGCACAAAGTGAGCAGACTTAGTCATCCTATCCGTAATGACCCAAATAAAACCATACTAGTTTCGAGACCGCGGAAGACCTGTAAAGAAATTCATGTTGATCATCTCCTACTTGCACATAGCCAACTCAATCTCTTGAGACATAACACTCGGTCACAAGTGTTCAGCCTTAACTTGCTGACCAACCAAACACTTGGCCACAAAATTATCCATATCTCACTTCATGTTGTCTACTAATAGATCGCCTTTTTAAGTCATGATACATTTGTGTCATTCTCGGATGAACTATATACCTCAAATCATGAGCCTCATTCAAAATTTTCTCACACAGCTCAGAAATATCAGGAACATATAATCTTACTTAATATCTCAAAGTACCATCACCACTAATCTCAAAGGCCATAAACTTTTACTAACCCATATTATCTTTAATATGTATAAGAATGGGATAAAAAACCTGTTTCTCCTTCACTTCAACCCCAAGAGATGATTTTACCACCTCTTGAACAATATGCCCTCCATCATAAGAGTCCAGAAGATGAATTCCTAGATTATTAAATTGGTGAACGTCCTTTACTAGTTCTTACTTCTCTTTATCAACATGGGATAAGTTCCCCATAGACAAACTTCTAAGAGCATCAGAAACCACATTAGGTTTACCTGGATGGTAATGAAGGCTCCTATTATAATGCCTGAGCAATTCAAGACACTACCTCTGTCGGAGATTTAATTCCTTCTAGGTGAACGCATACTGGAAGCTCTTACAATCTAAATAAATATCCACATAAACCCTATACAAGTAGTGATCCAAATCTTCAAAGGGTAAACCACAACCAGTAATTCCAAGTCATGCATTGGATAATTCCTCTCATAATCCTTGAGTTACCTAGAAACATAAGACACAACCTTAACATACTGCATTAACACACACCCCAGTCATATACGATATGCATCATAATAAATGACAAAACCATATATACCCTTGGGTAGGGTCAAAATTAGTGCAGAAGTCAACTTATCCTTCAACTTCTAAAAAACTACCCTCACAAGAATCGGACCACAAGAACTTAAACTTTTTCTAAGTCAATCTGCTCAATAAAGCGGCAATAGAAGAGAAACTCCCCATATATCTCCTATAAAACCCACCTAAATCAAAGAAGCTCCGAATGTCGGTTGGAGTCGTGGGTCTTGGCGACTTCTAAACCACCTCAACTTTCTGTGGATCCACCATGATCCCCTCACTAGAGATAACATGCTTGAGAAAAGTTATCACATCTAACTAAAATTCATAGTTAGAAACTTTGGCATACAACCGTTGATGCTTAAGAGTCTGTAATATAATTCGAAGGTGATTAACATAATCGTCCTCACTCTTGAATACACCAAAATATCATCAATAAACACTATCACAAATAAACCCAAAAACTGCCTGAACACTTGATTCACAAGATCCATAAAAGCAGCCAGAGCATTAGTCAATCCAAATGACGCAACCAGGAATTCATAGTAACCATATCTGGTTTGGAAAGCAGTCTTGGGAATATTATTCTCCCTAATCTTAAACTAAAGATAACCCAAATGAAGATCAATATTACAAAAGCATCTAGTACCCTAAAACTGGTCAAATAGATCATCAATCCTAGGAAGAGAATACTTATTCTTTACCATAACCTTATTTAATTATCAATAGTCTATACATATCCACGAAGACTCATATTTAATATGCAGAAAAATCATAGGAGCACCCCATGGGGATACATTAGGATGAATAAAACCCCTTATGAAGGAGATCCTTTAAAAGCTCCTTTTGTTCCTTCAATTCAATCGGAGCCATTCTATAAAGAAGAATAGAGATAGGGCAGGTATCAGGTAAAATATTAATCCCAATGTATATTTCCCTATCGAGGAGGAATTCTGAGTAGAATATCAGAAAAGATATCAGGAAACTCATTAACCACAGGAACAGATTGCAAAGAGAGACCCTCGAAGCTAGAATCTTTTACCCAAACCAAATGACAAAGACACACATTGGAAATCAACTTTTGGGCTCTAAGATAAGATATGAACCTCCCTCTAGTCAAGAAGGAACTTTCTGGCCATTCCATCACTATTTCATTAGGAAATTAGAAACTAAATTTTTGGGTTTGATAATCCAAAGAATCATAGAATGAGTGGAGCCAATCCATCCCTAAGATCAAATTAAAATCTAACATTTCCAACTCTACCAGATCCACCCATGTCTATGTATGAAAGATAGACACCATACTACCCCTATAAACATTTCTAGCCAAAATAGACTCACCCATCAGAGTGACACAAAAAAGGGATCAGAAATAATCTCGGGAGCAAAACCAAAAATACATAACCATATAAGGTGTCACATAAGAAAGGGTAGAACTTAGATCAAACAAAGAATACACATTACGAGGGAAAAGATGTAATGTACCAGTATTAATATCAAGAGAAGCCTCAAATTCCTGATAGTTAGCAAGAGCATAAAGATGATTCTAAGTAGTGCTGGAGCCAGAAGTAGCACCCTTTGGTGCAGGAGCTGAAGATGTAACAACAATTACTTTATTAGCTCCAGTGGCTACCTTAGTTGAAAGATAATCTCACCGTATGTGACCAAGGTAGTCATAATTATAACATTGATTCCTTTCCTTATTACACTGACCACGATAAAGCTGCCTACAGAAATGGCAATGAGGACAATATAGGGTTGACTGAGAACCGCTAACCTGAAACTATGTACCCTGTGCCTTAAAAATACTACTAGCCTACAAATGATGACAACCCAAAGACTTAGGAGAAGAAGCACTAGCAGATAAATATGATTTTCCCCCAATTCTTCTTCTTGCTCCACTACCTACTATTTCTTCTACTATTTTGTTACTCTGAATACCTCAACTTCTTACATTACCTCTGTCCCATTTTTTCTTATTTCTTTTTCTTGTCATCAACTTGCCTCATGTATACCACAATTCTAGAGATATCCATACCATTATTCATCATAACTACCTTAAACTCCAAAATCAAGTCCCGCAATAAGCTCAAAGCAAACTTTCTCATCCTAGCCCTTATGCTAGGTACTAACTCCGAAGCATAGCGAGATAACTAATGAAATTTCAAAGCATACTCTTTCACACTTATACTTCCTTACTTTAGATTAACTAGATCCTCTTCCTTAGCTTTCCTTAACTCATGAGAAAAGAAATGAACAAGAAAAACACTAGAAAAATCCTCCCATATAGCCTACTTAGTATCATCACCCATTGACTGCCCTCACTCCTCATACTACTACTATGCTATGTCTTTCAGCTGGTACACAGCAAAATATATGCCCTCATAATTAGTAGCATGAATAACCCAAAATATCTTCTCTATCTCATCCACAAAACCTTAAATCCTCTTTTACCTTAGATCTAGTAAAGGTGAGGGATTCAACCTCATGAATTGGTCAACTCTACTGACCTCAGAAAAAAGAGCAACATAATGCACACAATTTGAATAGCAAGACTATAATGCTACTAATTTAGTAAGAATATAAATAGACCAATGAAACTCTATATTAGATATATCACCCAGAGATGTCAAGGAATGAGCATAACCAGCCTAGTGAGACCAAGGAGGACTAGTATGAACTAGTAAAACTCTGCATGACAAAGTACAATATGGAGCAAACACCTTAAATCGAGTCTGCACCCTATACACAGGTTCAGTCCCTTCTACACTATCCTTGGGTAGGATAGAGATCCCAGCAGAGCTTCTATGAGCATCGAATTTTCAATGAGGCATGTTCTAAAATGTGAGGAAGCTATGAATCATAGAAGCTTCATAACACTAGGCTCTATAACCTAAAAAAAGAACACAAGAAAGGGAAACATTCCTAAATGCCTCATAGCCTTCTCCTTATAAGTGTGGTGCACTACACACCTATAAAAAGGACTCTAACCGTGCCCTGATATCAAGCTTTTCATCACCCAAACTAGGGCCTAGCTATGATGGGTATCTTAATTCCCCCATGGATCGGAAACTTCCTCATCTTCTAACCGTATGAGCATAAAATAATGATAATTACAATGTAGAAGCCAATTATACAGTAATGAAAGATAGATAAATGAACCAAGAAAAGGGTTCTAAGAATTCAACACTTCCTGATCCATTATTTTCCATAAAGATCCTTTAAAAAAACTTAACACATCTACGTTGGTACATGCCCTCGACTATAGCCAAAAACAGACACCAAAGATGGTCTAAAACATAAGAAAAACAAACTATGAAATGATGGGTGTTATAGAGAATAGAATCTTAGAACTTTAAAGCAACTAAACAGGCATGCAAATTCACCTAATATTACACAGGAGAAAAAAAGTGTCTTCGTACCCTATATTATGAAACAATGTAAAGTTCTAGGACAGTTAGCGAGATGAGTACTAGCATGCAACTCAGGGACAAGTGGTAAGATAATGCCATGATCAAATCAGTCAAAAATCATATGCACACATTCATATACATATATATAAGATACTCGGATAGGGAACAAGGATTAATCATGAGATTTAAAACCATAAACCTAGACTATATCGCTTTAATCAGCATATAAACACCCACGAGCTATATGGGCTTGGCTTCCCCCACAGAATTGGCCTCAATATTAGTTAGCCGCCCAAATCAGAGAAAAATAAGAGAAAACTAAAGCCATTAGGGCAACTAGACATCCCCTAAAATATACACTATCATATAGACACTCACACTAGGAAATATGGTTTTTATTATCGGTATCCTTAGGACCTCTACCTTTTATGATGAGCTAAACAACACCATTTAAGACTATTTAAAATATTAACATATATTTTGAACTATTAAGTAAGGAGTAATCTATTAAGGGATTTACATGATCGTATAGTTATATTAATAAATCAAGCCTGTAATCCAATGCCATTATGCCAAACTAAACTACTTTTCCCATTAGGACTCAAACCCATAAGCAAATAGGACTCCAATCCATTTAGCCAAATGGGCAGGAAACCCATCATCCGATAAGACTCCAACCCATTTAGACTACTTAGACTCAAATTCATTGGCCAATAGGACACCAACCCATTTAAGCAACTCGGAATCAATCCAATAATTCTCAAAATTTACAATTCAAAATCAATCTATGGAAACCAATGCAATGCAATGCAAGGTTTCATAAGTGAAGAAATTTATGCATATGTCCATATCTCAAATCAAATTTCATAAATTTGGTTGAGGTTAGTGCCAATTCAAACCATTAAACGATCAGTTTGCGGAAACCTATGATCCCCATTTAAATTCTCACACCTATGCATTTAAATGGTTCTAATTTATGAAAAATATAGCATAAATAATTAATTCAAAACCATTAGAATTTAATTCATGTAATAACCATTCCAAACCCCTCAACCCACATTCAAAATCCAATATTTAAACCACATGGATAACATTTTAAATTCATGCATTTTATAAATTCACTTTAGGGGAGAGATACATGCCTTAAAAGCATAAGAATCTGAAAGCAATTTGGAGCTTGAAACCCAGATGTTAAGTCCTCTATGAAACCCTTGAATTTTTCTTGTGTTTTGAGTATTAGAGTGGATGTGAGTAATTGATCTTCGAAAAAATAATAAATAAGTCTATTTTATGTTTAAAGATCACATATGGGAGAAAAAACTCAATAGCCCCTCACCCCAAGTGAATAAAAAAATATGCATGAAAATTTGACCTTGGTGTGGCACACCAATTTCATAAAGACTATCTTCTATGACACACCAATATCTCTTAGGGTAGCCTCCGTGAGAAGATGATATCGTGGAGGCTTACTGCCTTCGAATTCCAAAATAACCCCTGACTTATTTCAAAAATTCTGAAACTCTTCCAAGACACCATATTAACATACCTAAACACCATTTAATTCAAAAATCAATATTTTTATACAAAAGAAGGTCAAAATAAAATCATTGAAATTGGAAGGGTGTCATATGTAATTAAGTGGATTATTTTTCCCAACATTATTTAAGCATATTTGGCCATTGAAAACCCTATCTTTTGTAAATTTTGCAATTGTTAAGCTTGTAATCAAACCTAAGCCTTGAGATTTAGTACTTCTATCTTGGGATTTAGATTTATCTTATCAAACATTTCTATTCTACAGTGAATGTGGGTGAAGAATTTGGTATATTATCTTCTTCTTTTACTATGGCTGGCTAATTTCCCATACTTAGGGTGATGCGTGATTGAGTGATTATTGTGTATGGATAGTGATTATTTACCTTTGTGACATAGTGTTATGGATTTAGCTAAATCTATATGCTCTAATTGATAGATTGAGGTTGGAAACTTAGTCTATGCTTGAATATTTTACATTGCCTAAAAAGGGGTAAAAGAGTGATGATATTTGGCTAATGATATTTGAGTGAAACTTATTTAAGTGGTACTGCTATTTATAGGTTACCCACCTCAAGGCTAATTTTTGTTCGGTAGTTTATATGCTTTGTTGTTCGGCAGAAGACTTTGTGAAATTTGGTTATGGATTGAAAGATCATTAAAATATCTAAAATCATGCCTAATCATAAGTAGTAATCAATTCTTGGTGTATTTTCACTTACCCATACATGCCATCATCCTCAAGAAGCCTAATCCTAATTGCTCTATCTTGGTTTTTTACAACCTTATTGCATTCAGTTTTGTCAAACCAATTGTTGATAGTTCAAGCAAAACCCTCCCCAAAATTTACTTTTTTATTTAAATTTTAACATTGCATGCAAACCTAAAGTTTCTTCTGACACCTAATAATGAAGTTAACGCTCTCATTCCCTATATATAAAACCTCTCTTGTTGGTTAAGAATATGTTGACAACAATCATTTATACTTTAGTGGTATAATTTGAGCGTATCAAGGGACTCTTTATCACTAAATTGGCTTTGACTTTAGTCTTATTTTATTTGAATCTAGTAAGATTGGTGATGGATTCACACTTCACCGAACTATTCGACGATAATTTGAACTCCTTTACTTCATCGCTGATTTGTTTCACTAGAACTTAGTGGATCTGTTAGGTTAGGTGGTGGATCTTCCCTTTCAACAAAAGGCCAACAACATTGTCGATCAATTAAACTCCTTGACGATGCCTTCTTACACTTATAGCTCCATTTCTCCATCTTTTTGCTTCTTCACACTTTTTCAACCATATTGTTGCACCAACCTTGAAAATAAATGGAATTAATACTAAAACAAACTCAAACTATCATTGAGGACATTATTTCCTACCATTTTAGGTGCAATCAGTCATAATTTGTCAACTTATCAATAAGAAGTATCAAATAAACTCACCAATCATAAGTATTTCTGAAGGAAAATTCACAAATGGTCAGATTATGAATAGTCTTAGAATCTAAATCAAGTCTAAAACTACAATAGAATTATAACCTACCTCAAACAAAAGCCTAAATACAACTAATCCATAAGCTCCTTGTCTTTTCTTGCAGTTTTAGATCGTTTTTAGTCTAACAGGTAATAAATAAAAAGTATTTAATAACTTACTCTTCAATTCTTGGAATTGGGGACTAATAAATAATATATTTACCCCTAGTTCATAGCCTAAATCATTAATTTGGGGGGCGGGAGGGGGTTTTATCCATAAATGTAATACCCTAAAAAATACAAGCCAAGGATAGAATAATTCTTCATGTTAATGTAGAATTAAACCTTAAATTTTAATAGTATGATAAGGAATTTGACCATGTGCCAAGGCCACATAACTTCCTAGACCTTAACTGAACTAAATGGTATATAATTCAATTAGCTTTCCAACGCACCCATTTTTGACTTAATCCAACACCGGAATAAAGAGTTATGGCCTTTTTAGTGAAGTACTTCTCTTTAATGAGATACCATAAGCTAAACCACCCATCGTGGTTACATTTTATGACCGTACATTGGTATCTTCTAATCGGGAAAACCCCAATATCTGAAATTTGACAAAGTGTACCTTCATACCATGAGACGAAACCATGATTGTTCTTTAAAACCATGATCCTAGGCACGGTCATGAGTCCCATAAATGCCCCTAATTAAACCTTCAAACCTATGAACCAAGGTACGACCATGGGTAGATCCCACGATCGAACAAGGCTCATCTATTATATTTAAAAATATCTCATCCATCTCCAAACTACTAGTAAAGCCCACAATTGTAGGATGGTCCCATGATCATGGGAAGGTCCCATACAGCCCTCCAACCAATTTCAGTTACAAATTTTAAAGGGGCATATCAGTCTTTACCCACTCTTTTAACATAAAAAAAATGCCATTTTAGGTATTTTAGTGATATTTATTGGGGTTAGTATTTACCTAAGCCCTCATTATTCTCGCCTCAAGGTAGATCTAAGGTTTATCTTCTTTCACGCTACCCATTCCAAATTATTCTTCAAGATTTCCACCTATAGGTATGAGGGATTTCATCAATCGGTCGCCTTTCACCTATTAATTCCCAAAGTTTACCTAATTTCTCAGTTCAGTTTCATTTTCAAATTTTAGAATTTATGAATATTAGCAAATTCATTAATATCTCTGTCCTTTAGTTTCATTAACTTATAATCCCTATTTTATCATGAATTTTAGTATTATTAGATAACCACGATCAAACTCCTAGATATATTGTAAAATCCATAATTTTTGGACTTGAGTCATTAATTTTTCATGATTTTATTTAGTTTAGGGAATTAGAATAATAGTTGTATTTTATTGAGATGGTGGGTTATGTACACCCAAGTCCTAGGATGTCATGCATATACTTTTGGGTAATATATCACCAAGTTTACATATTTTTAATGCTTTCAGATAATGTATTTTTTTAGTCTTCAGATTATTATTTGCATTGAGTATATTTCAGTTACCATTGTCCCTTAGGTGGGAATAGCATTTAGCTCCAAGAAGACACAATGATGAAGGATCATCGTCCAGTTAGGATGAGGCCTTTTGTAGAAGTCCCTATATCCCAGAACTATACCGCCACCATATGTTCCAAAATTAGGATTGACACTTATTCCTTTAGACATCAGTTTACTGGATCCATATTAGTAAGTGCATATACCCTTGGCAAGGTACTAACCACCCTTGAAGATGGGTTTATAGTTAGACCACAGTTAGCTCAGATTAGTGTATGTCGATTATTAGTCGCTCCAATATTCCAGTTCAAAATTTATAGATCAAATTCAAATGATTGCATGACCTTGTATTCATTTTTTCAGTTTATTATATAACACATCTTCATGACTTGATGTTGCATTAGTTTATCATGTTAAGTGTACCTTGTTCATCTTGTATTAGTTGCTTTCTATCTCACATACTCAGTACCTTCAAAGTACTGATCAAATGCTTTCTTCAATGCTATATTGTCTCATAATATAGGTCTTGACACTCAGCATCTAGATCGCTCCTAGTATAATCTCTTATTATATCAGCAACAATATTCTGGTGAGTCTGTATTATACAAGGGACATTGTTAGCATTATATTTCATTTTGTTTTTGTCGTCCTTAGTCTTATAATTAGAGTTAATTGGTGGATTGTCCAAGCAACTCATCTTAGTAGAGGCTCTCAGACTTATATTTCGATGTTTAGCTTGTGATTTCAGATTCAGTTATTATTGATTGGTTTTTCTTTGGAACACATATGTCATTGACTAGCTTGGTCACATCAGTTAATTTTGATATCTTATTGTTTTGCCAAGCCATGGGTTATGGGTCACTTGTGACTCTAAGTATTGTATTATGACAAGCGTTTACTCTTGAGTTGTAATAGTAAACTACCCCAAATCACCATAATCTATTTTATAAGGATGGAATTTTATGCTACAAAGAATAATCTAATAACCTAGAACCATCTCAAGTGATTTTAGTACTACCCATAGCCAATTCTCACTAATCCATCAATTTAGGAATTAAATCCATGAATGTCATAATAACTCTTTATTCTTGGAGTTCTAAAGATTAACTGGATTTATTTATGTTACAATGGTGTAATAATTTACCTCAATAGTAGAAATCACCCAAGCTAGTACGAAACTTCCTCTCTCAAGCCTTTGGTAAAAAAATTAGATATTTGGGAGAAAATAACATCAAAACTAAAAACCAAGGCATATTAACTACCCAATGACCATTGTAGAAGTTTCCTTTCTACTATAACGAGTTCACCATAACAGAAAGAGGCCCACTATAGTAGTCCATCACTCATCCTCCCTGACTGTTATGGCAGTCAGTTAACATATAATCCAAATTGGAGAAACCACCTAAATTTCTTATGGGGCAGCAATAAAAATCAAAACCAATATAAACAATTGGGTAAATAGTAGGGCTATCAATAGAATTCAAAAAAATTAATGCAACACAAACTTGATAATATTAATAAAGCAATGAAAAATGGACAAATGAGCAACAAAGATAGGAAGCAACTACTAAAAACTTGAACTAGTCATTCAAAGTTTAGAAAGATAAATGTGTTAGGTTGTTAGAGCTTAAAATATGAGGTCTCTAGGAGATCTACTTAGTGATTTGGATTCTAATCCAAAGTAGGTGGATGCAATTATGTCTAAAAGCAAAAAATGATTTGGGTGAATGGGTTCCAAAATAATGGTTGAGACAGTAGTTGAGAAGTAGAGAACTGAGGTATCATGAGAGAAAGAGTGGTAAAACAGTCTACACTCCTGGTTGTAAGACTACTTATTTCATTCAAACTAAACCAAATCAAACCAAGAGAGTATACAACTTCATTTAAGTTCCATAACCTATTAAAATAGCTAAACATTATCATTTCTCTTATTGATGTATCATAGGGCATTCCCTAATATGCACGATACTTAAAGGATTTAGTATCCAATAGAAGAAAGTGATAAAACATTTGGTAGTATAACTCATTAAACAAAGTCATCATCTATAAATTAAGGAAAAAGACCCAGGAAGTTTAACCTAAAGATTTCCATTGGGTAATAGATAAAGACTAAAGCAATATGCAACTTAGGAGATAGCATCAATCTGATGCCTTTTGCATTATTCAAAAAGATGGGATTGGATAATTATAATGCCCCGAGTTTGTACCCCGAACACTACACGGTGCTAGCGAACCCAAACGACCACCATCTAACCCATAACTTGTACCTACTGTGAGCATTATATAATAATAATAGTGTAATATCAGCCTGTCTTAAATAAATACAGAAGTAAGGCTGTAAATGCCATAAGGTTCATAACTAAAAACTAATACTAAATACTGATAATTGGATACTGAAACACATGTTTGAAATACTCTAGTCTGAAAGCCTCTAATTGTATGAATTATGGAGTTGATGGGACAAGACCCCAAGAAACTCTAACTGCTAAAAACTACAATGAAATACTGAAATAATACTCTGTCCTTGAACTATGAGGACTCACCACTAATTCTGCTACTGATAATCTAGGCTGCTAAGTACGGTCAAGAGCCCATGTGTCTAAACCTATAATCTAAGACATCATAGCGCAAAAGAAATGTATGTATCAGTACTTTGAATGTACTGGTATGCTATGCAAGGTAGGCTGATATGCATGGGTTCATGAACAATAACTAACTGAATAATATAAACATAATTGAATGGGAGAACATGCATGAATACATAAACTGTTACTGAGATCATGTTAACACTGGTTATTGAGTTTTTACTACTGATTAACTGATATCTAAGTTTACTAATACTATAATACTAATAACTGAGTGGCTTTTTCTGAAAGTCCTAATTGATAACTGGGTGACTGTTTCTGACAATTCTAATTCTGTATAACTGAACTGAGTCCTATACTAAGCCTAGAGACTGTATCTGACAGTCCTAATTTTGTAGAACTGAACTGAGTTCTATACTGAGACTAAAACTGAAATAGAAATTGTAGGAGGTAATCATCTAACCGACATGTCCCTCTCTGAATGGATTGAGGTCCAACCTATAACCCCAATTAGAAGAGTGTAAGTACCGTGCCATGAGTAAAGATAAGTTGTGAGTTAACCCTCCATGATAGGAAGCTCTTTTATTAATCCTTGCTGGCAGGAAAAATCATATGAGATGTATCTACCTTAGTCTGGTAGGAAGATATCTCAACCTACACTGGCTATGTAGTTTTATAACACAGGGATTGCTATAAAGAGTCAAAACCTATGCTATCAAGAATGCCCCCATCTCTGGGTTCTCTTGGTGCTGAATCCTACTCCCAACTGAATAGACACTAAACTAATTTTTAGTCCATACTAGGCTTGACTAAACTGTGATAGATCATAATGTCTAACTAAACTGAACTGAGTTCACTAGGTTTCGCTAACTGATGGAGTACTACAAAATCTAGTTAACTAGATGAGTTCACTATGTTCTGAACTGAATACTGAACTGAGACTGTGGCTGATTATTGAGTACTACTAATCGTAACACTACTGAGACTGTTCTATAACTACTATAGCTCTAGGTAAATACCTAAATTTTTGGGTATTGAATACCCCCAGGACACGATAATATGAAAAGTAAAGCGTATAGTTAACTTAAAAAGCATTAACACTATGCACTTGTTCATAAATCATCCATAAAGACATTTTATCAAACACTTATAAGGCATAAGTTTACACATATACTAGCATGTCATGATTTTACCCCATTTAGTTCATATGAGCACTTTAACAAACACTTGGGGAACACCAATATGCATATGATACTAAACAACATGTAGGCATCATAACATCAATTCCCAAATTCACAAATTCAATGGCTTCAACATAAATTGACATGATACTACAAACATGATAATCAATTCCACATGAAACTTGTAATAAACCATGGATTAGAAACCCAATTAACATTATAATCATGAATACACTTAAATCCAACTATGAAAATTATGAAATCAACCTACTTACAATTTAAGAATAAGTTTCTTGGAATCTAAGGGTGAAAGAAACCCTTTTATGAACACTTCATATACCTGAGTACTTGAATTAATGAAGGTTGATGGTGAGTTCTTGAATCTTGAACCATGAATTAGAAGTCCTAGGGTTGTGTTCTTGAGTAATTTTTAGAATAGTGAATAGATTTTGCCTCTAAAATAGCTAAATCTCGTATTTTTGGGGCTGATAGACATGGGAAAATGACCCAAATACCCCTGATAATGCAAATTTTAAATGACTAAAAACTGGCCTAGTGACGCGCAGACCGACGCACCTTATCGAAGGGATCGATGTGATAGATGACACTCTGCATCGAGTCCACGTTGGCTCATTGAAAAATTGTACTGAGAGCTAGGAGAAAATATTCATTGATGCGATAGGCGATGCAGCGCATTGTGATCGCATCGTTACACCTGTTTGGACTCCCAAACGTGCTTCAAATGATGTTTTAAAAATTTGAAACTCGTTCGAGAAAACCTACTGACTTGCTTGATCAGGAAGCAACTTAAAGATTGACAGTTAATGGTCGTAAGGATTACAAAATAAGATCACCAATTAGGAAGGCTAAAATAACTCTAAGAATGAAAACTTAGCTAAAATTTTCTATGTTTGGGATGCGTTAACAAACTTTAAAGGACTAAATTAAGCTTAGAATTTTGCGGGGTCTTACAATATCTCCTCTTTGGGAAAATTCATCCTTGATGATACTGACTATGATAGGAGAAGTGATAGAGTGAATGTACATATTGGACATGCACAACTGAAGCATAATTTCATAACTGAGACTACTGATAAACTGAATTATCATACTTAACATGCATAATTGATGCATGATTTCTTAACTGATATTACTAATAAGCTAAGTTTGTATACTGGACATGAATATCTGATGTATGAGTACATAACTGAACTAATTCATTAATGCATGACTGAGTATTCAACGTTACTTGATACTAACTTCGTAACTATATCTGAATATGAAACTGAGTAAATTTAAGGAAAACTATTACCTTGAGTTGACTCTCAGTTTGTGGAGAAGATGTGAGGATACTTGGTCCGCATATCTGCTTCTTCTTCCCAGGTAGCTCCCTCAACGGATTGATTCCGCCAAAGAACTTTGACTAGAGGGACTTCTTTGTTCCTCAGTCTCTAAATCTGAAAATCAAGGATTTTGATAGGAATTTCCTCATAAGAGAGGTTGTTCTAAACATCTATACCCTCTATAGGGACTCCAACTACTGGGTCACCTATGCATTTATTTAGCAAAGAGACATGAAACACTGGGTGCACTAACGCTAAGTCTGAAGAAAACTCAACCTCATAAGCTACCTTTCCAAAATGGTTAAGAATTCGATAAGGATCGATATATCGAGGACTGAGATTTCTCTTCTTGACAAACCTTTTTACTCCTTTCATAGGAGAGGTTTTCAAATACACATAGTCACCAATCTTAAACTCGAGATCCTTTCTGTGCATATCGGCATACGATTTTCGTCGGCTTTAAGCTGTCTTGAGCCTTTCCCTGATCAACTTAACTTTTTCTAAGGTAACAAATAATAAGTCAGGCCCTACGAATATGGCCTCGCCCACTTTAAACCAACCAATGGGAGATCTACATCTCTTCGATAGAGCACCTCAAATGGAGCCATCAAAATTCAGGAATGGTAACTGTTATTATACCCAAACTCAACCAATGGTAAATTGTAATTCCAATTACCTTTAAAGTCAACGGCACATGCTCTTAGTATAACTTCTAGAGTCTAGATGGTCCTTTCTACTTTACCATCTGTCTAAGAGTAGAAGGTTGTACTGAGGTGAACATTATCTGAGTCATGGAAAAAGTATTCACTACTGCTTATAGCGCCTTCATTCACTTATCTTGCTACTTCGGAACACCAAGAGCCTTTTAGAAGGCTTTCCAAAATAAAAGGTAAACTAAGTACCTCCATCTGAGATGATGGATGACGGAACTCCATACAATCTGACCAA
>JAPEIP010000006.1:138227080-138258058 GCA_026120095.1 Capsicum chinense | reverse complement strand
TATGGCGCATCGAGATCGCGTTGATACACTGGTTTTGACTCCCAAATGTACTTCAAATAATGTTCAAAAATTTTGAAACTCGTCTAAGAACACCTATTGATATTTCTGATCATGAAGTAACTTAACGATCGATATTTAATGGTCGTAAGGGTCGCAAAATAAGATCGCCAACTATGATGGCTAAAATAACTCTAATTATGAATTCTTAGCTAAAATTTTCTAAGTCTGGGACCCCTTAACATGCTTTAAAGGAGTGAATTAAGCTTAGAATTTTACGGGGTCTTACAACAATCCTCAACACACCAAATTTTTCTAAATCTAGCTAACAGATCCTTGGCTAAGCTTAATGTCATTATCAAAGTTGTATTGGGGAATATTAGTTTGTTGATTTCCTAGTGGAATTTATAATACATAATTTTGAGCTTGAACATGGAGTTTTAATTATTTAGGTGTGTTTGTTCTTTGATATAGGAAATCAATTGATGTGGAAATGATAGAGTGGAAGTATTTAATGCTTACAATCCAGTAAAGCAACCAGTGGTCTATTAATAGGTCAACCATCAAAAGTATAGAAGATGATCTTAAATTAGCACTTTCATTGGCAAAAACTTTATCAGATAAAGGTCTTGAGGGAAAAGGATTATTTTAAATGAAAAATAGAAGGATCTAATATAACATCTAAAGAATTCTATAGGAGTTTGTGCAAAGCTTTGGGGTGAGCTGATTCATGATGAAACATTGAGTTGCGATCATTAGTTCAATCCCTTACAAAAAAAGTTAATGTTTTGTGCCAAAGTATGCACTAGACTCTATCATGACATAACATATACTGATATATGTATTTATTTACAAGTGTTGTCCACCTAGAGATAAAATTCTAGATGGTAACAATTTTTTTAGACAAAGAGAAAGTGATCTTATATCTTATTTATAGGAATAATGAGATGATATTAGTTAAAGCATCCTATCATGCATTAGACCCTACATTATAGTTCATTGTCAATTCTATGACTGGATAGAACTTGTGGGACCTCACTTTTGATGAAGCAACTATGCTGCTAAATGATGTGGCAAGTCTTGGGAAGGAATGAAATTCTATGATTAGAACATTAATTGAAGGAGTGTGAGGATGAAAAGAAAGATTAAAAGAATTTTACTTTTGAGAAAAGCCCCACAACTCTGACTTCTTTAAGGATCCATGATGATAAAGGTGAAAAGCATCATGCCACAATATTAAATCAAGCACTACTCGAGAGGTAATATATGAATTGTATTAGATGTGATAGGTGTAGTTGGTAAGACAAAAAATTCAAACAAATGATCAAAGTACGAAAATACATAAAAGATGTTGCACCATGACCTTAAATAAAGTTTAAGGTGGGAAACAACCCATCCTGACAATGTTTATTTTGATTATATATAGGAATATGGGTTAAAAACATCATAAAAATAGGTAAAATAGAAAAAGTTCAGACTGTGCTGCAACTGATGCATGTAAATTAAGTAAAGGTCTATTCCATACAAGGTTTTGAAAACCCCCAAAACACTCTTCTTTATCTTCCGTCTCTCCTACCCGATTTCTCTCACTCTTTTCTCTATTAAAACTTTTCCAAATAATTTCTACAAGCTCTACAAAGCTTCAAGTTGTAAGTTTTCCTAATAATTTTCTTCTCTATTTTATGCTAAACCTATTTTGCAACATCCCCGTGATATTAATTTGGAATTTAATATTATGATTTCATTTTATCAAAATGGGGTTTGTTTAGCTTTAAAAAATTATTGTGGTGATATTCAGAGTATACGACACATTAAATTAATTTTTTTATTTTTGTTCTATGGGATTTACAGTATTGAAAAGTTGCTCATTTTTGTAGATTCTTGTTGTCATTATATTCTAATGAATTAATTTATGTTTTTGTAATAGACTTGGTTCCTATATTACAGTTGTTCGGATTAGACGTGTAGAATTATTATTAAAGTAGTGTAAGTTGAGAAAAATATTAGAAATTTTTCATGAATGTTTTACGTAGAAACTTTAAAGTATGAAAAATGGTTAATGAAAATATCGCAAACTATAGTCATGGATGTTACATATATTATGATAAATGGACGATATCATGCCCTGAACCTAGCCCTTCTATGTGAATATAAATACACAACATTTACACGACATCATATCTAACTATGGAATGATAGATGTAAGTCACATAAGATCAACTCTCACATTCATAGTAGAACCATAGAAGTGAAACTAGTAAAAGTCTTATTATCGTAACTCATAAATGAGAAATCCATAAGCATATAAATAGATATTAAAGCTACATTTGAGATGACTTGAGCTGATTTTAAAGCATATGCCTGGCTTAAGAACTATAGTCTACAAATATTCTTATCAATAATATACAAATTTAAATGTGAGGAAAAGGACTCAATATGCCAAAATAATTAATATACATTATAAAGATAACCTAGACTTAGGTAAGAATTGGGACACCAACTCCTATTAAAAGTGGACAGATAAGCCTATTAAGAAAACTTTCTTTCATGAACACCTGAATCAGAATCATGAGATACAACAATCTGTCCTAAATAAAAAAATAAATGTGAGTACATATGGAATATCACTTATATGTAAAGTAGACTAAATAGTGTGAGACGCATAGACCTTTAATGAATTTATTTTTCACCCTTTCGTATGTGTAACGTCAGTTTTTGAATTGAATTATAATTAGGAATGTTAAAAAGGTTCTTTGTGAAAGTTAAGTATTTTTTGGAAGAGGTTCGGGGTTATTTTGGGACCCTAAGGCAGTGAGCCTCCATGATAAGGCTATGTCACAGAGGTTATCCTCTGCGATATTGGAGTGGAATGATGGCTAGCCTCTACAATATCAGCATGGCACATCGCTATTTTAAATTTGTCTAGTCTTATTTTGTCAATTGGACTGAGGGGCTTTTGATCTTTTTACCCCTTGTATGACCTTTAGAAATAAAACACAGCTTTTTTCCATCATTTTTAAGGATCAAACACCATTCTCTTCCTCTTTAACACTTGAATTAAGAAACTTTAAGGGTTTCCCAAGTGATTCACCATTCAAGATCCAAACTTTGAATTGACATCAATTTTTTTACATATTTCAGGCATGTTTTTCTTTTCTAAACATGAATTTTATATTATGGAATTAATTGAATGGATTTTCATATGATTTAAATTGTGGGTTTTGAAATAGAATTGAAGGATTTTGATTACAACTGATTGAATTACTTTTCCTATTTTTAAACTGAATATCCATGCCTTAAGTTGATGTTTTGGGACTGAGTTGGTACATTATTTAAATAATGGGAATTGGGGCATGCATTCCCCCAAAATAGATAAACTTTTTCTTAGAATTGTCATTAACCTCAACTCACTTTATAATCTTTATTTTAAATAGGGATAATTGCATGGTTTAACTTATTTTGAACCCATTGCATTGAATTAAAGGATAAAAAGAAATCAATATGGTTTTGGATAGACTTCGTGTTGGATTTAAAGTAGAATTTGGGATTCAAATTTGGTTATGTGACTTGGTTTGACATAATTAAATAAGCTTGCAAGTATATTGGTATGATGATACCAAGTGGTAAATGTCTTAATAAATTAATCATTGGTTAAAGAATTGGTTTATGTGCAAATTATTTTAAATTATTCTTAAAGGGAATTGTATAGCTCCCCTTAAAGGTGTAAGTCCTAAGCGAATAAACACAAGAAACCACGTTTGCCGATTTTGGGGGTTTATATGATCATGTTCTTGATGTACACTTGATGTATATATTTTGGGATGGATATTGCCTTGGTGGTTTTAGTTTATCCTTGATTTTTTCTCATTTCATGCGGCTAACATGCACTGGAGCTCTTTTAGTAGGGAGAGCTAAACCCATATAGACCATTGGTGACTTTAGAATTGATCAAGCTACACAATTCAGGTTAAATCTGTAAACTCTCATGTTCATATCCCTTGTGCCTATCCTGGTATCCTATATCTATATAAATGAATGTGGTGCATATGGTTTATGATTAGATTTTGGTAACTGCATTATTTTATCCTTTTTACTGAGTTACATGTTAGTACTTATCTTACTAACCATCCCTAGACACTACATCATTTCATGATGTAGGTTTTGAATGGTTTTCTATTAGTCCTTGGAAATATTATGTGGTATGGTGCATTTGTTGAGTTACTGTGAAGTGGTGAGCTTTATTCCTCTGAAAGGCCCTATTATTTCACTAGTTTCTTTTATTGGATTAGTACTGTTGGGTTCCCTTATTTTGGTCATAGTCGAGGGCATGTCCCGACTTAGTTATTATTCTTGTTTTAGAGGCTATTATGGACAAGTGTGTGTGGATTGTTATTTGATTTCTATAAACTGTCATTTAATTTATATATTCCTACTACTTTTATCATTGGTTTGATTGACTTTTGCTTTATCTTTACGATTATTGTGATCCTGAGGTTAGGCTAAGGAGGTGGTCTCCAGTTCATGGTAGGCTTGAGATATCCATCATAACTAGGGCTTGGTTCAGGTTTCGATAGGCTTGGTATCAGAGCATGCTCATTGGGTGTCCAAAAAGTTATATCGAGTAGAGTCCTTTCTATGAGGGTGTAGCACACATCACTTATAAGAGGAAGGCTCTAAGGAATTTAGGAATGTTTTCCTTTCTTGTGTTCTATTTCGGGCTATAGAGTCTTGTGTTATGAAACTTCTCGAATTCCTAGATTCCCCAAATTTCGTATCATGCCTCGCTAAAGATTTAGTGTTTGTAGAACCTCTGTTCGACCTAAAGATAATATGAGGGTACTCGCCCTATTTATAGAGTATAGACCAAATCTAGTGTCCCTGCTCCAGATTATACCACCCCATATGGAGTTATACCTATTCCTACTAGTACTACTCAAACTTCTCGAGATAGTGATACTTATTACCAATCACCTTTGGAATATATCTCTAACACAGAGTTTCTTCAGTCTATTCATATGCTTACTCAGTTGGTGGCATCATAGTCTCATCAGTCTGACTATGTTAGTTCCGTTACTCATTCATCTAAGGTCACTCAGGTTGGCTAGTTTAAGATTTTTAATCCCTTCATATTTACAGGCTCTTAGTTGAGGAGGATCTTTAGAGTCTTATTTATAATATGGGAGCATATGGGATAAGTTTTTAGGGGCCTCTCTTGATCACTTATTTTCTCAGAAGCTAAGAAAAGCTAAGGCTAAAGAGTTTGTGTACTTGAACCAAGGAAATATGAGTATGAAAGAGTATTCTCTAAAATTTTAGACTATTAGACTCCAAAATTGATGTCTAATATAAGGTCCTAAATAAGAAAATTTGTTTCTAGGTTATCCCATGATTTGATGTTGGAATGTAAGGCTGCTATGTTAAATAATGATATGGACATCTTCAGGATGGTCATTTATATATAATAAGTAGAGGATAAAACAAAGAAATAGGTAGAGATGGGAGAGAGGTAGAATAAAAAGTTAGGATATTTGTAGAAGGGTACAGGTCAGCAGAACAGTGTGAGAGATGATAGGTAGTGGACTAAAAATAAAAATTAGGGGAATTCTTATTTGATAGCTAGTGCTCCCTATCCTAAGCCTTTGGGTGATCATCATTTTTAGGCTAGTAGTTTTCCTAACACACAGGGTTCCAAATCTCAGGCTAATGAAGCTCAATCAACCCCACCTCATCCTTATTATCATTTTTATGGGAAGCTTCACCATGGATATTATGAGGATGGGAGAAATTAGAGCTATAATTATGGTCATTTTGATCATTTGCAGTGTGATTGTCCTTCAACCAGGGTTGCCACTAGGGCTAATAAAGTTTTAATCACCACATCTTCAGCTCCTGATCCAAAGGGTACTACTTCTGGTATCGATATTAGCTGGAATCATCTATATGCACTTGTTACTCAGCAGGAATCTGAGGCATCCCCAAATATTATCACTAGTATGTTATAACTCTTTTCTCATGATATTTATTATTCACTTGATCTAGGTTCTACCTTATCTTATATGACCTATTATGTGGCTATACACTTTGGTTTTGGTCGTGAAAGTATTCCCGACCTCTTTTCTATTTCTACTCTGGTGGGTGATTCTATTGTTGCAAGAAAAATCTATAGGGGATTTGTGGTGTCCATCTTTTGTAGGGGGACATTGGTGGATTTGATAGAGCTGGATATGATGGATTTTGATATTATCCTGGGGATGGATTAGCTTTATTCTTGCTATGCTTATCTAGATTGTAGGACCTGAAAGGTCAGTTTCTATTTCCTTAATGAATTGGTATTAAATAGGAGGAGAGTTTCTTAGTACCCAAAGGAAGGTTTATCTCTTTCTTTGAGCTTAAAAAATGATGGGTGTCTTGATCATCTTATATGGGTTAACATTCTAATTCTAAAAGTCCTTATTTGTAATCTATCCCTATGGTTAATAAATTTCCTAAAGTGTTTCTCGATGATCTTCCTGGAATTCCTCCCAATAGGAAAATAGACTTTGGAATTGATCTTCTACCAGAGACTCATCATATTTCTATTCCTCTTTCTAGCAAGGCTTTGACCAAATTAAAGGAGCTAAAAATGGAATTGAAAGATCATCTTGAGAAGGGTCTCATTCATCCTAGTGTTTCTCTATAGGGTTCTCTTGTAATTTTTGTGAGAAAGAAAAATGGGAATCTTCGAATATGTCTAGACTATCATTAGTTAAATAAGGTTAAAGTGAAGAATAAGTATTCTCTTCCTAGGATTGATGATCTTTTTTATTAGACTCAGGGTGCTAGATGTTTCTCTAAGATTAATCTCCATTTAGGCTACATTAATTGAAAATTTAGGAGGTTGATATTCCCAAGACTCCTTTTTGAAACCGTTATGGTCATTAAGATTTTTTGGTTATGTAATTTATGTTGACTAATTGAAACACCTTGGATTTAGACCGTTAGAAAAATTCTTGGGTTTTATTTCTAGACAACATACGGTTTGAGCATACTGGTCATATGATAAGATACAGTTGGCTTCCCTCTCGTATGTTAGGTAGTATAGTATGGTTACATTCAGTACAAGGTATGGGTAGGCATCTTACTTCTCATATGTTAGGGTATGAGGTGTACATGGCTTAGTCATATGATGCCCTAAGTTTGGTCTAGGTTATTCTTACTAAGGTATGGTTCTAAGACTACTTCTCATATAATAGGATATGATATGGAGGTCCAATGTAAGTCCTAGGGTACGAAATAAGGTACCACTCATACCCTAGGGTACTATGTAGGGGGTGATGTCGTACCCTCCTGCGGCCAAGTTTTAAGCTTTTCAGTTAGGGGTATTTTGGATATTTCTCACCCTAAACCCATTAAGTTCCCACATTTTATAACATCTTGTGGCCTCTCATAACACATATTGGAGGATGAAAACATTCCAAAAACACTCTCTAACTCTCTCTTGAAGATTGGGGTTAAGGTTTCTACAAATGTTCATTTGGAGGCTCAAGAGTCAAGTTTCTTGATGTGAATCTTCATTAATAAGGCATATGACTCTTCCTTGATTTTTAGTTCAAAAACATCATGTGTTTTAAACATTGATTATGATTCTTAAATATTGGTTTTGAAAACTAGTGTTGAGGGTTTTGATGTATATTGTTGAGTATTATTTGCTCTTAGTTTAAATTGTCTTTATACATGTTTTGGTGATGGTTTAAACATATGGGTGATTAGTGATGGTGGATAACAAATAGGCCATGAGTAACCCTAAACTTGATGAATTTATTTGGTTTGGTCTTGGTAAAAGGTATGCCCTCAATATGTTAGTGAAAATATTTAAGAAAAATAACTACTCATATGTTAATGGTGTTTTGAACTAAGGAATTGGCCTAATAAATATGACTGATTGGTAAATGATTTTGTAAAGCCGTTGTTGACCATTTAATGATTTAAATGGTAACGGTGGTGGTTTAATTTGTTAAAAGATGTTTGAGTCCCTAAATATAAAATTGATTTAGGTCTTTGTTAGATAATAGATTCGAGTCCCTAACTTCAAACTGAACTAGTGGCTTTGTTAGTTGATGGGTTCAAGTCCTAAAGTAAAATGAATTTATGGTTGTTTGATAATGGTAATGGCATATGGTATATGGTATACTTGCAAGAAGTATTAGTATGATGATAGCAACAAAGTGCCTTTGGAAAGTAATTGGATAAATGATTGTATGTGTGAAATGGTGGTCTTATATTGGTATTTAAAGTAGGATTTGTAGTAGGTTCATGAAAGTAGAGTCCTAAGGACTAACACTGGAAAATCTACTAGCCGGTGCAGGTGTCTTATGACTGGATGGTTTGATTACCCTAAATTAACATATAAAAGGGAGGTTCGAGTCCCCCTTGCTACATGTATTGGTGCTTAAGTCACCTTGATTATTCTGGGAGGTTCAAGTCCCTCATAAAGGCATATACAGTTATGGATATTCTCTGGTTCGTGCGGCTAAATGCACTGAGGCCCTTCCTACTAGGAGAGAGTTGGGCCTATAAAGCCCGTGGGTGCCTTGTTTAATGACGGTTATACTACATCACCGAGGTTAATAATTTTAAAGTTTATGCTAATATTTTTCCCTATCTCAGCACGATATTATATATATATGTGTGTGTTTGTGTGTTTTTATGTGTTGTATTGGCATATACATTGATTGGTTGGTTTTGATCTATTGGCACTATTTTATCCTTATCCTTGAGTTACATGCTAGCGCTCCAACCGCCAACCATCTTCAATGTTGTATCCCCATGTGATGTAGATATTAGTGATACTAAACCTCCTCCTCGGTGATTGGATTCGGGGATAGCTTGTGCTAACTTAAAGTGGTGAGCTTTCATACTTTGGAAAGCTCTATGTCTTTGTTGAGTTTTCTTATATCTTTATTAGTTTAGACTTAGATATTAGTTTTATCTATGGTCAGGGGCATGTACCGGCTGGATATTCTTGGTTATTCTTAAAGGATTTGTATGGACAAACTGTGGACTTAGGTACGTTATGGAATAAATACAAATTTGGTTATTATATTATGGTTGTTGATTTGGTATTGGATGGTTTGACTAGATTGTGTTGGTCTTGGTCATGAACCTATCCCAAAGTTTTGGAGTTGTTAGAAGCTTTATTATGTTATATGTTTGAGATTAATTCAACATAGGGTATATGTTTGTTGGTTGGCTTGGGTAACGGGGTGATCTCCGATCTTTGTTTGGATTGAGATGACCATTATGATATGGCCTTAGTTTAGGTTATGTAAAGTTTGTATTAGAGCCTAGGTTAATTATCTGTTAGGTCTCCACATAGCCGTATCAAGTAGAGTCTCTTTTATAGGTATGTTGCCAGCCACACTTATAAAAGGGGGGCTACAAGGCATTTAGGAGTGTTTCACTTTCTTGCTATCTTACTTTGAGTTATGGAGTCTACAGTCTTGGATTATTCTAATTTTTTTTTTCTTGTCTTTCAAATCATGCCTCCAAGAAGATCTGATGTTCATGTAAACACCTTTGTCCCAACCGGGGACAATGTTGATAGGACACACTATACTTCTGGAGTCCAGACCTAGTCAAGGGTCACCACATCTTTCTGTCCTCGTGAGGTTCCACCTTTCCTTGCTAACCCTACTTCTAAGGGTGAAACTCATACTTAGTCGCCTCAAGGGGATGCTACTAATGTTGAGTTTTGTCACTCTATTAATTTGTTGACTCAATTGGTAGCTTATCAGTCTGAGTCTGGTATTCGTGTTGTGCTATCTTCTAAGGCCACAAGGGTTGTCCAGTTCATGAGGGTGCATCCTCTTATGTTTATAGGTAGAAAGGTTGAGGAGGATCCTTAAGGTTTTATTGATGAAATAGAGAAGATTTTTTGGATTATGCATGCTTTGGAGGTTGAAGGTGTTGAGTTTGCTTTCTATCAATTAAAAGATATGAAGCATCAATGGTATAAAGAGTGGGAATAGTTGAGAGGTGAAGATGCTAGTTATGCCATATGGGATTATTTCTCTAGTGTGTTCTTGGACCGCTTATTTCCTTAGGAGTTGAAGGAAGCTAAAGTGGAAGAGTTATGAATTTTAGGAATGGTAGGAAGGCTATCAAGGAGTATACATTGAAATTTTATCAGTTGTCTAGGTATGCTTATGAGTTAGTCTCTAACATGAGAGCCCAAATATGAAAGTTTACTTTGGGACAATCTTAGGAGTTGGTTCTTAAGAGTAAGGCAGCTTTATTGATAAAAGACATAGAAATCTCTAGATTTCTTGTGTACATGCAATAAGTAGAGGAGGAGAAAAAGAAATAGGCCAAGTTTAGTGAGAGGAAAGGAAAAAAATTTAGGCCTTCTGAGCAAGGTAGTAGAGATGGTGGTAAGCATCCCAAGAATAAGTAAAGGATTTCTAGTTCTTTCTCCATGGCTAGTGCTCCTTACCCAAAGCCTTCGAGTGATCATCGGTCTTTGTTTGATAGTGGGTTTTGGGCATAAAGTGCCCAATCTCATGCTAGTAGGGCTCAATCGACTCTATCCAACCCTTCATGTAGATTTTATGGGCGGTCACACCATGGGTTCTATGAGAAAGGGAAAAACAGATATTTCTATTCTGGGGCTAACAAGGTTCCTGTTGGCTCTTCTTCTACTCCTCCACCAAAATGTGATGCTTCTGCATCTGTTTCTACTTTTTGTACTAGTACTGGCCGAAACCGATTACATGTTCTTGTGTCTTGCTAGGATTATAAGGCATCCCCCAAAGTAGTGAATAGTATGTTGTAACTTTTCTCCGGTGATGTGTATTGTTTACTTGATCCAGGGTCCACTCTTTCTTATGTTACCCCATTTGTGGCTGTGCATATTGGTTTTGGTCGCGAATGTCTGTCAATTTTTTTCTATTTCTACCTTAATAGGAGACCCTGTGATTGTTAAAGTAGTCTATAGGGGGTGTGTGGTAGTTGTTGGTAGAAAAGAAACTCTTGTGGATTCGATAGAGTTGGATATGGTTGACCTTGATTTCATATTAAGAATGGATTATTTGCATTCATTCTATTCTTTCCTAGATTCTTGAATCCATAAGGTCAAGTTTAAATTTGCTAATAGGCCAAACATTGTATGGGAAGGGGGTTCTTTAGTGCCTAATGGAAGGTTCATCTTATATCTTAGAGCCCAAAAGTTGATTTCCAGAAGGTATTTGTATCATTTGGTCCGGGTTAAAGATTCTATGTTGGAAAGTCCTCTATAATCCATTCCTATGGTTAACGAGTTTCCTAAGGTTTTACCTAATGATCTTCCTGGTATTACCCCGATAGAGAAATTAATTTGGGGATTGATCTTATTCTGGACACTCATTCTATTTCTATCACTTCTTATAGGATCGCTCCGACTGAGTTAAAGGAGCTTAACGAATAACTGAAGTATCTTTTAGATAAAGGTTTTATCCACCCTAGTATGTCTTCTTAGGGTACTCCTATGTTGTTTATGCATAAGAAGGATGGTTCCCTTTGAATGTTGATTGATTATCGTCAGTTGAACAAGGTGACCAAATGAATAAGTAGGATGGTGGCCTACGCTTTCAGGCAATTGAAAGTTCATGAGGGGAACTACCCTACTCATGAGTTAGAGTTACTAGTGGTGGCATTTGCATTAAAGATTTGGCATCACTATCTCTATATGGTTTATATTGACATCTTTTCTAATTATAAGAGCCTACAGTATGTATTTACTTAAAAGAGCTAAATCTCACACAAAGGTAGTGGCTTGAGTAGCAGAAAAACTATGATATGAGTCTCCATTACCATCTAGGTAAAGCTAACATAGTTGTTGATGCTATTAGTAGGTTATTCATGGGGATTCTAGCTCATGTGGATAAGGATAAGTGAGAGTTAGTAAAGGGCATTCACCATTTGGCTAACCTTAGGGTTAGTCTCACAGACTTTGAGGATGGCGGTGTAATTATTCATCGGGTATCATAGTTATCCCTTGTTGTTTAGATAAAAGAAAATAAAATGTTGGATTCTCATTGGTGAAGATTAAGGGAAATGTGAATCAGCAAAATGTTGTTGATTTTGTGATTTGTGGTGATGGTATCCTGAGGTATCAAGGTAGGCTATGTATTCCCGATATGGATGGATTGAGGAAAAGGATATTGGCCAAAGCTCATGGATCTCGTTATTCTATTCATCTCGGTTCCATGAAGATGTATCATGATCTTAAGGAGTTTTATTGGTGGAATAATATGAAACTAAATATGTCCAACTATGTAGTAAGTGTATAGTGTGTCAACAAGTGAAAGTTGAGCATATGAGACCTGGAGGTTTGTACAAAGAGATGGTGTTTCCCGAATAGAATACGGGGGTAATTAATATGGATTTTGTTACTGGTCTTCCTTAGTCTTGGAACCAATGTTATTCTATTTGGGTCATTATGGATAGAATGACCAAATCTGCTCACTTTTTTATGGTAAGGACTAGTTATTCGATGGAGGATTATGTTAATTTAATATTGTGGAGATTATGAAGTAGCATGGTGCTATGATTTATATCATCTCGGATCATGGTACTCCGTTCTCATCTCATTTTTTATGATAATTTCAAAAATGTTTGGAAACTAAGGTGTACCTTATTATCACTTTCCACCCGCAGTCTGATGGACAAGCAGAGAGGACTATTTAGACATTAAAAGACATGCTTCATGTATATGTGATTGATTATGGTGGTAGTTGGTATGACCATTTTCCTTTGATTAAGCTCACCTATAATAATACCTATCACTTTAGCATTGGTATGGCTCTTTTTGAGGAATTGTATAGAGGGACATATTGTTCTCCTATTGGGTAGTATGAAGTTGGTGAGAGTAAGTTGTATTGCCCTGGTTTAGTTCACCAAGCCTTGGAGAATGTGAGCATAATTCTTGATAGATTGAAATCTTCTTAAAGTCGCCAAAAGTCCTATGATAATGTGAGGCATAAGGATTTGGAGTTCAATGTTAGCGATTGGGTATTCTTGAAGGTATCTCCCATGAAGGAGGTAATGCAATTATGTAAAAAAGGGAAACTTAGTCCCAGGTATGTTGCTTCCATATTTGATTTTAAAGAGGGTTGGCAATGTTTCCTATGAGTTGAAGTTGCCTTCAAGTTTGAGCTCCATTCATCTAGTTTTCCATGTCTCTACTTGATAAAATGCGTGGGTGATCCTTCATCGGTAGCTTCTTTAGAAGGGTTTGGTATCTCTAATTCCTTATCATAAGAGGTAGTTCCGATTGAGATCTTAGATCGTCAAGTTTGTCAGTTGCGAACAAAGGATGTGGCTTTGGTAAAGGTTCTTTGGAGGAACCATAAGGTTGAAGAAGCTACTTCGGAAGTATAAGAGGACATAAAGTCTCAGTATGAGCATTTGTTTTTTGTTTTGGAAACTCGTGCTTGAGGTATGTATTGATTTTTGTATCTTTGTTGTATGTCTTTGTTTTCTAACTTGGTTAATGGTTAGTTTGGTATGTATTAATGTGTTAACTTGTGCCTTGTGCTTGCCTTAGCCATCATTAGACGACGAATAATCCAAGTGGGTGAGAATTGAAACACCTTAGCTTTGGACCCTTAGAAAAATTTCTAAGTTTTTATTTTTGGACAACATACGATTTGAGCATACTTGTCGTACTAAGATAGAATTTATGGGTCCCCTTTCGTATGTTAGACGATGCAGTTTGGTTGTATTCTATCCAAGGTACGGATAGGCATCTTACTTCTCATATGTTAGGGTACGAGGTTTACATGGCTAAGCCGTATGATGCCCTAAGTTTTGTCTAGGTGATTCTGACCAAGGTACGGTGCTAAAGGTACTTCTCATATAAAAGGATATTCTCATATAATAGGATACGACTTAAACCTTTATGGGCGTATGTTGGTCATTATGGAGGTCCAAGGTAAGGCCTAGGGTATGTGATAAGGGTACCACTCATATCGTAGCGTACAGTTTAGGGGGTGTGGTCTTACCCTCCTATGGCTAAGTTTTCATCTTTTAAGATGAAGGTATTCTAGTGATTTCCCACCCCAAACCCCTTAAGTCCCTACGTTTTATAATATGTTTTGGCCTCTCATGACACACATTTGAGGATTAAAACATTTCAAAAACACTCTTTAACACTCTCTTGAAGATTGGGGATAGGATTTCTACAAGTGTTCATCTAGAGGCTCAAGAGTGAAGTTTCCTGTCATGAATCTTTCTGAATAAGGCATGTGAATATTCCCTCATTATTAGTTAGAAAACATCATGTGTTTTAAACATTGATTATCATTCTTAAATATTGGTTTTGCAAACCAATGTTAAGGGTTTTGATGTATATTGTTGAGTATTGTTTTCTCATGTTTTAAATTTTTTTATACATGTTTTTGGTGATAATTTACACATATGGGTGATTGGTAATGGTGGTTTAACCACTAGGTTATGAGTAACCCTAAACTTGATGATTTTTATTTGGTTTTGGTCTTGGTAAAAGGTATGCCCTCAAGGTGTTCGTGAAAATGTCCAATAGAAATAACTAGCCATATGTTAATGGTGTTTTGAATTAAGGCATTAGCCTAATGAATATGAATGGTTGGTAATGATTTTGTAAAGGATTTGTTGGCCATGTAAGGATTTATATGGTAACCTTGGTGGTTAAATTAGTTAAAATGGGTCTGAGTTCCCTAAACATGAAATTAATTTAGGTCTTTATTAGACAATGGGTTCGAGTCCCTAACTTCTAATTGAACTAGTGTCTTTGTTAGACAACGGGTTCGAGTCAAAAAGTAAAATGAATGAATGGTTGATTGATAATGGCAATGGTATGTGGTATACTTGCAAATAGTGTTGGTTTGATGATACCAATGAAGTGTCTTTGGTAAATAATTAGCTAAATGGTTCCATGTGTGAAATAGTGTCTTAAATTGGGATTTAAAGTAGTATGTATTGCAGGGCCATGAAAGTGGAGTCTGAAGGACTAACACTAGAAACCGTGATTGGCGGTGCGGGTGTCTTATGACCGGATGGTTCGAGTCCCCGAATGAACATCTGAAAAAGAGGTTTTATTCCCCCTAATTACATGTATTAGCGCTTAAGTCACCTTGATCATGCCGGGAGGTTGGAGTCCCTTATAAAGGCATATACGGTTATGGATATTTTTAGACCCGTACCGCTACATGCACTGGGGCCTTTCCAGCTATGAGATAGATAGGCCCATATAGCCCGTAGATGCCTTATTTTATGACGGTTATGCTATATATCATAGGTTAAATATTTCAAAGTTCATGTTAATATTTCTCTCTATCCCAGCATGGTACATCTATCTCTCTCTAAATATATGTATGTATATGTATGTGTTTCATTGGTATATGCATTGATTGGTTGGTTTTGAATTATTGGCACTATTTAATCCTTATCCTTGAGTTACATGCAACAATCCAACTGCTAATCATCTTTGATGTTGTATCCCCACGCGATTCAGGTATTGGTTATACTACACCTCTTACTCAATGATTGGACTCAGGTACAGCTTGTGCTGATTTTAAGTGATGAGCTTCCATACTTTGGAAGGCTCCATTTCTTGCTTGAGTTTTCTTCTGTCTTTTTTGGTTTGGACTTGGATAATTATTTTGGCTATGGTCAGGGTCATGTCCCAACAGAGTATTCTTGGTTTACTCTTAGAGGCTTTGTATGGACAAATTGTGGACTTGGGTACATTATAGAATGAATATAGATTTGGTTATTATGTTATTGTTGTGGGTTCAGTATTGGATGGTTTGACTTAATTGGTTTGGTCATAGTCCGGAACCTATCCCAAAGTCTTGGAGTTGGTAGATACACTATCATGTTACAGGTTCGAGATTGATTCAACTCAGGGTATATGTTGGTTGGTTGGCTTGTGTACTCTAAAAGTGAGGAGGATCATGTCAATCACCTCCAAATTGTGTTGCAGACTCTTAAAGATCGGAGGTTGTTTGCAAAATTTTCTATGTGTGAGTGTTGGCTGAACATTGTGAATTTATTGGGGGCATGTTATTTCTAGTGATGGGATCAAGGTGGATCCACAGAAGTTAAGGCAGTTAAGAAATGGCCTAGGCCCATGTCTCCCATTGACATTAGGAGCTTTTTGGGCTTGGCTGCGTACTATAGGAGATTTGTGGAGAGTTTCTCATCTACTACTGCTCCAGTGATAAAGTTAACTCAGGAAAAGACTAAGTTTTTGTTGTCTGAAGCTTGTTATGGTAGTTTTGAGAAATTAAAGAATAAGTTAACTAATGTGCCACTTTTGACCCTATCCGAGGGTACTAATCATTTTGTTGTGTATTGTGATGTGTCCCGTGTGGTACTGGGTTGTTTAGACACATAATTTTTTACCCTCCCTGAGTTTTAACCTATTTTTTACATTAAATATTTATTTACGTCAAAATATTATCTTTAGCTCTTATTTTATTTTTTAGTAGGTTTCATTTTAAAATTTGTGAAAAGCATTCAAAATAAAGTTACATTTTATGATATTTTTTATTTTTATTTTTATATTTAAATAATAAGAAATTTTTCAAAAAATATATTTTTTATTTTAATTTAAATTTATAATAAATAAGATAATAATTTTATTAATTTCTTAATTATACTTTTGGCTAATTATAAATTTTTCTAATATTTTCTGAATATAAAAAATCAATTAATTAATATTTTTATCACTATTATTTGTTGTATTATTATTACTAGTTTAATCTTTCAAGAAAAAAACAAAATCTTAAAAACTGCTCCAACTCCCACGTCCCCCACATTTCCCACAAGACCTGCACACAACACACATACACCACACCTCAACCTCCCATGCACAGATATATACTATATACTTCTATAAATAGAGAACTATCAACATATGCCCAAGAGGAAAAAACAGATAGAAAACAAAATAAAAGACACAAAAAGGGATAAAAGAAAAAACAAAAAAATGAGAAGAAGACAGAAGTAAGAGAGGGAGAACAAAATTGACCACAACATAGAGAAAAAAAAAAGCAGAACAAGAGCAACACAGACAGAGAAAGAGGAGAGTGGAACAGTAAGTAGAAGAAGAAATAAACGTAGTAGATATAGGAAAAAGAGACAAAATTTAGAGGTTGGGTTTGAAATTTCTTTCGAAGCTTCGATGATAGCATTTAACTTCTTTATTCGCTTTAATTCGTCATACAGGTTCTTATCGAATTTGTACTATTTATTTATAAGTTTTCTATGTGAATTGAAGCATGAATAAAGTTATTTTGTGACCTTTTATATTGTTAATTCTGTGTAATTTATTATCTTTATAGTTTGCTTTTTGTGTTTCTTTATAACTAGTTTGCCGTTCTGAAGTAAGGTTGACTAGACTAGTTTAACATTTTAAATGAGATAATTGTTAGAGTTATTAGCGTTAAAAATGTAATGTTACACTCGATTGACATTAAATTAGTATAATTTTGTTGTAAACTAGAAATTTAGACCCATATGCATGCATGCAAAAATAAGGAAAAGGAGAATAACCAAAAATGCACACGTACTGGAAGAGGGAACATACGCACACACTTAAGAGGCAACAAAAGAAAGTAAAAAAGAAGGATGGGGATGAGAAAACACTGGGGATGGATTAGAAAATTAAATTGAAAAAGATTTTATTTTATTTTTATAAAAAAAAAGACTTGAGAGGGAGGACAATACACACACACGGACAGTGAGAAAAGAGAAACACAGAAGTAAGATTAGAAAAGGGAGAGAAAAGATTTTTTTTAAAAAAATAAAAGAAGTCACTGATGTAGCAATAAAAGCCTATGCATTATATAAGTATGAAAATGACGAACTTATAGGTATGTAAATGAAAAACAAGATTAGAAAGTAAAAAAAAGGGGGGGGGGAGGAAGGAGGGGGGGTCGAGCAAAGCTGTTACAATCTTATTAAAATTGAAGCAGTGATATAAATTTTACTAAAAGTAACCAAAAATGTAAAGAAAAGGGGAGAATTTTGATTTATTAATATTTCAGCCTGCATTTGTTTTTTTTAAGATTCAGACATCTGAATCTGAATACATATCTGGATTATTAAGATGTTATCTCTAGATCTGAAAACTGAATGATTAAGACTGTTTATTTTTCAACATCTGAACGTGCAAAAAAAAATTATTTGTATATATAATAAAATAAAAATTAATTATATATTATAAAAGTATGTAATTTAATATAATAAAATTATTATTTAATTAAGAAAAATATTTATATTTGTTAGTGATAGTGGAGATGGTTTATAATGGTGGTTGCAGTGACAATGAATGATGTTAGTGGTAAATAATATTGGTGGTGATAGTTGTAATGATTGGTATTATAGTGACTGTTATGATGGTAGCGATTGATGGTGGTGGTGGTGGTTGTGATGTGACGCTGGTTGATGTTAGTAGTTTGAGGTGTTAGTTGTGTTGGTTGAAACCTGAATGCATCATGGTTGATGATGTGTTGGTGTTAGTTGGAGATATTATTTGTTGGGATGGTGGAGATGGTTGCTAGTAGAGATAAATTGTAGCGATGGTGGTGGTTGAAGTGATGGTAGAGGTGGCATTACTAATAACAATGGTTGTCGCGACCAAAGAATGTGAGGAGGTTGTGATGTATTAGTGGTAGTTAGTGGTGGTTGGTGGTGCTAGTTGTGATAGATGAGTTGGTTAGTAGTAGGGATTAGCCAGTAGTGGTTTGATGATAGTTGTACTGTTGACGATGGTGGTGGCGGTTAATATAATAGAATAATAAAGGTAGTAGGTGTGATAGAGGTTGATAATAGTGGTTGGTAGCAATATTTATTATCAATGGTGGTTGTGATGGTGGAGGTGGTTGGTAGTGGTTGACAATGGTAGCGGTGGCAGAGGTAGTTAGTAGTGGTGACTGCTGATTATGAATAGAGTGGTGAATATTATCAAACACCAGAATATCTCTTCAGACCTATTAAGAATTGGTTCTAGATCTGAATAGTTAAGACCTATTCAGACCTATTAAGAGCTAAAATCTTAATAAAAAACAAATACACTTAATAGTTTGAAGTCTTAACCATTCAGATTCAGAACTCCATTAAGTGCAAACAAATGAGGAAAACACATTAATCTCAATCTACGATGTGGCTATTTATAGCCTTGAATCGAAAGTATTCCAACTTGACATTTTTCAGGGGTGGACAATTAGTAGGCATTTTCCCTACTCAATGTGAAGCTAAGTGGCAACACATGGCATCCATATACTTTCACAACACTCCCCTTGGATGCTTATGTAAAGAAAAATTTACTGAATACGCATTTGAGTGCTTTTTCATTAAAAATCTTACCAGGAAAAATACAGTGGGATAAACACCTTGGTTAAGAAAATAAAAAGTATAGCGTGTATTTTGACTCTTCTTGATGAAGACCCCGATTCAACTGATTCAGTCTTTGCATTCCCATCTTGTATACCATCTTCTCAAAAGTTGAAGCTGGTAAAGACTTGGCGAACAAATCTGCTGGATTATCACTTGAACGTATTTGTTGTACATCAATATCGTCATTTTTCTGGAGATCATATGTGAGGAATAACTTTGCCCAAATGTGCTTCATTCTATTTCCTTTTATAAATCCTCCTTTTAATTGAGTTATGCATACTGGATTATCTTCAAATATGACTGTGGATACTTTGATATCTAGCTTCAGGCCACATCTCTCTTTTATGGAATGTATTACTGATCTCAGCCATATGCATTCTCTACTTGCCTCGTGATTAGTAATTATCTTAACATGATTTGAAGAAGTAGCAATGATAGACTGCTTTGTAGATTGATATGACAGCAATACCTCCGTATGTAAACACATAGACATTTTGAGAACTTGCTTTATGTGGTTCTCCTAAATAACCTATAGCTGCATCACTAACACGATCTAAACTATCTTTGTTAGTATAAAATAAACTCTATCAGGCATTCCTTAAGAAAATAGATAATGACGTTGAGGCAAACTTTATCTTTGAAGATAATGTTGAGCCCATGAATTTAGATGACTTAGATTTCTTTACAATCCCCATAGGATATGTTAATTATCCTGTTGATGATGAATATAAAATAGTTTGACTATTTTACTTTCCTTTTAAGTTGTATTAGTTTATATTTCTATTAATAGTATCTCACTAATCTTGTAAATAAATAAAGTTTGTGTAATACGTTATGTGCTAGTAACACTATAATGTTTATTTTGTTTATAATTTCATCTTGAAGAATGTATGAGTACTCTTGAAGTAGAAAATCAGAAATTTACTCCTGAAGTAGTAAATCTGAAATTAAAGATATGGTAGAGAAAAATCTCTACAGCTATATGTTTACCTCGATTTGCTTCTGAAGTAGCAAAATATTGACAGAGGTCCTATGATATCATAGTTTGATATACTTAAGGCACGCTGTAATACTTATATTTCATTCTTGAAGAATGAAAACTTTTGATAAATTATTAATTATATTTCATTCTCAAGGAATGAGAATTTTTTATAAATGTTACAACTACAGATCCATTCCCTGAGGTGAATGTGATATGAGTAATATTTAGTAAGGCATATAAATGTTCACTTAACTATGAAAATCACATTCAGAAGAGGTAGAAAGAATTATTCTGAAATTTACTCCTGAAATAGTTAGTCTGAAATTTATCTTAAATCTACCCCTGAAATAATAGAACCTTGAAAGTTACTCCTGGAGAAGTAAATTTGATATTTACTCCTGAAGTAGTAAATTTGATATTTACTCCTGAAGTAGGAAGATTGAGCAATAGTAAAATCTTACAATCTACTCTCGAAGTAGCAGACCTTTTACTCTAGTAAATAACCCATGCCATGATAAATTTGGAGTTTAATAATTCTATTTGTTTCATGAATGATTTTGTCATCCTGAAGATGAGCAATTGAGTTTTAGACATACAATGAATAACTAGAAGATTCTTCAAGAACTATTACTTGTTCTACTGATAAGTAAATTTAACCACCTAATGTTAGGACTAAATTTTCTAAATTCTGTAAAACGTAATAGCTGAATAAGGGCTCATTCACCGGTCATTTGGTATGGTACATCCATAAGATGATCACATGTACGTTTATTGTCAACCAGCAGTTTGACATTCATAAAATTGCCTTCACAATTAAATTGAGTCAAAGCATAATTTTCAGATGGTGTAGTCAAGACAATTCTTGATAATGTTGGTTATATTTATGTTGGTTTGGCATTGAATGCCTCAGATAAATAGGTAAATCATTTCTTATAAGAACAAAGATAAAAAAATATAGGTCTAAAATATACATTGTATACAATAGCACTTGTGTGCATTAAATCAATAAATTATGATCAATTCTTCCTTTTAAACTGGTTCAGGGTCAGAAACTATATATTTTCCATTTAATAGCTATTTGATGTGTGGTATGTAATTAATAGATATACCATGATTCACAAAGATGGATTCTCCAAAGTAGATTGGAGTATATGTTAGTCTTCCTAACATAAGGGGGAGATAATAATCAGCTAAGAAATATGTTGAGAATTATAGTTAGTACGGTCCTTAATTAAAAAATAATTCTAGTCAAATATCAAAAGCATTTTCTGATCCAAAATTGATTTTATATTTAGCTGCAGATGCTCCTACTATAGTCCCTGAAGGACAGAGCAATAGCATGCATGAAGCATAGTAGATCAATCGATTCCAAATAAGGCAATCCTTAAAAAGGAAATGAAGCAAATGTTCATAATAAAAAGGCAATATGCTCTTGAAGAGCGACGACATAATGCTTCGTGAAAACTTAAGAAGAGGTTCAGATACCTGAAAATATTGATGTGATGAGATCTCAGCAAGTTATTTTGTAATGTGAACCGATACAAATGATATCCCATTAACGATATCTTTAGTACAATAGTGCATAATATTTTATAATATTATAAGGATCTGAATTCTATGTTTATTTAAGCATGCTGACATAGAAATAATTATCAAGTAGAATACGCTTCTTATAAGCATAAGGTTTATTTGGCCTGCAGTCCTGCCACTAATATTAAATGGTTCACTTGATAATGGAATTTTGATGAGAATCTCATAAGGATTAAAGATGCCTGAAGAATAGAGTTCAAAGTCTCAAAAATTATTTTTAATCAGATTACAAAGATTGTTATACGATCTAAAACAACTAGGGCGTATACGTTATAATTGCCTCAATGAGTACTTCATGAACGAAGGTTACACAAATGATGTCATTTGTCCTTATATTTTTGTTAAGAAAATGGCACCAAGGTTTGTTATACTCGCTGTTTATGTGGATGACATAAATCTCATTAGGACTCCAGAAGAGGTACAAAAGGCAATTGAATATCTAAAGAAAAAATTCGAAATGAAAGATCTTGGAAAGACAAAAATTTGTCTTGGTTTGAAAATTGAACGCTTAGCAGATGAGGTATTTATTCACCAACCTATCTATACCGAGAAGGTTTTGAAAAAATTTTACATGGACAAAGCATATCCATAAGTACTCCAATGGTTGAATGTTCAGTTAAGGAGAGTAAAGATTTATTCCGACCTCCAGAAGAGGGATACAAATTTAAATAAAAGTAACTAAAAGTGTAAAAAATGAGGAGAATTTTTATATATTAATATTTCAGAAGATGCTTTGGTGTACGATAGATATGAGATCAGTGTCTCTTTCCTCCACATCGATAATATTTATTTTCAGTGTTCGTCCTTGGCGCTGCTTCAGGAGCTTCACCTTTCTTTTTACACTGCTGGTGTTGAGGGTCATTGTTTATTTTTAGTTGATCACCCTGATTAAAATATCTACCACGACCACGACCATGACTACGACCATAACTGGGGCTAGGGCTTATTTCATGCCTGGTTTAATTAAAATATGCAGCATTCACTTCAGGGAATGGAGCAGTACCAGGAGGTCGACTTTCACGGTTTTCATTAAAAGATCATTATTTTGTTCCGTAACAAGAAGATGAGAAATTAATTAAAAATACTACTTGAATCTCATTTCTCAGTACTGCTGCTGCATGAGCATACTCGAGGCGGAAAAAGTAAAGAATATTTTCCCTAACATTTCATGATCTGTGATATCTTCTCCATATAAATTCAACTATGATTTAATTATAAATATCACAGAATTATAATCAGTTATATTTTTAAAGTCCTGAAACCTCAAATGAGTCCACTCATAATGTGCCTATGGAAGAACGACCATCTATAGGTGGTCTTATCTTTCTTTTAAAGTATTCCACAATATAAGTGGATCCTTAATTATGAGGTATTTTATTTTCAAACCATCATGAAGATGATGACAGAGAAATATTATGTCCTTGGCCCGATCCTGATTTGATGCCTGATTGCCATTTTTTATGGTGTCTGCCAGACCCATTGCATCTAAAGGTATTTCAGCATCCAGTGTCCAGGACATGTAAGTTTTGTCCAATATATCTAGGGCAATAAATTGCGTTTGAATATATTTGACATTATTTAAGAATAATAAATACTTAACTTTATTACATGTATTTTCTCAGAATGGTAGAGACTCATGCTGATAACGTGATATAAATTTAATTAAAAGTAACCAAAATTGTAAAGAAAAGGGGAGAATTTTGATGTAATAATATTTTACACATTAATCTCAATCTACAATGTGGCTATTTATAGCCTTGAATAGAAAGTAGTCCAACTTGACATTTTCTAGGGGTGGACAATCAGTAGGCATTTTTCCTACTCAATGTGAAGCCAAGTGGCAACACATGGCATCCATAAACTTTCACAACAAGCAGAAACTTGTATTATTATAGTTGGTTCAAAAGTAGTAAAACAAAAAGTAAACAGTGTTTATAAGAAAAAAAATTGCTTGATTATATATATATTTTTTCTTCATGTTAATTTTTTTATAATCAGTTGGTTAAATGTAATATATGATCATTTAGTTATTGATTAACTTTGTAATGGTAGTTTCAATAAATGTGAATTTATTAATTAACTTTGTAACGAATTATGTTAATTTATCCTTTAAGTCATTTTTGATAAGTTTATATATTAATAATTTATTCGTAAGAGCAAGACTAATACTTTTCATTTAAAAAGATTAAAAATATATATATAATCATAATTGATAAAAATAAAAAGAGGAAAAATCTTTTGAGGGAGCGAGGCGAGTTGCGGACTAATCCAAAACTCATCGCGAATTTTAAAAGAAAAGAGATAAAAAATGACAATAAAAAAGATAAGATAAAATTTTCTTGAATTTACGTGAGATGAAATAAATGTCTGTAATGCTAGAAGAGCTTTAGGCATGTTTAAAATATTTGTCTCAGCTAAGAATGTGGGTTATGCATCTTTTTGAGACGTTTAAAAATAATTCAAAGATGCAATAATGCACTTTGGCAAAGATCGTCATAAAATTAATTTTCACTAGGTTTATACAAGAGTTTAGACAAATATTAGGCATTAAAAATAAGCAAATTAAGGCCTACAAACATAATTTATCCAAAATAGTTGAAGTTAAGTATAAGTTGATAAAAGTGACCGTGTTAGAACCACGAAACTCGAGGGGTGCCTCATATTTTTTTTCGTGGTCAACAAAATTTCTTACTCGGTCTTCTATTTTTGCTGACCAATAAAGTGTCATTTCCTTTTGGATAGGGATTCAACAAGGTAACTTGGAACACCACAACTCAATTTCAAGTGGCGAATCTATAAAAAGAATAATCCCTACACAAAACCATTACTTTAATTAGAAAAACCCATCGACCCCCGGAGAAAAAGGGGTATGAAATCTCTGACGACTCTATTGAGGATCAACCAGAATTAGAGCTTTTGATATTGAATTTTACTTACTTTAATTCTTTAGATATTGTATTGGTGGCCTAATGTGCTCCTTGTCCTTCATTTATTGCTTTGATATTATTGAATTGTACTATAAACTAAGTTATCTTGCGCACCCCCTCTGAGTTTCTGATAATAGGATAGAAGAAATGCAGAGTATGCATCCTACTTTCTTCTTGAGATAGCCAAAGTATCAAGGCACCTGATGCAGGATTATTAGTCACACATTTTAGGCGGGATTTGGATCAACAATAAAGGTAGAATAGCACTGCTAACAAAAAGGTTGTCCCTCCCCGACTCGAGTGTCCACTCGAGTAAGCCAATATATACACCTATCTCTATCAGGTTAAACTTAGTAGAACTGAAACTTAGAACTTGTTTATTCCTATTAGGTTTTGCTTTATTTGAATCATGTACATTTTAGTTAGCAGAACACGGCACAGGGGTCGGGTCTATCTAGGAAAAATGTCCCTCCTTATAATGACCAATATGTGCGTCCTATGTGCTCTTTGACATTTATTTGGAGAGCCCATTTGATTATTGACCGACTTTAGGCAACTTAGTGAAACACAAGAGAGTGTCTTGTCCTCCAAATTTAATGATTGCTTTTTTAAATGATGATGAAATTTTTGAAAATAAAAAATTATTTTTTATGGTCTTCACGAACTATGCACACCTGATTCTTATCTTTGCGAGATACGTAGGCAGATCTTCATGGGTTCAGTGATCTTTAATAAAAAAAGGGTTGTCTTTCCTTCTAAAAAGAAAAAGAGAGTTTTGATCCTTATATAGAAAAGAAATTAATTTATTTTTGAAATAAATGAAAATGTGTCTTTTTTATCATTATTAATAAATTTAAGGAAAGAAAATTCTTTTTCATTAGTCCTATCAAAAGTGTATAATTCTTGATATCTTCAGTTTTACGAACTACGCACACCTGATTCTCATCTTACTGAGATATGTGGGCTACCCTTCATGGGTTCGGTGATCTTTAAAAGAAGATTGCCTTTCCTTCTAAACAAAAAAAATATTTTGATCCTTATATAAAATGAAATTAATTTTTTTTTCAAAAATAAAAACTGTATTTTTTTATCATTATTAATAAATTCAAAAAAAAAATCTTTCTCTTTATTTAAATAAAAAAAGTGTGTTTCTTCATATCTCCAGTTTTACGAACTATGTACACCTGATTCTCACCTTGATGAGATACGTAGGCAACCCTTATCGGGTTCGGTGATATTCTTAAGAAAAGTTTTGAAATATTAAACCATGAACCATTCATTATTACCAAAGTAAAAATAATATGTAGGTGGTTGGTTTGTGGCTAAATTGGCATCTCACTAATACAACACCAAGTCTAATGAACAGTCAAGATGACCCATAAAAATAGTGTAGAATTTGAGATAAGGTGGTATAGACTGTTAGAAATGTAGAACAAGAGGAGACGGCCATGAATGTAAGATTTTGGAGAAAATTATGAGCAACATGTGCAAGGATTAAAAGAGAAAAAGAGTGTTTCTTACAAGGATTTGTACATGTTTCCCAATGTTCACTTGCCTCTAAGGTTCAAAACATTAAAGTTGGATAGGAACGAGAGCATGGTGTTCTTTTGAATAATTTGAAAAGGTTTTATAATCAACCAAGAGGAGTAGAAATAAAAAGAAAAACTGATGATGTTTTACTTTGGACAGAGTCTAGCGAGAATCGATAGTTTTAAAATGGCTCAGGATACTTTGGGGTCAAAAAGAAAATCTGATGAGGTAGCAATGATTATGGAGACTCCATTAAGGTTTACGCATAAATCAGTGGCTAAAATGTTAAACTCAGCAATTCTAAAGTCACTCCGCTCCCCACGAGAAGAGAATTTCCGTAGTTTCTTTTGTTTTTCTTTCTTCTACCCAAATTCCTTCAAGATTGTAGTCCGGCATTTATCTTATCTTATTTTATTATCGTCTCTATTCAAACCCTTCCATATTTATATCAACAAAGTGTATGTCATTTTTTTAAAATTCTATTTTATTTTTATTTTTCAATATATCTATTTTATTTGTCTTTATTTACTTTACACGGTTCTTTCTTTAGTAATTCCAGTGATATGATATGCATGCTAAAATTTTAGCCAGATCTTTAAAACCGTTTAAATTCTAAAATATCCAGCCAAGAAGTTACAATTGAAAAAGAAGCATATAAGGAAATAAGTAAAGTGTTGAGATATTTAGTGAAAGAGTTATAGCCTCACTTCAATAGGATTGTGTGAATCAGAAAATGACTTGGTCTTTAATAAGAAGGTCCATCTCTAGAATTTTGAATGGGATCAATAAGAGGATATATAGTTTTCACTATCAAGAGAAACAAAAGGAAGTTTGCTCTAAAATGGCATGAATCATTCATTGTAAGAAAAGTACAACACTAGTGGACCTTTATGTTTCACAAGCATAAAAGAAATGATACATGTGCACGTGCTTCGTCAAGGTCAATGTTGAAAAAGATGTGTATGATATTCATGTTCCATTCTCAGATTGAATGATATGTTATTGCATTTTTAGGGATTGATATGACGAAGGCATTTTATTTTGCTATCCAAATATTGTGTCATCCTTTGCTACCTCTTTTGAGCTTTAGTTTTATTTCTTTCGTACCCCTCTTTTGGAATCAAAATAGAGTTTGAAAGGATTTTGAAAAAATGGGTGTCAAGTAAGAGAAATAAAATTTAAAAAAATCTCAAAAAAGGAAATGTCAAAGAAAAAAAGGAGTGAAAAAAAGAGAAGAAGAATAAAAAATCAAGCAAAAGAACAAAAGATGTTTGAATTACGTTAGATATGATTCTTGATATGACAAGATACGTAGGCAGTCCTGCTCTGGGGTTCAATCCAACCAAGTAAAAAATTCAAGCTATCCAGTATACAATAAAACCGGGGAAAAACCATTTTCTTTATGAGTCAATTCCAAAAGTTGAAAGTCTCACTCAATGATATATATATTTTGAGCCTTATGTCGCCCTTTCTTTCTAACCCTATCAATAAACCAAGTTAATATTCAAGAAAGACCCTCAAATCAATCTTTGAGAATGTAAATTCTTATCATGTTAAGGGTATAAGATGTTTTATATTTTTAGAACCACTTTCCTTCACCAACACAAAAAATATGAGAAAAATAAAAAAGAGAGTCTTATTGGTGAAAACCTTCCTAGGAACCATAAGGCGATAGCGAGTTGTGAAGAAAATAAAAATTAGAGTCTTATTGGTGAAAACCCTCACGGGCACTATAAGGCGATAGTGAGATGAGATAAATGAAAGTGAGAGTCTTATTGGTGAAAATCCTAATGGAAACCATAAGATGACAGTGAATTAAGAGAAAATGAAAATGAGAGAGCCTCACTGGCAAAAACCCATTGAGCTGCCACTAGCCGAAAAAGGTTTTTAATCTAGAGGCAACAAGTTCAAGAACAGTTCAACTTCAAATTTAATAAGTTGAAAAAGTTGATAAATAATTAGGATGGGTAGATCAGATTGTTTAACTCAAGATGCATATCATAATCACTGGAACCTACTACCACACCCAGATTCTCTTTTTGACATCTTTGAAAAAGGGTTTCTGTTGTATTTTTCTTTTCTTTCTATATATATTTTTTGTGTCTTTGTTATCAAATGAAAAATTATTATCATAAATTTTTTCACATACTTTTGAGTCAAATTTATGTCAAGACAAGTAAGAAAGAACTTCAAAACTTGCTACCAACTTTCTCAATTGCACAAAGCAAGACAAAGGGTTGATGTGCAAAATTAACATGTTTTAAAATAAAGTAAGGTATTCAAGAATAGTTGCTATCTGGATGTTATTGGACTCATAGGACTATAAATAGTGTATTAGAATGTAACGCCCTGAGATCCCATCTCGAGATTTCACACGGTGCTTATGGCCCCATTTATACCGGTACACTGCATAATACCTAAAAAAAATACAGAAACTTGCCATAAGGTTCAACACATCTATACATACTCAAAGTACAGAAAACTGAATACTAATACATCCGTCTGAAGAGCTTCTAAGCTGTCTAAACTGTGGAGTTGATGGGACATATCCCCAACTAACTCTGTCAACTTAAAATAAATAAATTCTTAAGCAATAATAGTACACTAAAATTCGTCCTCGTAGGAAGAAGACTCACTTCTACTGCTACTGACTAGGACTGAACTGCTGAGGAAAAACTAGATTATGTGCCTCTGAACCTATGGTGTCAAATAAAACACCATAGTGCAAATGCGTCAGTACAAAACTGTACCGAGTATGTAGACGGGGTAGGCTAATACAAGGGCTCATACATGCACAATATCTAAAATGAATAATCATGAAGATGCCGTATGAGAACACATACATGAATGCACAAAACAGAACACAATCATCGCAACTCTAGATACTAAAACTCAGATACCACTTTACTGCAGACTGAACTCACTACTGACACTGAGATACTGAATCACAGACTCATCTGATACTAATAACTGAGGATCTGGATATGCTTATATCAATGACTGAATTCTTGGACTTGCTACTTACGACTGACAGGATAACAGATCAACCTTTCTAATTGATAATTTTGGAAGCTTTATCAATGATAAAAAATATGATTATATCTGAATCTGACAACAAGAATACTCAATAGAAATCTGATACTGTGATCAAGCTGGTATGACAATCTATCTCTAAATATAATATCAAATAACTGTATGTGAGACAAAGTCTATCTGATGGGATGGCCCATAAATCAATGGAACCATCTGAATTCCTCACAATGATAGATAACTGTATTTGACAGTCCTAATTTCTAAAGACTGATTCTGAAACTAAGACTAAATCTAAAACTGAAACTGTGGGAAGAAGTCACTTAACTAATATGCCTCGATCTACCATAGGTGGGGTCCAACCTGTGCTGCAGTTGGAAGGGTTTCATTAACGCACCATTAGTAAAGACAACTCTATGTGACCCATTTAGCAGGTCCTTAAACAAGAATAGTGGAGCCCTCATCTAGCAGATCAAGCCACCTCATCTACCCTTATTTAGTAGGTATGATGTCTCTCTTCTACCCTCAACTAATAGATATGATGTCTCAACCTATGCTGGCTACGTAGTTTTGGAGCATAAGGATTGTTTCTAAGAATCACACCCTCTACTAGTAGGTGAGATCCCATCCTTGAGCTCGCTCAGTGCTAGTTTCTACTCCCAACTGAAAGACTCAAAAATGAATTATCAACTAAACACTGGCTGAACTGAATGTAACACTGATTATATTACTCAAAAGGTCTGATGAGTTACGCTAAGATCACTTATTTCCGTATCTGACAGAAAAGATATTAAATCATGGAATCTGACTGACGATAGAGAGCTTGAATGGATTACTCGAATCACTTTTGAGATTAGAATTGAATCACTTGAAGACTATTGGAACTGAGCTGATTATAGGTCTGAGGCTAGGTTACTAGCGATACAGAGATTACAAAGATAACTGAGATTATCGAGCTTTATTAAGCTTTGCACATGTCTGAGAAAATAGAGTTCTATAGTTCACTGAGTTCTAAGAATCATGGCTCAACTGGACTTATCGAAAAACTGACATAGGCTCTAGGCAACTACTCTATTTTTGGGTTTAAATTCCCCCAAGACTTGATAACATAAAAGTAAGACATAATTATTTTCTATCACAAATCATACATGAATCATCACTGTCATCCATTCATCACTACCATCAGTCATTCATCATTACAATCATTCATGTATTATCACAATCATTAAAGAATCACTTCATGTAGTTGGGCATAACAACATACTTTCCCTCTCAATATCCTTAGGACATCGCATTAAGCATTTAGAAAACATATACCTCTATTCATCATCTTATACTAGAATAGGGAAGATATGCTATTAGAGTATACCCCATTCAACGAGATCTTACATCAAGTTCTTCACACCTATATCGATCTTGTCATGTATTTGGATATCACTTGATTTGGGGGAAACTTCATACTAACACATCACTATTTACTTGCTAACCACTTGACATATATTAAAAGCTTAACATATATCAAAG
>JAPEIP010000006.1:138192016-138204686 GCA_026120095.1 Capsicum chinense | reverse complement strand
GGGGGAGGCGAGCAAAGTTCTTACAAACTTACTAAAATTGAAGCAAAAACCTGCTTTGTTATAGTTGGTTCAAAAGTAATAAAAAAAAAAGTAAACAGTTTTTTTAACAAAAGAAATTGTGTGATTATAAAAATATTTTTTCTTCAAGTTAATTTCATTATATTCAGTTGGTTAAATGTAATATGTGATCATTTAATTATTGATTAACTTCATAGTGGTAGTTTCGGTAAATGTGACTTTATTAATTAACTTTGTTACGGATTATGTTAATTTGTCTTTTAAGTAATATTTGTTAAGTTTATGTATTAATAATTTTTTCGCAAGAGTACCACTAATCCTTTTTGTTTAAAAAGATTAAAAATATATATATAATCATAATTGATAAAAATAAAAAGAAGGAAAACCTATTTGTGAGGGAGAAAGGTGAGTTGCGGACTAATACAGAACTCATTGCGAATTTTAAAAGAAATGAGAGCAAAAATGATAATAAAATGGCTAAGATAAAATTATCTCGAGTTTACGAGAGATGAAACAAATATCTGTAACGCTAGATGAACATTAGCCACGTTTAAGATGTTTGTCTTAATTAAGAATGTGGTGTACACATCTTTCTGAGACATTTAAGAATAATTCAAGGATGCCATAATGCACCTAAGCAAAGATCGTCATAAAATTATTTTTCACTAGGTTAATACAAGAGGTATAGACAAATATTAGGCATTAAAAATGAGCGAATTAAGACCTGCAAACATAATTTATCCAAAATAATTAAAGTTAAGTATAAGTTGATAAAAGCGATTGTACTAGAACCACGGGACTGAGGGGTGCCTCATACCTTTTCCTCGATCAACAAAATTTCTTACCCGGTCTTATATTTATACAGACCAATAAAGATTAATTTTACTTTGATTATGGATTCAATTAGGTTACTTGAAACACTACAACTCAATTTCAAGTGACAACTCTGTAAATAAAATAATTTCTATTCAAAATCGTCACTTTAATTGGAAAAACTTGTCGACCCTTGATGAAAAAGAGGTATGACAGGTTGTGTTTTGATACAACAAGGTAGGGTTATAGCCTATGCTCCCAGACATCTTAAGGTTCATGAGAGGAATTATTCGACTCACGACTTGGAGTTGGCGGTTGTGATTTTTGCTTTAAAGATTTGGCGCTATTATCTATATGGGTTGCATGTGGATATTTATTCAGACCATTAGAGCTTGCAGTATGTGTTTATGCCAAAAGAATTGAACCTCAGGCAGAGGCGATGGCCCAAGCTATTTATTGATTATGACATACGCCTTCACTACTATCCAAGTAAAGCTAATGTTATTGATGATACACTTAGAATGTTGTCCATGGGGATCTTGTCTCACGTTGATGAGGAGAAGAGAGGGATGGTGAAAGATATTCATAGATTGGCTCACTTAGAAGTTCATCTTTGGGAGCAAAGCTCTTACAAACTTGTTAAAATTGCAGCAAAAAATTGCTTTGTTATAGTTGGTTCAAAAGTAGTAAGAAAAAAGAAAATCATTTTTTTTAAGAAAAGAAATTGCGTGATTTTATATTTTTTTTCTTCATGTTAATTTCATTATAATCAGTTAGTTAATGTAATGTGTGATCATTTAATTATTGATTAACTTCGTAATGGCAGTTTCGGTAAATGTGAGTTTATTAATTAACTTTGTTACTGACTATGTTAATTTGGCTTTTAAGTAATTTTTGTTAAGTTTATGAATTAATAATTTTTTCGCAAGAGTACCACTAATCCTTTTCATTTAAAAATATTAAAAATATATATATAATCATAATTGATAAAAATAAAAAGAGGGAAACCTACTTGTGAGGGAGCGAGGGAAGTTGCGTACTAATACAAAACTCGTTGCGAATTTTAAAAGAAAAGAGAGCAAAAATGGTAATAAAATGGATAAGATAAAATTGTCTTGAGTTTACGAGAGATGAAACAAATGTCTGTAACATTTGATGAGCTTTAGGAACATTTAAGATATTTGTCTTAATTAAGAATGTGGCGTACACATCTGTCTGAGTCGTTTAAGAATAATTCAAGGATACAATAATACACCTAGGCAAAGATCTTCATAAAATTACTTTTCACTATGTTAATACAAGACGTATAGATATATATTAGACATTAAAAATGAGCGAATTAAGGCCTGCAAATATAATTTATCCAAAATAATTAAAGTTAACTATAAGTTGATAAAAGCGACTGTGCTAGAACCACGAGACTGAGGGGTGCCTTATACCTTCCCCTCGGTCAATAGAATTCCTTGTCTGGTCTTATATTTATATTAGACCAATAAAGAGTCATTTTCTTTTGATTAGAGATTCAATAAGGTGACTTGAAATACCACCACTCAATTCCAAGTGGCGACTCTGTAAATAAAATAATTCCTATTCAAAAGCGTCACTTTAATTGAAAAACATGTCGACCCTCGATGAAAAAGGGGTGTGACAGGTTGTGTTTTGATACAACATGGTAGGGTTATAGCCTATGCTTCCAGGTAGATTAAGGTTTATAAGAGGAATTATTCAACTCACGGCTTGGAGTTGGCGGTTGTGATTTTTCCTTTAAAAAATTTGTGCCATTATCTATATGGGTTGCATGCTAATATATATTCCGACCATAAGAGCTTGCAGTATGTGTTTACATAGAAAGAATTAAACCTCAGGCAGAGGTGATGGCTCAAGCTAGTTATGGATTACAACATGAGCCTTCACTACCAACCAAGTAAAGCTAATATTGTTGATGATGCTCTTAGAAGGTTGTACATGGGGATCTTATCTCATGTTGATGAAGAGAAGAGAGGGATGGTGAAGTATATTCATAGGTTGGCTAACTTGGGAGTTCATCTTTGGGACTCCAAGGATGAAGAGGTAATTGTTTAAGAAGTTGGTAAATCATCTCTTGGTGCTAAGTTTAATAATTATCGAGGAAGATTGTGTGTTCCTGATGTTGATGGGCTACAAAAAAGAATTTTTTCTGCGACTCATGAGTCAAGAATAGAGTTAATCTAGGTTAAACTAAGATGAATCACCAATTGAAGAAAATCTACAGGTGAAATAGTATGAAGAGAGATGTAGAAAACTTTGTGGCTAAATACATAGTTTGTTTGAAAGTTAAGGTCAAGCATTTAAGGCCTTGTGGTATGTCTCAAGAGATAGAGTTTCCCATTTGGAAGTAAGAAATGATAAATATGGATTTCATTACTGGTCTTGCACAAACTCAAAATCAGTATGACTCTACTTGGGTCATTGTGGATAGAATAACAAAGTCTGCTCACTTCTTACCTTTGAGAACTAATTACTCAGAAGTTAGTCATTCATAAGATAAATAAAGTTTCATGGTGTCCTAGTTTCCATTATTTTAGATCGAGGAACACAATTCTTTTCTCACTTCTAGCATTCGTTTCATAAAGGTTTAGGTACTATTGTGAGACTTAGCACCACTTTCCACCCTATAATGGATGGATAAGTTGAATAAAAAATTTAGACTTTAGAGGATATACAAGGGCATGTGTGATTTATTTTAAAGATAGTTGGGTTTACGACTTACCTCTAATTGAGTTTGCTTACAATAATTTATCACTCGACCATTCAGATGGGCCTTTTAGAGACTTTTTATGGTAGGAGGAGTAGGTCACTAATTGGGTGGTTTAAGGTAGGTGAGACTACGTAGTTTTGGCCTAAATTTGTTCACCAAGCCATGGAGAAAGTAAAGGCAATTAGAGAAAGACTTAAGATAACTCACAACCACAAAAATTCTTAAGCAGATCTAAGATAAAGGGAATTAGAGTTTTAAGTAAGTGATTGGATATTATTAAAGATGTCTCCTAGGAAATTAGTCATGAGATTTGGGAAGAAGGGGAAGCTTAGTCCCTATTATTTTTGACTATACCAGATTGTAAGGATAGTTAAGAATGTGGTGTATGAGTTAGATTTACTAATATGTTTGGATTCTATTCATCTTGTTTTCCACGTGTCTATGCTAAAAAGGTGTGTAGATGGCCACTTTTTGATATTGCCTATGGAGGATGTTGGTGTTATGGACTCTTTGTCTTATGAGAAATTATCAGTTGAAATATTGGATAGGCAAGTTTATAGGTTAAGGACAAAGAATGTAGCTTTGGTGAAGGTTCAATTGAGAAATCAAAAAGTGGAATGTCACAACCCAAACCAAGGTCTGGCCATGACAAAGTTCTTATCAGAGCCTAGGTTTATAGCCAATTAGGTATCCATAAAGCTGTTTCAAGTAGAGTCTCTTTTATGGGTGTGTAGCACACCACACTTATAATAGAGAAGCTGTGACACATTTAGGAATGTTTTCCTTTCTTGTTGTCTTACTTCGAGCTAAAGAGTCTAAGGTTTTGGATTTTTTCAATTTCTATTTTCTTTGTTTCTTAGATCATACCTCACAGACAATCTGAAGCTCATAGGAACTCCTTTATTCCACTTGGGGACACTATTGATGGGCACGCCCTGCTTATAGGGTGCAAACTTAGTCTAGGGGTCTAATTATCGATTGCCCTCCTAGAGTTCCATCGGTTCTCTCTAACCCTTCTCGAGCTCCTCAGGTAGATGTGATGAACTTTGAGTTTCATCAGTCTATTCATATGTTGGCTCAATTAGTAACTTTTCAGTCTAAGCATGGTGCATTTGTTACTCCATCTTCTGAGACCACAACGGTTGGCCAATTCATGAGGCTAACCCCTCTTGTGTTTGCTGGTCTTATGGTTGAGGAAGATCCTTAAGATTTTATTGATTAGATAGAGAATATCTTTTGAATTATGCATGTATCAAATATTGAAGATGTGGAGTTTGCTGCCTACCAGTTGAAAGATATAGCATACCAGTGGTATGAAGAGTGGGAGCAGTCTAGGGGAAATAATGTTGACTCTGCATTATGGGATGACTTTTCTAGTTCCTTTTTGGATCGCTTCTGTCCTTGGGAGTTGGGGGAGGCAAAAGCGGAGAAATTTGTGAATTTAAGACAAGGTAGGATGTCGGTCAAGGAGTATGCCTTGAAATTCCATCAATTGTATAGGTATGCTCCTGAGTTGGTGTCTAGCACGAGAGCTAGAATGCGTAAGTTTTCTTATAGGTTGTTGCGTAAGTTAATTATGAAGAGTAAGTATGCCTTGTTGAACAAGGATATGGATATTTCTCATCTTATGGTTTATATGCACCAGGTTGAGAAACAAAATAAGAAGCAGGCTGATATTGGTGATAGGCAGAGTAATAAGTTTAGATTTTTAATTAGGGTAGAGGTCAGCAGCAGAGTGGTAGAGATGGGGGAAAGTGGCCTAAGAATAAGAGGGGGAGTTCTGGTTCCTTCTCTATGGCTTGTACTCCTCACCCAACGCTGTCGGGTTATTATTTCTATTAGCATGTTAGATGGTACAGGGCATAGGGTTCCTAATCTAAGAATGGTGGGGCACAGTCCTCTCCATTATATCCTCCTTTCAAATTCTGTGGTCAGCCACATCATGGCCAGTGTGAGAAAGAGAGGAACCAATATTTTAATTATGGTTAGATTGGGATATGCAGTGGGATTATACCTTTAGAGTTGCTTATGAGGCAAATAGGGTTCCTATTGCTACCCCATTAGCTCCTGTACTGAAGAGTGTTGTTCCTGCTTCTGCTTCTATTTATTGCTCTGACACTAGCCAGAATCACTTATATGCCCTTACTTCTCATTAGGACTCTGAGGCATATCTGAATATTGTTACTTGTATGTTGAAACTTTTTTCCTGTGATGTGTACTGTTTACTTGATCCGAGGTCCACTTTTTCTTATGTGACCCCATTTGTGGATATGCAATTTGGTTTGGGTCCTGAGTGTATTTTGAACCCTTTTTCTATTTCTACCCTGGTTAAAGACTCTCTGGTTTTCAGAAGAGTCTATAGTGAGTGTGTGGTATCTATTGATAGTAGAGAAACTCTGGTAGACTTGATAGAGATAGACATGGTCAATTTTGATATCCTATTGGGGATAGATTGGCTGCACTAGTGGCATGATTCTTTAGGCTGTCAGACCCGTAAGGTCATCCTTAATTTCCTTAATGAGCCAATTATTGAGTATGAGGGTGGTTTCCTATCTCCTAAGGGGAGGTTTATATCATATCTTACAATTCAGAAATTAATTTCCAAGGGGTGTCTATATCATCTGGTCCGAGTTAAGGATTCTAACTCAGAAGGTCCTTCTATACATTTAGTCCTGGTGGTAAGTGAATTTCCCAAGGTTTTCCTTAACGACCTTCCTTGTATTCCTCCCAATAGGGATATTTATTTTGGGATAGATCTTGTTTTGTACACTCAACCTTTCTCTATTCTCCCAGATAGGATGGCTCCGACTAAGATAAAAGAGCTTAAGGAGCAATTAAGGGATCTTTTAAATAAAGGTTTTATCCATCCGATTATGTCCCCGTAGGGTGCACTAGTATTATTTGTTCATAAAATGGATGGTTTCTTTCGGATGTGTATTGATTATCGACAGTGGAATAAAGTGACAGTAAAAAATAAGTACCCCTTTTTGAGGATTTGCTTATTCGTTCTTAAAAAAGATTTGTTTGATCAGCTTTAGGGTGATAAGTTCTTCTTCAAGAATGATCTTTGGTTCGAGAATCATCAATTAAAGATTAGGGAGGGATATCCCCAAGAAAACTTTTCGTACCCGGTATGGGGATTTTGAGTTCTTGGTGATGTTGTTTGGCTTGACCAATGCCCCTGCAGAATTCAACGAATTAATGAATAGGGTCTTTCGTTAGTTTTTAGATTTGTTCGTGATTGTCTTCATTGATAATATTTTGGTGTACTCTAAGAGCCAGGAGAATCATACTGATCACCTCTGTCTTTTGTTACGCACCTTGAAAGAACAACAGTTGTATGCTAAATTCTCTAAATATGAATATTGGTTGAACGTTGTGACATTTTTGGGCCATGTTGTATCTAGTGAAGGGATAATGGTGGATCCTCAGAATGTTGTTATGGGTAAAATATGGCCTAGACCAGCGACTCCAACCAATATTCAAAGCTTCTTGGGTTTAGCCGATTATTATAGGAGGTTCGTAAAAAGTTTTTCTTCTCTTGCTACCCAATTGACTAAGTTGACTCATAAGAAGGTAAGGTTTTTATGGTGTGATACTTGTGAGGGTAGGTTTGAAAAGCTAAAAGATAAGTTGACTTTGGCTGCAGTATTGACTTTACCTGAGGGTACCAGGGGTTTTGTCGTCTATTATGATGTGTCTTGGGTCGGTTTGGGCTGTGCGTTTATGCAAAATAGCAAAATGGTTGCTTATGCATCTAGACAGTTAAAAGTTCGTGAGAATAATCATCCGACTCATGACTTGGAGATTTTGGCTGTAGTGTTTACATTGAATATTTGGCATCATTATCTGTATGGGGTGCATGCTGATATCTTTTCTGATCATAAGATCTTGCAGTATGTGTTCACTCATAAAGAGCTTAATCTCAGGCAAAGGAGGTGGCTTGAGTTGCTGAAGGACTACAATATGAATCTTCACTACCATCCAGGTAAAGCTAATGTAGTTGTTGATGCTCTTAACAAGTTATCCTTGAGGTGTTTAGTTCATGTGGATAAGGATAAGTGGAAATTGGTGAAGGATATTCACCATTTGGCTAACCTTGGAGTTCGACTTTTGGACTCTGAGGATGGTGGTGTTTTTGTGCAACCGATGGTATAATCATCTCTTGGTTCAAAAATAAAGGAGAATTAGGTATGAGGTCCTCTTTTGATGAATATCAAGGATGATATAGTTAACCAGAAGGCGATGGCTTTCACGATCGGTGGTGATGGTATCTTGGGGTACCAAGGGAGGTTGTGTGTTCTCGACGTGGATGGGTTATGAGGTAGGATTTTGTCCAAGGCCCATGAGTCGCGGTATATAGTTCATACCGGTTCAGCAAAGACATATCACAACATATCTAACACAATAAGATCAGGTTGCATATCAAACTCTCGAACAGTCACACCACCTTATCTATAAACCTGATCCACTACTAAAGAATCACCCATGGGAGTAGAAACACATAATGGCACAGATATTGAATCCCCAGACAACTCTAACTGCGGGGCATAATAAGAAGACACATAAGAATAAGTGGATCCTTGATCAAGTAAAGAAATAATTCACTGATGGCACACCAAGATTGTACCTATGATAACAGTATCCAAAGACTCAACCTTGATTCTACCAGGTATGGCATACAATTGACCAGACTCGTCACCTAGCTTGGCTCCTGATAAATCTCCTACACTACTTTCCTGAGAACCTCTATGAGTACTTTGGGGACCACTACAATGACTATGCATACCACCTCTAGCTGGGTGCAAAACTGCCCTGGTCGGTGGAACACTCTGAGTTAAAGGAACCATCACTCCATGACTGGGGAACTCTCTCAAGAAATGGCAAAAATCCCCACAAACATAACATGCCCTAAGCGTTGTACAAAAACCAGAAGATCTGGCAAATCATAAATGACCACCAAAACTAGAATAAATAGGAGAAAACCCCGTCAAAGGCTGACCACTAGTCTGGCTAGGATGAGCACTGTAATTAGATTGACCTTCATTGGTAATCTAAAGTGTAGCCTAAATAGGCCTACTCAACTGAAAATGATATTACTACGAATGACGTGGAGGGTACATACCCTGAGAACAACTGCCTTTTAATCATGAGCCACTGTGGCTCCCGGTAAAACTACCCTGATATAATACTCTCTTATCTTTTCCCCTTGGTCCTCGCTATGCATCGCTTTCATAATCTTAGCATGATCAGAAACCTCTTCCAGAGACCTGCCTACAGTAACCTAACTTTTTATGGACAAGAAAAGAGAATATCTCAATCCCTGAACAATGCAACGAACCCTCTCATACTCAATAGTTAGAATGGAAGTAGCATGCCTAACCAAATCATAAAATTAAGCCTCATACTTCACAACAATCATGGAGCCGTGCTCCAACCTCGAGAACTAATCCCTCAAATGATCCCTTAGACTATTACGCATGTACTTCTCTAAGAAGATATAAAAGAATTGAGCCTATATCAATGGGAGAAATCTATATAGTATGGAATCAAGATGATCTATCCACTAATATCAAGTTTCCGAGTACAACAGAAACGTAGTATAGTCCACACCACAAGTCCAAACTAGGCCCAAATTATGGAACCTATCCTTACAAATAGTCAAGAACTCATACATATCATTTCCCAGTGCATCAAAAAATATAGGCGAATCCAATCTCAAGAATCTACCCAACATCTTCTGCTCCTCAACATATATAGTAGGTTGGGCTACTATGAGAAGAGAAACCACTGGCATAGAAGGGACCTCAACTCTGGCAGTCACAGTTATAGGTTGGCCCCTATATCTATACCACGCTGATCTGCAGACGATGCATTGCCAATAAAAACAAGAGTGGAACCAATACATCCCTAAGCATTGAAGCAGAAATAAACCCTAATTGGGCCTAGGATAGTCCCCATCCCACTATTTGTTGGTGAAGAAAAATCTCTGCCTTGGGAGCAGTAATAGGGTATGGTGAACGCCCGTTATCCTTGATCATAGATGTGGATACATCACTAGGTTTTATATGACCTCCAAGACTTCTACAAGAGCTCTTTTGGTACAACCAGACCGACAAACCTAGGCTCTGATACCAACCTTGTCATGATATAAATAGACGTAAGTGGAACCCACCCTATTCTTTAGTGGGAGAACCAATTATCCCAGAATGATTAACCAATACCTAAAGAAATAAAGACAACTAATCCCTTAATAATTTGAAAAGAGATTCAATGTCTAAACAAACAAAAAGAAATATAGTACTATATCATTGCCTATCCTTTGGATCCCAAAGTCAATTTACCTAAACTACTAAAGATTGTTAAGAAGGGGCTGCAACCGCAATAATAAAAAGGAAATACATAAGTCCAAAAAAAAGGACTAAATCATCGAGGAAGGATCCATAGTAGCCTGAAATATGATTCTTACCCTTGAATCCAAATCACACGCAAGACTCATACGTGAGGTCTTGCAGAAGTCGCTAGAAAATTTGTGATACACAACAAAATTAAGATCAGGTGTAGTATCAATACACAAGAAACAATGTGTACTATTAGCGTTATTTGTCCAATCAATGATGGGAAATATGAACACTTAACCATAACATAGAACAACAATTTAATACATGCTCTCCAATACTACACCTTAATGGAACAAGTAACACTTAGAGCACTTTTATAAACATAGCAATAAGTCAAAAGATGTTAACAGATATTCCAGTTAAGTCAAGTGAATTAAATTCAAGTAAATTCAAGCCAATTATCAAAACATAACAATAATATATGTTCCTACAGTTCACTCACGGAACCGTCAAACTCAACTATATGTTGTATATACACGCAAAGGGTCTTACAAAGCCAGTTAGTCATGACTTGTCGGGACAAATTTTATCCATGCACTTGTTTTTAGACACAAGTACCTACCAATCTTATTCCACAAATATCGCGTGAGAATGTCCAAATATCGAAATATTCCATAGTGAACAATGGCTTATATATAAGAAATGACATAACACGATAACAAAAATTCATTAGTTATACATATATGTTTAATAAAATTTGATCATACCTAATAACAAGTATCAACAAGAAATACTAAGATATAAGTAACATTCACATATAAGATAAGTTGGATTAATCTATATAACCATCACCTACGTCAGCCCAATCTTTCTTAACTTAACTAAGCTTAAGCATTGCCTTTTCTTGCAATTTTTGCTTCCTTCTGATCTAAAGATAATACAAAAACATATCATCAATGCAAGTATCTACTACGTTGGGGATTATAACTCATTCCTAACCCCTAAGTTCAACTTTATGATCATTCCCTCCCAGTTCTAGGGCTTTCCTACATAAGTCACCTAAAACTACCAATTGCATGGATAATAAATATAGTAAATTAACAACATCCGAAGGTAATTTAATGATTATTAACAAAAATATAATATTATACCTAAATTACTCCTTTGTACTAGAAAATCAACACAAATTGGTTCTTAACTTTCCCTAAACTATAGAAACTAGAAATTCGTAGATTACTTAACCCTATTACTAGTTAATGAGGAGTGAATACTTAATTTAACAAAGAAAAATAATGAAATATGGTCGGAATCATCCAAAAGCACCTCTTATTTCCCCAAGAATGTGATTTTCAACTATGAATGATTTGGGGATTTTCTAAATTTAACAACCATTTATGTCACTATAGTTACATACTATCACGACCTGAGGCTACCCCCTAGTCGTGACACAGTGCTTAAGTCCATAAGTGACCCCAAGCTAACCCATGGTCTGGTATCTGCTGTAAGCATTGAATAAAATGATAATAAGACAACATGTATGGTAGATAAACTAATAAGAACCTGTGAATTAGATTACTAAAATATATAAAATGACATGTTCGAAGTATTTGATAAACACTAAAAGCTAGACTTTCTGTTTGAAAGCCTTTAAACATACAGATTTGAGGGGACGAACCCGTAACTAACTCCAACTAAACTAGAAATGAATAAATATAGAAATAAATAAAATAACATGTCATGTCCTTGATGGATAAGGACTCACCACTACTATTACCGTTAATTACTAAGCTGTCTAAGGATGTTTGGGAAACTGTGTATCAAAACCTATGTTATAAGACAATATCGTACAAGAGAAAAGTATGTAATCAGTACATTAAATGTATTAGTATGTGAGGTGAGGACTAACTAAATACATATGGCAACTAAACATGGATGCATGAACATGGAAAACTGAGAATGCTAGACAAAGCATAATTATATACTGAAATAAGTTGTAATTTAAATAACTGAGTTACTTTTACCTGCAGAACTAGATAACTAAAATTTGTATAATTGAACAACTGATATGTGTACACTTGTCGTGCAATCAGAATTGACCTATTCTGAATACTACACTGAGACTGTAGGAGCTAATAATAACCGACATGCCCTAATCTAAGCTATCAGGGCCAAACCTGTAACCCCAGTTAGAAGGGTGCTAGTACCTTTCTAGAGGTACTAAAACATGATTGATGATGTGGATCTATAAGGTTGATTTACAAAAGAATGAGGGTGTGATGCCTAGCAGATAGTGGACCCCTTATAATCTACAACGGTGTCGTAGGTCTGGAACTTAGGGACTGCTACTAATGACTCATGCCTAACTGATAGGGGATTCGTCATCCCTATGTTCACTTGTTGCTAAGTGTTACTCCAACAGAATGACACTGGTATTTGAAACGCCTCGAAAAATGGGTCCCAGAGTGTCACACGGTGCTTAAAGCTACAAGTAGCCCCAAGCTAACCCTTTGAGCCACTTTCATTCAGTTCAACACAAATCAATGGGCTTCTATATATAACCCTCAACTATCAACAGAGTAATTATCAACCAAAAATAAAAGAATTTCAGAAAGATAACAAAATACGACTTATTAGTCAACTCCCAACATCTATACTAGTCTGACAAGCCTCTAAGAAAATCAATAAAAACCAGCGAGCCATTGAGACATGCCCCAACTGAATCATACTCAGTTATCAAATGTAAACAATTCCGTAAAACCAA
>JAPEIP010000006.1:138140980-138184208 GCA_026120095.1 Capsicum chinense | reverse complement strand
AGATGTTAATCGTGCCTTTGAATGATGGTTCTTGGAGTTCTTGAACTAGAAACTTGGAATCTTGAATAAATTTGCAGAATTAATGGTGAACTTTGGAGGTTCTTGAAGTTGGATATAGGAGCTTAGGGTTTTATTTTTGAGGGAATTTGATTAAAATATAACATATAATACTTCTAATAGTCTTTAATATAGGGTGTGGACGGATTTTGGGTTAGGGAAAAACCCAAACGCTCCGAAAAATCAAATAATTTTTGAATCTGTCCTTTGGTGGACTATTTTGATAGTCTGAAGTAGATCAACCATAACATTTTACTCCGATATCTAAATTGGATGAAACCAATTTCATTAGAAAGAGGACTCTCATATATTTTCGTTGATATATATTATGTCCCCCAGATCACTATTTACAAGGAGTTATGGTCATTTGAATTTGACCCAAAAATTCACTTTTGATAGGCTGAATAGATCGACCATAACTTTTTTCTCTGATAGACAAATCAGATGAAACTAATTTCATTGGAAAGAGGACTCGCAGAGATTTCAATTGATATATAGTAGATCACTAAGATCATTATGTACAAGGAGTTATGATCATTTAAATCTTAACATACTAATCAAATCATAGTCTGACTGACTTGTTACTTGCAAAAAAAAATCATTAAAACACATTGGTATCAAGTATTCATAACCCTCAAGCACTGAATGATCACTAAAATGCGATAACAATGCTTAAAAATGGTATGAAGCCATAGTTCAAAGACCCAAAACATAAGACATTTTAATAATTGAATGAAACACATAAACTTGAAAATAAGGATGAGTTAAACTTGAGAAAACAGCATATTCACATGATTTAGTTCCTAACTCAGAGATTTGACATGAAATCACTTGAATATAACATGAGTAATTAAAATTTAAAGTATGAAATAAACTAGTTTTCAATGGAATGCATTTTGACATGGCTCTAATTCAAATTACTAAGAAATAAGTGGATTAAGTTCATAACTTGCTTGGATAATTTCAAGAATAGGACATAATTCATACTTTAAACTAAAAAGAGGGTTTTGCGGCTCAATGAGTGAAAGGAACCCATTGATTAAAACCCTGCATACCTCAATTGGATGAATTTTTGAAGAAGGCTTGAATTTGGGACTTAGATTCTTTTGTTCTTGATAGATGAAACTTGAATTTTCATTCATGGGAAGAGGGGAAGGGGTTTTACATCTTGTACTTAATGTTTGGGGTTAAGAGAGTTGAAATAACATTTTTTAAGATAACTTACATTATTTAAGGATGATTAGAAATTGTCTAGAGGTATAAAAGACCTCAAAGCCATTAAATTAAGTCAAAACGGAGCAATTTTAGCACTTGGCTTTTGCTGGGAGGTACACAACCAAAGCACATCCGAGGGTGGGCGGCGCATACAAAAAGCCAAGCCCGAGGTGGGTGGTGCAGACAAAAATCCAAGACTATTGAGTAGCTATTGGCATTTGTTGTGCAACGCACAGCGTTAACAAAGGGTCTAACATATGTCGCAAACCTATTTTCAAGGCCTAAACACATCTCCAACTAAACCCATAATATCTAAACATGGTCTACCATCAAAATAAGAGTCATAAAGGTCATTTTGAATGCATTATTTGAGTGTTACAACTATAGGGTGTTACATTATCTCCCCCTTAGGATTATTCATCCTCGAGTGAAGCTATTTAAGTTGCATCACTAAGAGTACTGAGATTGTATACTGAATACTCATTAGCTATATCATGATTAAGTAACTGAATCTGAAATACGATACATGGACTGATTAGGGCTTCATGAATACATGTTATTACATGAAGATACTTATATATCTAGGATAGAGAATGAGAGAGAGTTAATTTAAGAGAAACTACTACATCAAGATGAGTTTGAATTTGTAGGGAAAAGACGAGGATACTTGGCTCGTATATTGACTTCTATCTCCCAAGTGGCTTTCTCAATGGACTACTTTCTCCATAGGACCTTAACCAGAGGAACTTCTTCATTTCTTAGGCTACGAATCTGATGATCAAGGATCTCATCTAGGACTTCTTCGTAGGAAAGGCTATCTTTATCGCCCACATTTTCTAAAAGAACAAGAAAAGCTGAATCGCCAAAGCATTTCTTTAATAGAGAAATATTAAACAACGGATGCAGTGATGCCAAAACTGTAGGCAACTCTAACTCATAAAATGCCTACTCAAAATGGCTTAAATTTTGTGTGGGCCAACATAGCAGGGATTGAGCTTTCCTTTTATGCCAAATCTCTTCACTCCTTTCATAGGTGAAAGTTTCAAATAGACCAGACCACCAATATCAAACTTAATATCCCTTGTCCTCACATCTGCATAAGATTTCTAGTGACTTTGAGTTGTCTTCAGTCTCTTTCGAATTAACTAAACATTCTCCATTGCCTCAAACACTGAATTTGGCCCTACCAAAGTAGCCTCATCCACTTCAATCCAACCAAAATGTGATCTATATCTCCTCCTATAAAGAGCCTGGGATAGAGCCATCTAAGTACTGGAGTGATAACTATTTCTATAGGCAAACTCAATCAAAGTTAAGTGGTCATACCAACTACCCTTAAAGTCAATAACACAGGCCCTCAACATGTCCTCTAGATTTTTGATGGTCCTCTCTGCCTGACCATCTATTTAAGGATTAAAATTTGTACTGAGGTGAACTTGGGAACCAAGACCCTTATAAAAGGAATTCCAAAAGTGAGAGGTAAACTAAGTACCTCTATAAATAATAATAGACAATGGAACCCCATGAAACTTTACCAACTCGCTAAGATAGATCCTGCATAATCCTCAGCTGAGTACAAAGTATGAACTAGAAACAAATTGCCTAACTAGGTCATTCTATCTATATTGACCCAAATCGAATTGTGCTAACGATGCATACGAGTCAACCCTATCACAAAATCTATGTTCACCCCCTCCCACTTCTAAGTGGGGATTCTAAACTCCTAAAGTGTACCACTAGGCCTTTGGTTTTCAATCATAAATTTCTGACAATTTGAACACTTAGCCAAAAACTCTGTAGTATTTTTCTTTATACCACACCACCAATAGATTTCTCATAAGTCATGGTATATCTTATTGGATCCAGATTGCATAGAATACCACGCACCATACATTTCTATAAATATTTGCTTTTTCAATCCATCAACACATAAAACACATAACCTGCCCTAAAAATGAAGCACGCCATCTCATTCTTGGGAGGAATCCTCCATCTTCTGATCTTTAACTGCCTCATTCAACTTAACCAAACTAGGATCCCTGTCCTGCTTTTCTTTTACTTTAGTAATTAATAAAGATTCCAAACCATTCTATACCTATATACTATCATCAGCTGAACCGAACTCCTAACCTAGCAAGCTAATGAACCTGATGAACTAACTCCTTCTTTTTATCCTCAACATAGGAAACACTACCCATAGAAAATCTACTAATGGTATCTACTACTATATCATCTTTCTCGGATGATACAACATACTTATATCATAGTCTTTTAACAATTCAAGCCATCTTCTTTAGTGAAGATTCAGGTCTTTCTACATGAACACGTACTATAAACTCTTGTGATCCATGAACACATCTACATGAACCCCATAAAGATAATGCCTCAAAATTTTAAAATCAAAGACAACAGCTGCCAACTTAAGATCATGGGTAGGATAATTTTTCTTATAGGGATTAACCTATCTATAGATATAGGTTATTACCTTACCTCTCTATATAGATACACATCCAAGACCAACTCTAGAAGTACCATAATACACTACAAACCCCATCTATGTCATCTGGCAAAGTCAAGACAAGGAAAAAGTGAGTCGAGACATCACCTCTTACAAACTCTTCTTGTAGGAATCTAAAAACTAAAATTTAACCTTCTTCTTAATTAGCCTCGACGTGGAAAAATAAATGAAAGAAAATCCTACTAAAAATAGTCTATAAAATCTAGCTAAACCAAGAACTCCTGATATTGAATGGAAAGATAGGTCTAGGATGGCTTCTTACTGGTTCAGTCTTTTGAGGATTAACTCGAATGTCATTACCATAAATGATGTGACCAAAGAAAGATATGAATCTCAATCAAATTTTGCACTTACTAAACTTAACGAATAACTGATGCTCTGTAAGGGTCTATAACGTAACTCTCAGATAGTCTACTTGATATTTCTCGCTACAGGAATAAACAAGGATGTCATTAATGAAGAAAATGACAAACATGTTTAAGAACTTCTTGAACACCCTATTCATCAAGTGCATAAAGGTTTCAAGGGCATTTTTTATTCCAAAAGACAAAACTAGGAATTCAAACTGATCATATTGAGTTTTGAAGGCTGTCTTTAGAATTTTACATTCTCTAAACTAAGCTAATAATAGCCGGATTTGAGGTTTATCATCAAGAAATAACCTGCACCTTGAATTTGGTCAAACAAGTCATTAATCCTTGGAGGAGGATACTTATTGTTACTTATTACCTTGTTCAACTAATGGTAATCAATGCATATTTGAAGAGAACCGTATTTTTTGTGCATGAATAGAACTGGAGCACCCCATGATGAAATAATAGGTCTGATCAAAACCTTATACAAGGGATCCTTTAACTACTCTTTTAGCTTCTTATGCTCAGCTAGAGCCATTTTGTAAGGTAGAACAGAGATAGGCTGGGTATTTAAAGAAAATCTATTTTGATGTGTATCTCTCATTTGGGAGGAACTCCAGGAAGAACCTCTTATAAAATATCTGGAAATTATCTTACTACTAAAACAGACTCAAGGCTTAGAGTATCAAAATTTTAGTCCTTGAATTGGATGAGATGGTAAATACTCTCTTTAGATATCATCCTTCTTTCATTATGATAGGAAACAAACAAACCCTTAAGCATAGAGGTACTACCCCTCCATTTAATAACTGGTTCATTAGGAAATTAGAATTGGACAATTCTATTTTTGCAATCGACTGTGGCATAGCATAAGTGAAGCCAATCCATAATGAGAATGACATCAATATCAGTCATCTCTACCTCCATACGATCAACTAAAGTAACTTTTTTAGACACTAAGATAGGGCAATTTATGTTTGCCCATCTAGCTATAATAGACTTAGCCACCGGGGTAGACACTGAGAAAAACTCTACTACCAGATGGGAATGACACCAAAGTCTATAGCTATATAAAGAGTCACAAAAGAAAGTAAAGCTCTGAGGTCTTATAAGGCATAAATATGCAGATGGAAAATTTTCAACCTACCTGTAGCCATATCAAGAGAACTCTCCTACTCATGATGAATCTGGAGAGCACAAATTTTGTTCTAGCACTAGCCACTAGTGGCACTGGAAGTGGCACCTTGCTGAGTCAGCGACCTGATTGTACTGCTGAACAATTAGTCTAGCCCTGCTGGCGATCATTCTTACCACATGCCCACAGGGAACTCCCTCACCCTATGGCCTAATTTTCCACATCCAAAACCCATATCACTACCTGCCCTACAGTCACCATGAGGATTCTTACTACACATCTTGTAGAGCGAATTAGTAGGATAACTATTTATACTATCCTGGGGATTAGAGACTAGCATTCTATATCGACTATCCTTCCTGAACATAGACACTGGTACACTAGCTGAGATGGAGTTGGGGCTAAAAATTTTTGGCTAAATTGGGAACGGTTATCGCCTTCTGACCTTGATTGAGAAAAGTTTAAACTACCCATTCTTGCCCTTTTATTATCTTTTTTCTTCTCCTTAAGATTATCCTCCTTAATCTATAGAGCATAAACCATGAGTCTAGACAAGTCTAAATCTTTAATAGACATGGCGATCCTACGCTCCTTGACCACACAATCAGATACACCAGAGACAAACTTTCTCATTTTGGACATAGAGTCAGCCACCATAGTTGGAGCTTACCTCGCAAACCGAGTGAAACCACTACCAGCTGCCTCCTTCCTCCTCTCCTACTGCCATAACATCTGATGCCACCAGCAACCAGTCATGCCAAACTAGCTATTGCGCTCCCTCTGATCTCTTCTACATCATTAACATTAATGCACCATCCATGGCGTCAGCACCTCTCAGTCCATCGCCGCTGCCAACAGCCGGATCTGGCACCTTTCAAAATATTGCCAGCAGCCGCCGTACTTCCCCCTATCTCCACGCCTAGACTCGATAACCCCTTCACCAAAAATCAATGGGTATAATTTTTACTTTTCATATTAAAGTTTTGCCTATGGGTATAAAAAGTTTAAGACCAATACTTATTTTTAATTAAAATCATTGGCTTTAATTTTGTGATGAAAACCCTAACTAAGACTCAAAAAACTAATAGCCACAAAATTATGTCTTTTTTTTAGCTTTTAATTTAAGAAATTATTACTAATACTTACTACTAACATTTTAAAATAATTCTAATTTTACATTAATTGAGCATATTATTGTTGTTATTATATATGAAAGAAGAAGAAAATGGGTTTGCAAAAGTTAGCTTCCCAGCATCAAATGAGTCAAATATCCACTTCAGTCGAATTCCATATAATTTTCCTATTGGCTCGTGTGTTTTGAGAGGGGCTTGACCATCACATATAGTACTTAATTATATAAACAAAATTGTGGAAGTTTTCTCTGGAGTGAATATACAATAAAAAACCTTATTTACATTCATCAAAGCAACTCAAATAATTGGTATTGGCTACTTGGTTAATTAGTGATGGAACCAAATCAAAATGGATAATTTACAATCATTAGAAAACTGCCCCACCTAAAAAGTATGTACAACTCACTTGAGAGAATAGATTTGCATGTTTTGAATGTAATCATGAATAATCATTACTAATTGAACTTAGGTTTACAACCCTTTGAGTCAAAAAAGCTATCATAAATCAAAAGTTCATGGAAAATCAGTAGTTTTATCATTTAGATGATATATAGATGACGTATGGATTTTTACCAATTGTATGTAAATTTCCTTCATTATATTTTTGGGTCATTTGTATTCTTACTGTCTAACTTTTGGTACGTATATACCCTAAACTATTAAAAATTATACGTACATATAGCAAAATATTTTATGCATTAAATTGCCTTTGTTTTATATAATTAGTGTATTACATTATATATCGAGTATACATAAATGACAATTGCAAATGGTTACAATTAGGCGACTGAAATTCTTTTAATTAAAATGTTTAGATCCCTTGGCTATAGTTTGAAAATCAGCATAGGGTAAGCCATTTGAAGTTGTGAAGGATTGAATTTTGAAGGTACAATTTCAGATACTTTGAAATATTTTTGGTTTTGTTTCTTTATTTTTTGTGTTAGTATTTAAAAATTGAGCAAAAGTAATTCCGATAAAAGGATTTTTTATCCTTTTAGTTCTACTAAACGAAAAATTGATTCCAATGAGTTTAAAGTTCTCTACGGTTCCATTTTGTGTTGATTGTATATAATATTTGACTATTTCAGCCAAGTGGAGCCTTGTATATTATCAGTTGAGTAACATATTTGTTGTAACACTATGTGAAGTGTATTTATATATATTTTGGTTAGCTGATAGGTTTTCGATAGGCCTATTTAAAAAGGAAACTTTGGCAAATTTTTTGAAAATTTTGAGAGTTAAACAGAATTTTAGGACCACATAATACATAAAATGAAGTGGAAGGTAAGTAAAGGATCTCATGAGTGTCTTAGATAATTCTTAAGTAAATCCTTAAGAAAAAATGTGTTAGGAATTGATAAGCCTAGAATGAATAAGTTTGGTAGTGTTAGCTAAATTGAGATCCTTCTTTTTTACTGGCTAGATCTTTCTATTAGTTTCATTGTCCTTTTATTCTATTTTAGTTTAATAAGTTAGAATTGAAAATTCACTTTATTTTTTATTTCAGGGACAGGTAATTTCATGATGGGAAATTTAGCCATGAGAAGTTTGAAGATATTTTGTGATTTTCTTTCTCATATGTGTATCACACTGATTTGTTACCCATTAAAAACTATATAATTATCTTATGGAGAAATATATTTTAATATCGTCGTTGTACCTTTATGTACTGTAGTTGTATTATTGGCAATAAAGTAGATAATATATAATTTATATTTTTTTTTGTGAAAAATGTGAGTATTAGTGGCGACCCATAGTCGCCACAAAAAGTGAGTATTAGTGGCGACAATGGTCGCGGATAAAGCCTCATCTATAGTGGAGGCTATCCGAAATTTGATTTTTTGAACTTTGTTTTGTGGCGTATTTGCTTGATTTTTTGTGGCAAGTTTTGTCTCCACAGAATGTATAGTTTGTGGTGACTTACATATGTCGTCACAAAAAACTTTTAGTTATAGAAATAATTACTACGACTCTTATGTCGCCACTAAAAATTATTTATGGTTTGGTTCTTTTACAGCGACTTTTGTCGCCACTAAATATCAGATTTCTTGTAGTGAAGGGATCTTTCTAAATAGGTAGTGTCGTGGGTTGATCCCCATTCCTTATTTTGTTATTGCTTCTAGGAGGCATTGTCTATAAATAAAATGAATGATGAGTTAGAAGAGTAATTCAATAGAGTTCGTGCTCTTGCACATGACATGAATACTGAATAATGGGAAACTTTACTAAAAATATCTTGTAGCCTCTTGTCCAAAAGCATGGATGCGCTTCACACCCATGAACAAGATTCTACTTAACACGGTTTTCAGACACTCTAGCACACTTTAAAACCTTAGGCTCTAATATTAACTTTTGTCATGACCCGAGGGTACCCCCTAGTCGTGACACGGTGCTTAAGGCCACAAGTAATCCCAAGCTAACCCATTGTCAGGTACCTGTTATGAGCAATCAATAAAATGACAATAAAATAACATGTGTACAAGATAAACCAATAATATACTTTTAATTAGATTACTAAAAATTATAAAATTACATATTTGAAGTATCTAATAAACATTAGAAACTAGATTGTTTGTCTGAAAGCCTCTAAGCAAATAGAGTTGATGGAAAAAACCCCAACTAACTCTAACTGAACTGAATATAAAGAAATCCAAAAATAACTTAAATAATATATCACACCCTTGATGGATGAGGATGCACCATTATTGCTACAGGGAACTATTGAGTTGTCTATGGATGGTCGGGAAATGGTGTGTCCAAACCTATGTTATAGGATAGCATAGCGCAACAAAAAATTATGTGATTAGTACTTTGAATGTACTAGTACATGAGGTAAGGACTAACTAAAATTCATATAGCAACTAAACATGGATGTATAAATATGTAAAACTAAGAATACAAGATCAAGCATAAATATGTACTGAAATAATCTGTAATCTAAATGACTGAGTCACTCTGATCTGTATAACATGATAACTTAAATTTGTATAACTAAACTAGTGATATATGTACATCTGTCATGCAACCCGAACTGACTAATTCTGAATACTACACTGAGATTATGGGAGCCAACTCCAACCGACATACCTCAATCTAAGCTATCAAAGTCAAACCTATAACCCTAGTCAAAAGGGTGTTGGTACCTTACCAGAGGTACCAACATATGATTGATGATGTTGTCGGGGGACCCTTTATAATTTACGATTGCATAGTAGGTCTGGAACTTAGAGACTGCTTCTAATGACTTATTCCTAGCTAATGGGCGAGTCACCATCCTTGTGTTCACTAGATACTAAGTGTTTCTCCCAACTAAATGACACTTGTATTATTATTCATTTATTGTAAAATGGTACTGTACTGATAGGTGATCAGCATAAACATGGTAATCTAAACATAGTAATCAAATCATGGTCTGACTGACTTGCTACTCGAAAACAAAATCATTTAAAATACCTAGGTATCAGGTGTTCATACCTGGAAGCACTGAATAATAATAGTAATACAATAACAACTCTTAAAATAGTGAAAAGAAACCATAGTTCAAAGACCCAAAACATAAGATGGTTCAATAATTGAGTGAAATGCATGAACTTGAACATGGGGATGAACTAAACTTTAGAAAACAACATATTCACATGATTTAATTCATAACTAAGAGATTTGACATGGAATCACTTGAATAGAACATGATTAATTGAAATTTAAAGCATGAAAGAAACTAGTTTACATGGGAACATATGTTGACATGGCTTGAATTCAAATTACTAGGAAATACATGGATTAAGTTCATAAGTTAAATGGATAATTTCATAAAATAGGACATAATTGATACATTAAACCAAAAGGTGAAATAAAAGTTGACCATGATTCCATTTTGTTATGTATTTCCTCATTTTCTTTTAGTATATGAATGATGTATATGATTGTAAGTTAGAAGGGGCACTCGGGCCTTCATGGTTTGGGATGTCTGTCATAGACAAGGCCTCAATTTGGGTCATGACAAACTTGGTATCAAAGCACGATTCATGGTCCTAGGATGTCTATGAAATTGTGTCTAGTAGAGTTTTACTTATGGGTGTGTTGTACACACTTATAATCAGGAGGATAACGGGCATTTAGGAGTGGTTTATTATTCTTTCATACTCTGCGTCATGCTATAGAGTTGTACATAAGAAAGTTATGCAAATTCATTCCTAGTTCTAATTTTATAGGCCATGCCTAACTGTCGTGGCGATACAAGTCTAAGAGTCTTGCTTTCCCAACGATGTGGTTCTCTCTGATTGAGTTATCTATAAAGTTATGGGATAGCACATGGACTTGATACGAGTCCATTAGTGCTTCAATGTGTATTGATTTGAGTGTATGTCTTTATTATGATGAAATCGTGCTTTTTAACCTGCGGTACAAAGTCTATTCAGCCCTTTTCAAAATTCTTATTGTAGAAGTCTTGCATAAGGGTAATGATGTATAGCAGAATGTTGGAACTATATTTCCACCTGAGTAGTAGTATATAAAGTATCATGACCTATTGGTAATGAGATTGGCCAAGAAGTTGGTGATATAAAGCCATAAGGTTAGAAGTAAGAGTGAGCATAACTTTTGTGTAAATAAATAGTTTTAGTTGTTTGACCATTGATTGAGGGATGGTTTTCCATTTTATAGTGATATAATAATATGGCAGCAATAATTGTAGATTATACGGCAGTCTATGAAGGAAGTGTCTGGATATGATTATTATCTGTTCAAAATAGGAAAGGATCTTAGAATGAATAGTTATGGTGGTTGGAAAATCATTATAGGTTTGTATGGATAGGATGTGATTGTAGGTAGTATTTAAGTAAAATTTCCCCAACTTGATAGACCAGTATAGTATGTGGCATGCTTTATTGGTGGTACATGATTGTTTATAGACTATAGGCTTGAACTTGAGATATGGGTAGTAGTGGATAGTAACCTAAGATTAGTGATGTATGTTTTGTGGAAATGAATTAGTAGGCTTGATGTGGGGTGTGAAATAGCTTAGGTTGGAAACTTGTGGAAAAAAAGGAGTGGATATTATGATATTTATGTACACAAGCACTAGTGTTAAAATAATGAATTGTGGGTGAGTCAGTAAGTGTATAATATGTGAGTATATAAAAATAAGTTGAATATAACATCCCGTATTTTGCTTGTACTTGTTCGAATTATATGGAACCTTTTATAGCCTTGTGGTATAGTAACGGATGAGATTGTTATGCAAGTGTTAATGGTGTAGATAGGATTATAGATGCTGCCCATGCAGTTTTATGTAATGCGACCAAGTTAAAGTTGATACAACTATTTAAACTTGGGATCTTAAGTTAGTATTTGGATCTGAAGTTTAAAGTGACCAAGTGTGTATAAGTTGAAGGTTAGATTAAAGGGATTAGGAGCTAAAAATTGAACAAAATGTTGAGGTGCTTGCTGGACTTAATTAAACTAGTAGGTGAGTCACCTACTTGAGCTATTTGGACCAAATTAATGGACATATTGCTATGGACCAAATTTGGGCAATGTAATATACTTATTTGGGCCTAAATTAAATATAAGAGAAAGAAAATAGGTATATGGCCCAACACACCCAATTTACCAAGGCCCAAATATAATTGAGCCCAACAAGAAATTAAGCAAGTAGGTGCATCACCTACTTTGATATTTTAGAAGCTTGGACTCTTAAATAGGTGCATCACCTACTTGGACTAATTTGTGGCTAAAAATAAGGTCAATAAGAAAGGTTCTAGAGGGCCCAATATAAGCTCAATATTGCAGGCAATTCTATTCATTTTAAACACAATTTAACCCTTTTAAACTTTAGTTCTCTCTCTTTCTTAACAAAGGTTAAGAATAGCAGTTCTAAAACTCCTTTTAGGGTTTTTGAAGAAACCCTCACTTTTTCAGCCTAAGGTAAGTGAAAACCCTTTTGTTTTTGTTTAATTATCTCATGGAAGATTATGAAAAGATGTTATAAGTGCTTAATTATAAATATATGGTAGAATATAGAACAAGCAAATTGCTCACTTTTCTTTGATATTAAAGAACTTCTCTTTTCTTTTTTGGTTTAAAGTGTGAAGGAAAGGTCAAGTTATTAAAGAGTTTAATTAAAGGAATAAGTTGCAGAATTGAGGTAAGGTGACTGCTCTATTTTGCTCGCCTTGTATATGAATTTGAAAGAGAGTTATGGATGTGTTGTTATTAAGAACTCAAGAGGTGATGAGTTCAATAAGGAGTTGCTACAATAAGAGTGATTGGGGATTGTTTTGTGGGCTATTTTGTATGTTCATGTTATGGGCTGCCATGTTGATGTTGGAGAAGGGTGTGATTAGTTTGTAATAAAATATAGAAGAAAGGTATGGTGGTACACCACCGAACTAATTATTGCCCTTATGTACTGCCTAATGTGTTTTTGTGTGTTGTTTGGAGAAAGTAATGAAGCTGAGGTGGTTCCGATGAACTTATAAGGACATGTATGGTGGTGTAATTGGAGGAGAAAAGGGTTAAGATAATGCCCTTGATTGATAGATTACGTGTTTACTGCCCGATTACTATTTTTGTGAAGTTAAGTAGCCTAAATATGTTGGTTCGTTGCTAGTACTAGTTTACCATATATTCTATTGTAGATAAGTAATATAAAAGGCAAGAAGTCAAGTCAGGTTAGTTTCAGAGCAATATAACCAGGTATGTAAGCATACTCCATTTTGTACTCTTTGGCATGAAATAGAACATTTGTTCGACCGAGTAAGTTTCCAAGGTTTTCCTATAACAAATGACACATAATAGTAGCGTATTATATACCATAAAGACAACGACCTTGTTCCCACTCTTTAATATATCAAAACACCTCAACAGGTGCTTATTATTAAATCTGAACATCTATCTTCATTTGAAAATTTGAGAAGTTCTCCATTTACTCAATTAAGACCCATCTGTTATTTTAAGCTCCTAAATACTTCATTGGTGTGCCAACAGCTCTCTACCTTATTTTTTCTGCATTAAGTGCCTATTTACATATCTTTTAGTGGTAGGTTATTATTTCAAGGTACCATAATGTTATGACCACCAAAGTAAGACTCTCAAAGGCTAAATAAACTAAGTAACATAAATCTGTAAAACGAGTGGCAGCTCAGGGGCATAATCCTAACATGGGCTAATCTTGATACCATTATATATGGGTGGCATCTCAGGGTCATAAGCCTAGCATAGGCCAATCCCAATCTTTATATATAGGTGGCAGCTCAGGGTCGTAAGCCTAGCATGGGCCGATCCTTATTTATATATTTACCACTGATCAGCTGGTCATTTGCATGATATATGGCTTACAAATATTATGAGGTAAGAAGGTAAAAATGATGAAAGAAATATAATGTATGTATTCACACTAGTATATATAAAGGTCGTCTACTAGTACTATTTATATTTGATTTCTATTGAGTTTTTGTATCATGTGTTGTTACCTTCAGCCTTGCATACTCAGTACATATTTTTGTAATGACATCCCTCACGGGGGACTTGTATTTTATGTTGCAGGCACAGGTACTTCAGTTCATATACCTTATTAGTAGGAGCACAACTATTCGGTGACTATTGGTGAGCTCCAGGTTGATTCGGGGCTTTCTGAGTCTGTTTCATATATTTTGGTATTATGTAGAAGGTTAAGAGTAGGGAGGGGGGTTTTCTCGACCCTAACTAAGTATATGTTTCTTTTAGAGGTTTTTTAGACTAATGTAAAGTTATGGTAGTGTTTGTCTTTATACGTGATGGCCCCAATGGCCTAGTGTTGTATATATAAGTTTATGCTTGCCTATGTAATTATTCTCATCGATACATAATATCATGTTGGTTAGAACCTTTGGTGGTCATAGTTACATGCATAAGAAGTACAAGGTTAGGAATTGGTTCTCTCGGGCCTTTACGACTATGGGTGCCTATTCGCCCCAATAGGAGTTAAGGTGTGACATTAAACCCCAAATAGCATGTTGTTAGATAAAGTTGCATGGTATAATTTTCATGTGTACCCAGCTTATGTTTTTTAATTTTATAGTATGGAGAAGTCTAGGCAGTTGTTGTATAGTGTTTATTAAAGTTGAACTTGAGGAAATATAGGTAGGCAATATGTACCGTTAGTATAGTTGTGTAAATTTTGTAAAGTTGTAAGTTTCGTAATGAGAGGTTTAATGCGAGTATCTTAAGGGGTGGATAACAAGTGGTTATGTTATAAAGGGTTGTGGATATGTATACCCAAGTGAGTGTGAGTTATGAGGTGATGGCTATAGAGGCTAGCGAAAGTTAAAAGTACCATTTATAGAAAATCAAGGACTTCAGAGTATAGTTCTTCAGGAAGAGTTTAGTGTTTAAGTATGTGGTGATGTCTCTTTTATGTTAAGAGTTGTGGGTATTGATTTTCATATAGGGTTGTGTCCCTTAGTCTTTACTTCTCTTGAGGTAGTGGTATGGTCTACATACACTCTACCCTCCCCAGACCCCACTAGGTGGGAATACACTGGGTATGTTGTTGTTGTTGGTTGTGTCCCCAAGTCTAGGAGGGTGACTTTTCTCTAAGAGGGAGATGATGCATTAAAGTAGTTTTTGAATTTTCTTATGGTGTCGTGTTTCAAGTAACAATTATGATAAATTAATTCCTGTTCAAGAAAGGTCTTCCTACTTTGGTTTGAATAGACATCTACCAATGTCTTGTGTATTCAACTCTTACCGATGTCTAAGGTTTAAGATCTCTATGTAAGTCATGTCATGATCTGACCTCCAAACTAGAAGTAATTATGTCTATCAGTGATCCAGTCTTTCATGTATTCAATCCATATGTTATGTTGTTCGTGATCCATGAAAATCTCTGTCTCTTAGCATGCTTATTCCTAAGAAAATATGTTTCTATATGTCACTGATTCATCCTATGTTGAGTTTAGCCAAAGTGATAAAGTTTATGCAAACTCATGGAAAATCTCAGTTCCTTAAATGAGAAGGAATCGCTTTAGGCGATCTTTGTCTAAGTTGTAATGTAATATACCATTGCATACTCGACTCACTACCACTATTAGTTGCATGTGTGAAGATCTTACAACCTAAAAAAATTTCTAATTGTTAAAATACTTAGTCAAATTTATGAGCTCTTAACTTCCATGATTTTCAAATTGTCATCCCAACTCTGAGATATAGATTTTTGAGTTGATTTAAGATTAGGGGTGTAAAGAGGGTGTCTCAGGAAAGTTTTAGTTTTTTCAGATGATGTTTGAGGCATGTTTGGATGATCAAAATAGTAGGCAAACACGATATTGATGTGTCGCACTAGGAATCATATCGGTAGGGACCGATGCAGTGCATCATTTAATGCATTGGGCGCCCAGTTCGTCTTACTGATTTTTGGGTCCAGGAGGGCAATTAGTCTTTTCACTCATTTTATCTTGATGTGTCACCAATGTTTTCTCACTGTGCTCTATCCTAAAAATTCATGTTGTATTGTGTTTCTTACGAAGGACTCTTTACTTATGATCCAGAAACTTGATATAGGAAGTGCTTTGTGATGGTATCGTATCTTTATTTCATGTCGCTCCTTGAGTAGTTCAACAAGTATAAGTTATGGTCTAGTAGTGTTACTTCCATTCATGACGTTTATGCTTGGGTCCCGCAATGACCCTTCGTATGTTAGTATGATAGTGGTTGTAAAAGCGTGGTGATGTTTTAGGTAGGGGAGTAAATGTTCTTGAAGATGAAAATTTTTGGATATGATTTCTTAAGCTAAGGTTATAGGAGCAGAGGGAAGAAGTAGATAAACTTTTGTTGTGTAAAATAGGTAAGAAGGAGAAATGTAGAGAAAATATTTGTGAGAGTGATTGAAATTATTGGTCTTAGTGGGGAGATCCAGGTAGTGGGTGTAGTAATGTTTAGGCTTGAATGCTATGATTGCTGAAAACACCAACCTATGTGCTATGTGGTTATTACTCTCTAATTAAATCTCGAGTGTGTTTGATGGTAGTGATAAGGTGAAGGAAATATTCTTAAAGGGATGTAAAGTACAATGTCCCATAGCTTAAGTTAGCATCTTTTTACTCCCAGTTAGGCTTCAACATAAAAGCACTTTGAAGTGGGATTCAAACTCTTGTGGTTAGATGTGTGATGGTAGAAATGTAAGTTGGAAAGGATGAAGAATGTTATTTAATATTAGGGCATAGCTGAGTAGTGTCTTTAAGCTAAGTCTATTAGTTGTATCATAAGAGATGGAGAATGCTTCTATCCTTATCTTCTGTGAAATCTTATTTTATGATTAATACCAATATAAATCAGGTCTATGATCATCAAATAAACTCCTGTCTTGTGTTGTGATAATTATTATTCATAAAACTTATCTGAGAGATATCCCTATCTAAAGTCTCATTATCCCATGATTCGTGCTATCACATTTCACTAGGGGTTATCATAAAGCTTATTTCATGCCTTTACATATTTTGTTAAAGAAAAAATGTTCAATACGAGGTTTCATTCTTTATTCTACACTTTTATAACTTCAACAAGTCTCTACCCATCATTCAAGGACGAATAATCCCAAGGGGGAGATAATGTAACACCCATACTTTTGAGCTAGAAATTAAACCATCGTTCCTATGTGTATAATATGTAATTCCGATGTTTATATTTAAATTTATGTGTCATGATCTTTCTTCTAGTGTATGAAGTGATTATGAGGTGAAAAGTATTCATAGAAATCACTTAGAGCAAAAGTTGAACAAAGAATCTTTCATTCATCCAAAATTTGATATTTGATTCTGCAAGGGTCTACTTTGAATGCGAATAACTTTTTATATATGTTAAATTTTTCAGCTCAACACCCACGAAATTGTAGATAATTTAATTAGCTTTACAATGATACCAATTTATCCTAAATCCGATAACCAAGCAAAAAGTTATGGAATTTTTTGTGTGAGGCAGTAAGCTGATGCAATAGCGACGCGACGCATCGGCCAGCGCATTACAGAATTGTTTCACATGGTAAATCAGTTTTTAATGGGTCTAGGGGCATTTCGGTCACTTCCCCTCACCCAAATTCTGTCCATAACTTAAAATTTCAGCCCCAAGAAGCATCAATTGCCTCTTAAATCAATTTTCTCTAAAAAGAAAAATCCTCACCACCTCTCCAAGAACAAGATTTAATTTTTCTTCTCAAAGACCAAGAATTCAAGCCTTCCAATTCAAGATTCTCAAGAAAGGTTTTAAGATTAGGCTTTCAATCTTCAAACTAAATAATCTAAGGTACGTGGAGTTTTCCTAAAACTACATGGGCATTGTGAAATTATTTTAATGATGAATAAATGTTTAGAAATCATGAATTTACAAAAGGGTTTGGATTTACAATTACATTTATGTATTATGAAACCTTATTGATGATATAGTTTTGGTCTTGAGGCCTTTCCCCCCTTAAATTCGATTTTTTTTCATATATGTTCATATGTAGGTTGAATGTTTGAAACTTGATTTGAGAGCATGAAGATTTGTACTCCCTCTCTCATTATGAATTATTTGATTGGATATTGAGAAGCAAGACATAAATGTCTTTACTATTATTTGTTGACTTGGTTTTGATGAAGACTTGAAGAGAAGGTGTCTTTCTTAATTGCATAAATGAAAGTGATGATTTTAAGAAGGGAATGATTTGTTACAAGATAGTTGACCAACTGTGTTTGTGAATTGAATTGAGGATCCTTGACTCTGTTTTCATGAATTTCACTATACATTTCCTCTTATACTGTTTGACTAATTTGGTGGTTTGAAAATAATGTTTTGTAAGAGAAGACTATTGCATGATATTGTATGGCTTAAAAATGACTTGCAAGTTTTGGTATGATGATACCAATATAGATAATGCCATAGTAACACAGAACATAATAAAATGCAAATTTACATTCAGATTTCTAGATTTTGACTTCAGAAAGATGAATGTTTATAAAAGGTTAAAAATAGGCTTAAAGAGAGTTATATGGTTACCCGAAGTAAGTACGAATTGAAAGACTCATTGCTAGAAACCATGATTTGCCGACACGGGATTATGGTACCATGTTGTGTGGTTTGTGTACCTTGATTTATGTCATCCCACTTTGGGACTATGGTTAAGAGCCATGCTTTGTGGTCTGGTGCACTACCGTGACATGTTGATTTGATTGGGGATCATGGCACCATGCTGTGTGGTCCTGCATGTCTACCCATACTGATACTTCAATCCTTGTGGCAAAGTTGAATTGGAGGCTTGGCCACTGAGTCAAGGGCGGATTCCATATGGCTCGTGGAATTACAGATTGTAGGGTGTACAACCTAGCTCAGAAGTAACATATAAAGTGGTGTAAGATTTCAAAGAAATGTTTCAAGGTATTTAAAGTGTGCCCATGTGTTTTCATATATTATAATGTTTTATGAATGCTCTCACTTATGTTATATATAAATACATTACTTTGGATTGCTTTGCATACCAGTGAATTTGTATTGACCCCCTATATTTTAGAATCTGAGGCACAGTCTCGAGGTCCCGCTAAGAAGTAGAGTTATTTGGTCAGATGATTGGAGTTGGTAAGCCTCCCTTATTTCAGCTGGCCTATTGTATAATTCATTGTTATTTTATTTTGATTCATGGTCCGAATGGGGGACTTGTCCCAGTTTTCAAATAGAGGTTACTTTCAGTTAGTAGAGATTTCGCAAACTAGTGTTAGATGTTTTTGATCTTTATGAACTCATTGTAGTATTGGGTAGTTTGAAATAAAAGTTGACCATGATTCCATTTTGTTATGTATTTCTGCATTTTCCCTTAGTATATGAATGGTGTGTATGATTGCAATTTAGAAGGGCACTTAGGCCTTCATGGTTTGGGATATTCATCATGGGCAGGGCCTCAGTTCGGGTCATGACATTTTGAACTGTGATCCACTCTGGCTCCTACTAAAACTGCCCTAATAATGTGTCCTCTTATCATTTCCCCCTTGGGCCTCATGATCTATGACCTCCATAAACTAAGCATGATTAGAAACCTCAACTAAAGAACTGCTAGTAGAAATCAAACTCTGCATGGACATGCATAGAGGGAGCCTCAATCCTTGAACAAAACACTAAGCACGCTCATACTCGGTCAGCAAAATAGATGAGTATGCCTGGCCAACTCATAAAACCAAGCCTCATACTCTCAGGTAGCCTACTCCAATCTTGAAAACTGATCTCTGAGGCGATCTCTAAGACTACAAGGAATATACCTTTCCATGAAGACCTCGGAGAACTTAGTCCATATCACTAGGGGAGATCTAGCTGGCCTGGAATCAAGTTAACCTATCCATCAATGTCTAGCAGCCAATCCAATTGGAAAAAAGTGTATTCCATACCAAGAGTTTCAACTAAGCCCAAATTATGGATCCTAGCCTCGCAAGCAATCAAGTGCTCATAAGCATCCTCACCCAGTGTACTAGAAAACCTAGGCCTGGTCAATCTAAAAAACTTAACCAATATCTTCTTCTGCTCCTTAAAGGAGATAGAAAGTTGGGCAAACACCGAATGTGCCACTACCTGTAACACCCCAAAATCTTATCTTGAAGCATCACACGGTGCTTAAGGCTACAAGTAGACCTAAGCTAACTCTTTGAGCCTGTTACTACTTCTAAAACATACTTTAGGATGAATAAACCAATCAATAATACTATATTAAGTCGAATCTAAATTGAAACAAGCAAAAAATAATATCCGGGGAACAATTACTGGAAATCAGGAAACAAAACTTGAACTGACAGTCTAACAAGCCTCTACTTACTAAGAACTAGAGAGTTATTGGGACAAACCCCCAACTGACTCAAACTGGATTGAGAAGAAATAATCAACTACTACAAAGGTTGAAAATAAGGAATTAGGTCCTCGAACTATGAGGACTCACCAACTGCTGATGTGTAGATAAAGGTACTCGAAGATCATTATCACTGCTGAGACTGAGCACCTGAACCTACATTATGAGAAAATGTAGCACACATACGTATATGTGGATCAGCACTTTGAGGATGTACTAAGTATATGGGGGTGTATGCAATAATTAAAACAATATCATCAATCCTTATAAAACATGCATACTGATGTAAATGACTCACATAGCTTGAGTAAAACTGAAATATAAATCTCATAAAATCATGTATAATGAAGCATATAGCACACATCTCATGTTTCATTACACTTAGTTTTAAAATCTGTATTCTCCATCTTATTCTCAGAACTTGTAAGAAAGAGTAATCTTAAAACAATAGCTTTCAAAACTTCTTATCCTATGGAGAATAAGGGTCTTCTATAAAATTTAGAGATTATAGGACTTTAGCTTGGGAGTTTTTTCTAGCCGAACATAAACCAAGTGAGCTGACTTGGATTCCAACATCTCACCATGTTAGGGAGAGCTGTTCTACCCTTGCCATCAGAATAGAACCTTAACTTTAGTTATCACTATCTTAACCCACTTGGCGTAAGTCAAAATCCTATAGTGGCTCATCGTTCTGGGGCATGAGTCCTTTGAATCATACCCAACTCGGTGCTAAATACTACTCTCATACTTTGGCTCAGAACTTTTTAGTAAATCCACCTTAAAAAAATAAACAATGTGCAATGGAAGACAACTATGCTTCACTTTACTTTAAATCATCACTATATAGTTATTGTGGATTCCTGTCTTTGCTTGGTTTAAAATTCAAGCTTTCTTTATCAAAACATAGAAATAACTAGACATGGAATGCTTAAATCAAAATCATTCTTTGAAAGGTCAATACTAAACCTTAGGGCCTTACACCCATGCTTCAAATTCATCTCAAACACCATAAAGTTCATGCTTGTAACACAATTGTTCTTAATTCAACTTAAAATATGGAAAATATACTCATGTACATAAATATTCGAAAATAGACATGTAATTAAATATTAAAATCACTCAAAATCTCAAAATTATGCAATTAGCAACATGAGGTGTAAACCCTAACTTAAATTTCATGGAAAATCTCATAAAATGCGTTAATTTTGTAATTAAAATATGCCTTTAGGCACTAGGGTGAAAGAGTTACCCTTGTTCAAACCCCACATTCCTTAGATTATGAATGTAGATGAACAAGCTTGCTTGAGACTCTTCTTCGCTCTCTTGTGTGAGGGTTATTGAAACTTTTGACTTGGGAACCTTGATTGTTAAATCAATTTGCAAAAACTATGGTGAAATATTGTAGAAGGAATTGGGTATTGCACTCTAGGGAGAAAACCATAGTTTTTGATGCTATGAAAGAATCTGAAGTTTCTATGCTTCGTTTTAATATATCTAGGTGTTAAAAAGGGTGGAAAAGACCAAAAATCCCTTTTAAAAATGGCTTTAAAATGTTGAATGGGATCTGTGATGGCTCATGTGATAATTTGTCACTGGCTCGACGGTCTATCGATTTGACCATTGCACTTGGACTAGAATAGAGGGTCACTACCTTAGTAGTGACGGTTTGGGCGATGGTCCGTCGCTAGCTCGATGGTCCATCAGCTCATCCATCGTACTTTCGCTAGTGAACGGGTATACTGCATTCGTTGCGGCGGCTTGAATGATAGTCCCTCACAAGCTCACCATCCGTCAACCTGCCCATCGCACCTGGGTTGTTCAGACAACTCTCAGTAAAATGGCCATAACTTGTTACTTCTATGCTAGATTTTTGCGAAATTGGTAGCGTTGGAAAGCTAATTCAATTTCCCACATTATAAAATGTCAAAACTAGGTAAACTCTATATGCTTTAAATAATACTCACTTTGGAAGTCATTCTTTAATCTTTTGAAGGCTAAATTAAGCTTAAAGAAAGTTTGGGGTATTAAAATATCTCCCCTTTGGAATATTCATCCTCGAATGACGCTAGTAAGGCTAAAGAATATAGAGAAAGAATCTGGATGCATGGCTGAAACAACTTACTAAATTGACTCTGTGTCATTTTATACTTTTGAGTATTTCAGAGAATACGTGAACTCATAGAAAAGACAACCATATAACTGAATACACATGATTAGAAAGGAACTAAGTTAAGGTAGAGTAGTACCTTCGGTTAAATTTGAGTTTGTAGAGAAGAGATGAGGGTACTTTGCTTATAGGTCAGCTTAGGCTTCCCAAGTTGCGCCCTCAACTGACTGGTTCCTCGAAAGAACTTTGACGAAAGGAACCTCTTTGATCTTTAGTCTACCGACTTGGTAGTCTAAAACCTCGACTGGAATCTCTTTGAAATAAAGACTAGTCTAATTATCTATGCTCTCCAAAGGATCTACAACAACAGAATCACCAATTCTCTTCTTAAGCATGGAGACGTGAAAGACGGGATGAACAGCTCTTAGTAAAATGACTATAACTTTTTACTTCGATATTGGATTTTAGTGAAATTAATATCATTGGAAAGCTAATTCAATTTCCCACACGATAAAAGTCAAAACTAGGAAAACTCTATATGATTTAAAAACTACTAACTTTGGAAGTCATTCCTTAATCTTCTAAAGGCTAAATTAAGCTTAAAGAAAGTTCGGGGTATTACACTACTAGTGATGGAAGAATCTCAAATCTAGGAGTTGTATATTAGGTTGTACCCCAGCCTCTATACCTCTCTAATCTACAGACTAGGAACTAACATATGGTGTAATACCAAATAAACCTATGAGATAAACTAAAGCATCCCAAAGCAGTGATAAAGAAATAAACCCTGGTAGAGCCTTGTCTGGTCCTTGGCACACCACTAGCTGGGGTAGAGGAATCTCTAGTATAGGAGCAGGGACAGGGTCTAGGGAAGGTCCCCTATCCTAATCTCTGGATGGGATGTATCTATTGATTGTACTCGATCTCTGGGCCATCCATGTGCCTCAGAAAGATCCCTAGTTGCGGACTCAGGTTTCTTAGCTCGAGTAGAAGTTGCACATGTCCTAACTATCTACAAAAGATTGAATTCAAAGGAATCTTTAGAAACCAACATAGACTCTTTGCACGAAATGACTGAATAAAGTGAGGATCTCCTAAGAATGACTTGTATCCTCTCAAAGATAAGAAACAAATGCCATCGTTCTGATCCACGGGACTCTACTAGACATTTATTCTTATATCAACAAAACTGGTGAACCTAGCGCTCTAATACCAATTTGTCATGAATTAATTTATGAGTCATGGTGACACCTGCTTTAACCCACTAGTAGGTAAGCCAAAACTATAGCCTAGAACTAAAAGCAATGGGTTATTTGGTGAAAACTAGCATAGATGCTATAAATATACATGTACGAAACTCACAAGCAATAATTATCAATAATATCATAATGGGAGAGAAATAAATAGAGTAACAACATCCCACGACATAGTAGTGTTTGTACAAGAGCCACTAATCTAAAAGAATACGAGTACTACAATTCTAAAATATACATTAGTCTCAATAATGAAAACACTACAAAAAAATAGAACAAGGAGAAAAGGTCAACTCTAGCTTCGAGATCTCACCTTGTCTCCAAACACTGACCAACATGAATCTCAGCATAAACAATGGTAACTACTAGTTGGATCTGCTCCAAAATGGTACAGAAGTGTAGTATGAGTACCAAAGATACAAGTACTCAGTAGGCATCATCGATCAACTAAGCAAAATTATAATATAAATATAGAAAAATCATAATATAAATATAATAAAATATGAGATAAATAAAATAAGTGAAGATAAGATAACAAACCTGGGACAATGCTCCAATACTGTAAATAAATAACCAGAATAACAATAGAAATAAAGAGCAACACAGCTATAGCTACGGACAGGCCCCCATAAGCCAGAAAGTGCAGAAGGGTAAATAACCCAATGTGGACTCCTATAAGATCAGAGGGTGCACTAATAAGAAAAAATAACCAAAATCACATTAATAAGAAGTATCTCAAAAATCATAATCATGGAAACTTCTATACCATAGAGATCAAACTCGAACTAGCTCCATAATCATCACTGATAATCTCTCAATGCCAGACTTTAATCAGAACTATAACATCATTTGCTGGACTTAAACCAAAACTCATATCATCATTTGTCAAACTTGAATCAAAACTCATATCATATGTGCTGAACTTGAAATAGAACTCATGTCACAAATCCCTAGACTCAAATTAGAATAAGAATCATCTCCTAAGCAGTAATATAGAAAAAAACATCATATATCTATCCACTTTAATATCTAGAATGCACATTTAGAAAAGGTAAAATGCTTATAAAGTCTACAAGGAGCTAATAGTAGTCTTGGCATAAGGTAGGTCGGAGGGTCCCACATTTAATCCCTAAGTTCCACTCTAAGCTATGTTCTACTCGACCAAGTATAAGATATCTAAATTCATCACTAGATCTTATTTAAGACATATTCTAATCTTAAGATAACAATTTTACCTAAAAACTAGAACTAAGTCAATTATTTCTAATTTACCGCCCCTTAACCAACTAAAATATCCAAATTATACAAAATATACTACCAACACCTAATTTCCAACCCATATCTACCACATTTTCATTAATATACTATAATTTATTCCAATCAATGAGAAAGATAAACCTAGCCTACCTGAACACCAAAGAAAGTTTGGTGAAATCTGCTAAATCATTAATTTTTATTTTTGAGAAGGTTCAGCGTGATACCACGGTATCAAAATAATAATGTATTTGTCAATATGGAAACAATAGTATCCATATTGCATTTCTATGCTTTGGGTCTAAAATTGTGCAAAAATCTAAGTCATGTTACTTTCCCTAACTATTATCTTGTAAATGCATGGGTTTAAGTCCCCATGCTTAAATTGATTGAGAGTTCGAGTCCCCTTCTTATGGACAGGTGGTTTGAGTCCACCTTATTATATAATTGGGAGGTTTGAGTTCCCAATTTACATTACATGAACGGGTTCTTAAGTCACCTTAGGATATAATTTGGAGGTACGAGTCCCCTGTGCATATATATGAGATGATTCTCCAATTCGTATGGTGACACATACTGGGGCCTAAGCAGGGAGTGAGAGCACGGGCCTATATAGCACATGGGTGCTATTATATTATGGTTAAGCTACACAATCAGGATATGGTTTTAAAGTATATTTAAGCATTATTCCCCATCTCGGCATACGATATATATATATATATATGCCTTTGATTGTGTTCATAGAATTTGAATGATTTTGAACTATTGATCATGGCATTATATTATCTTATATCCTTGAGTTACATGCTACAACTCTAACTGCTAACTATCTTCAGACGCAGTCTCTTCAGGTGATCTAAAAACTATCCATACATCTACTTATCATGCACAGTGACTAGATGATCGTGGGATAGCACATAAGTCATACTAAAGTCGTGAGCTTCCATCTTTCAGAAGACCCTATTTTATGTTTTGGGTTCAATTATGTATTGACTCTTTATCATCGATTTGTTTTTGGATATGGTGGGGGGCATATCCTGACTAATTTATCTTTGGTTTTGTTAAAGGCTTTGTTGGATAAATCCTATAGACATGGGATTGGTTATTGAATTGATAGACTTTTTTGAGTCAGAATCATAATCTTCTATCTCATTTTATGTTGTAGTTTCATTGTTATATTGTATGGAAATCTAGTTGACTAGGCTAAGGGGTGGTCTTCGGTCCTTGGTATACTTGAGATGCCCGTCATGGCCAGACCCAGGTTTAGGTCGTGACAAAGTTGGTATCAGAGACTAGGTCCTTGGTCGATTGGGAGTCCACAAAGTTGTGTCAAGCAGAGCCTCTTTTAGGAGTGTATAGCGATCTACACGAATAAGAGAGAGACTACGAGGCATTTAGTAATGTTTCTCTTTTTTGTTGTCTTATTTTTTATCTATAGTTTCTAAAGTTTTGAATTCCTCTAACTCTTATTTATTCTCCTTTCAGATCATTCCTCCTAGATGATTTGAAGCTCATGGAGGCTCATATGTTCCGCTTGAGGACAATGTGGGCAGATCTCATCTAACTTATGGGGTATAGACCCGATCTAGGGTCGCTGCTTCTAATTGTCCCTGTGGAGTTCTGCCTATCTCCCTTAATCCTTCCCTAGTTGGTGACACCCATACTCAGTCACCTTAGAGAGATAGTACTAATACTGGGTTTTACAAATCCATTCATTTGTTAAACCAGTTGGTGACATCTTAGTCACGTTTGAGAAGTTCTGCTGCTATTGCTGGGAGATCATCTGAGGCTACTAGAGCTAACTAGTTTATGAGGTTAAGTCCTCCAACTTTCACTAGTACAAATGTTGAGGAGGATCCTCAAGTTTTTATATATGAGATGGAGAAGATCTTCTGGGTTATGCATTCTACAGAGGTAGAAGGTGTGGACTTCACTGCTTATCAGTTGAAGAATATAGCGTACCAATGGTATGAAGAGTAGGAGAGGCTAGGGGTAATGATTTTGAGTCCACTTTGTGGGATGATTTCTCTAGTACTTTACTTGATCGATTTTTTCCTCTGGAGTTGAGGAAGTCAAAAGCTGAGGATTTTGTGAAACTGAAGTAAGGATGATGGTGAAGGAATATGCCTTGAAGTTCCACCAGTTGTCGCAATATGCTCATGAGCTAGTATATAGCATGAGGGCTAGAATAAGGAAATTCGCTTTCTATTTGTCTCGTGAATTGATTTTAGAGAGGAAGACTGCCTTGTTAATCAAGGATATGGATATCTCTCGACTAGTAGTGTATATGTAGCAGGTTGAGGAGGAAAAGTAAAAGCAAGAGGAGGTGGGGGAGAGGTAGAGTAAGAAGTTTTAGTATTCAAAATCAGGGTGGAGGTCAGATGCAGAGTGGCAGAGATGGTGGGGAATGGTCTAAGAAGAAGTTGGGCAGCGCGGGTTCCTACTTGAAAACTAGTGCACCTTACTCGAAGCCTTTAAAAGATCATTATTTTCAGAGTGTTGATGGTTATAGGGCATAGGGTGTCCAACCTCAGGGTAATGGGGCCCATTTAGCTCCATCATATCCTCCTTGCATATTCTGTGGTCAATTGCACCGTGGTTCATATGGCAAGGGAAGGAATAGGTGTTATGGTTGCGGTCAAATTGATTATTTTCAGCATAATTGCCCTTATAGAGTAAAATGAACTGATCGGGGGCCTTGACATAATAAGCATCCCAAGTCCAACCAGGACCGGGGATCACCCCAATACCCAACCCAACCATCCAAAGCATACCCTGAGTCGGATGAATTCTAAACATATAACAAGTTAGCATATAATTGTCCAAATCCAAATTCTGGGAATGTTCTATAACCATGACCGACCCAAATGAGTTCAACTGTCCCAAACCAACTGATAACCATAACCAAACAGTAAACCAAAACCAAAACAATAACCAAAACAAGTTCTATAACATCACATAAAAGGATGGAATAGTGAGAAATTTGATCCAATGATATCAACCCCAATACCAATGATAATATTAAGGATGACACCAATACCGATCCCGCCCATACCATCCCATAGTAGTTCAATAAAAGCCTCTAACCAAAAGAAAACCAATATCTGGATGGGACATGCCCCCAACCATAGACAAAACCAATGTCCATAAATAAACTAAAGTATATGAAAATGTTCATAACATAAATGGAGCCTTCTGGAAAGATGGAAGCTAACAACTTAAATCCAAAATTTGATTCTAAAATCTAATCACTATACAGGAGGAGTAGAATGGTCCGTTCCTGCATCGCATAGGGATACAACCACTTAAAGATGGGTTAGCGGGTGAATGCTAGCATGAACTCAGGATAAGGATAAAATAATGTCAACCAGTAAAATCAAGTAAACCAACAATATGCATACAAACCATACATATATATATATGACTATGCTAGGAAAAGGGACCGGGATTAGCATGATTTGAAACCATTGACCTGAGTATGTGTAACTTAACTATCTAAAACCGCCCACGGGCTATATTAGTCCAGTGTAACCCCTTGAATGGGCCCCAATGCGTGTAGCTGCACGAACCAAAGATAACATAAGACTAGTGTATTCCCAAGTACCCTTACCCTCCATGATACATATGACAATGTACATAGAGGATTCCTTTGTACCTAGTAGTATCATAAATGGTCACCAATACTAACCCTTCAGGTTGGCAAACATGAGTTTCTAGTCTTCGTTCATTAAACTCCCACCTTCACGGTTAGCTATCTCACCCGCTCTTATTGCCCAATTAAAACCATTTCCAACCAACCAATCCATTATTCCATTTATTATTACCTAAGGCTATTAATATTGTTATCGTCATACTGACTATAACTTGTAAGTATTTTCCTTAGCCAAACTTTAAGAACTTAAGGGATTCTTGTGTATCCTTTTACTAAGTTAACTTGGGGGAGTACCATGTACCCAACAAGTGTTCCATTTTTTATTTGCTTGGGGAGTCCCACGTACCCTACAAAGAGTTCAATTAACCATAACCATGACCACCAAACCATTCCATTTAACTATTCCAAACTATTTAAACTATTTAGGGTTATATTACCAAACCATACCATGCAATAGTTCTATTAAAAAGTCCACCAACATAGTAAAAATATTCTCATAGGCATTTTATCAAACATATTGGGGGCATAGTTTTTCCAAAACCAAAATCAAATACCAATTGACCATTCCCATGAAACGAAGTATCCAAACCACCATTAAAACATGTAAATACATGATCAAAACATAGGAAAACCATAACCAAGCCATTATAACCAAAACCCCAACGTGTATTTGAAAACCCCAAACCATCTAACAATTATGCCATGAGAATAATATACAAAATATGCCTTTAGTTGGAATTAACAATGAGAGAAGGAGTACATGCCTTAAATTGAGTATATGATGGATAGAAATCACCAACACAAGCCCCAAATTAATCTTTAAGATGAAGCTTAGCTTCCTTTGTCCAAGGACTTTAGAGAGGATTAAAGAGTGTTTTCTAAGTGTTAAAGAATAAAATAATAGGACAAATAAACTCCTAATTGTGTTAAAGTCATGGGGTCTTATTGGGTTAAGTTGGGAAATGTCTAGATTGCCCTTAATTAAACTGTATAAAATTCATACGAGTGGTACCCACCACTCAGACCCTAGGCCTCTACCTTTGACCCAACACTGTCCAAGGTACATCTTATCCAAACCAAGTCGTACCCAAAGCATACGATCTGTACCCTTTATCTTATCCCTGGTAGAATAGAATCAAAAGAGATTTGAACACTATCCACCATATGAGTCTATGGTATGATATTTACCCTGGCTTAAGGCTCATGGTAAGCCACTCATACTCAGATCTAAGTTAGACTACCATGTTTATGATTAAGTGAAGTAAAAAACTTAAACCAAACGACCTGTATCCAACCATACTACTCGTACCAACAACAATCATACCGATTCTAGAACCCAATCAAATCTACCAACTAACACTGGCCAGCATACAACCAAGGCATACCACTCTTACCCTAGTATACGAATGGTACAAAAGTTGTATGTTTTCTAAAACCCAGAAATCCAAGAAATTTTCTAAGGGTCCCAAACCCAGTGTGTTTCAGTCTCCCCCATTAGGAAAATTCATCCCTGAATGACAGATAAGATAGGTACAAGCACGATATACACCCCTTAGATGCCTCTACCCGTACCTTTAATAAAGATGAAAAGAAATCTAGTATAGTCATTTGCATTATCAAATATCAATCAAACATTTAACCAAGTTAGAAAATAAAGATGCAACGATATTAATCTTTCCTTTAACAAAGTTTGAAAATAAAAGTACGTTGAAGAAAACATACCTTCTGCATGAATCCCAAGAGTAGAAAATAGATGTGGATACTTGGAATTAATGTCCTTCTCCACTTCTGATGTAGCCTAATCCACCTTGTAGTTCTGCCATAAAAACTTAATGGATACCACATCCTTGGTTTATAATCGATGAACCTGCTTATCCAATATCTCAATTGGGACCTCTTCATAAGATAGAGAATCCGAGATACTCAAGCCCTCCAAAGAAACCACCAAAGAAGGATCACCAAGACACTTTCTCAACATAGATACATGAAATACCGAATGAATGAAGCTCAAACTAGAAGGCAACTCCAATTTATAAGACACATTACCAACTCTTCACACAATTGTATCAGGACCAATAAACTAGGACTGAGCTTCCTTTTCTTACCAAACCGCATTACTCCCTTCATGGGAGATACCTTTAGGAATATCTTATCCCCAATCTCAAACTTCAAGTCTTTATGCCTTACATCCGCATGGGAATTTTGGTGACTTTGGGTAGCCTTAAACCTATCCCAAATCACCTTCACCTTTTTCATAGACCGATAAATAAAATTTGGACCAAACATATCCACCTTAGCTAGCTTAAACCACCTAATAGGAGATCTACATCTCCTGTCATCCAATGCCTCGAAAAGGAACATTCCAATACTAGAATAGTAACTATTATTTTATGCAAACTCTATAAGAGGTAGATGCTCAATCCAATTACCACTATAGTCAATCACACATGCCCGGAGCATATCCTCCAATGTCTAAATAATTCTTTCCACTTGCCCATCCATCTACGATGATAAGTAGTACTCATATTTACCTTAGTACCCAATCCTTTTTGGAAAGACTGCCAGAAGTGAGATGAAAACTGCATACCACGATCTGAGATAATAAAAATAGGTACCCCATGCAGCTTACTATCTCATGAAGATACAACATCGCATAGTACTCCACCAAAAATTTCATCTACACCGACAAGAAGGAGCGGACTTTGCATTCAATCCACGATGACCCAAATCTAATCAAATTGATTTCGAGACCAAGGAAAACCAATAATGAAATCCATATTGATCACCTTTCATTTCTATTCAGGTAAATCAATTTCTAGATACAACCCACCAGGCCTCATGTGCTAAACTTTGACTTGTTGGTACACCATGCACTTGGCTACAAAGTTAGCCACATCCCTTTTTATACCATTCCACTAATACACCTCCTTGAGATTATGATACATTTTAGTCTACCCAGGATGACAACATACTGCGACACATGTGCCTCAGCCAATCCCTTTTCATAAACTATCCATGTTAGGAACACATAACCTCTCTTAGTACCACAAAGTACCATCACCATTGATCTCAAATGCCATTACCTTTTGCCCACCTATATCACTCTTGATTTTTATCAAGATAGGATCTAATATTTGCTTCTCCTTAATTTTAGCACCAAGAGACGACCAAACATACTTTCCGTACAAACACACCACCGTTCTTGAAGTCTAGAAGACGGACTCCAAGATTAGCTAATCGATGAATATTCTTCCCTAATTCTTACTTTTCCTTTTCTACATAAGCCAAACTTCGCATGGATAACCTGCTAAGAGCATCAACAACCATGTTAGATTTACTTGGATGATAGTGAACACTCATATCATAGTACTTGAGAAGCTCAATCTCTTTTACATGACATTTAGCTCCTTCTGAGTGAACCTATACTGTAGACTCTTATGATCAGAAAAGATATCCATGTCCTGTTCATACAAAAAATGTCGCCAGATTTTCAAAGAAAAAACCACTGCTAAAAGCACCAAATTATGAGTAGGATAATTTTTCTCATGTACCTTCAACTATTTGGAAGCATAGGCTATAACCTTCCAATATTACATCAAAACACAACTAAGCCTACCCAGGATGCATCACAATAAACCACAAATCCCTAATTACCTTTAGGCAATGCCAGAATTGGAGATGAAGTTAGATTATCCTTAAGCTTCTCAAAACTACCTTCACAAGCTTTCAACAAAGAAAATTTTACCTTCTTCTGTGTAAACTTAGTCAATGGGGCAGCTGTAGAAGAAAACACCTCCATAAACCTTCGATAATACCCAGCTAAACCCAAGAAGCTCCAAATGTCGATTAGAGTCATGGGTCTAGGCCACCTTTTAATCACATTCAAATGTCGGTTGGAGTCGTGGGTCTATGACTGAGAAAGTCACAACATTCAACCAAAACTCATACTTGGAGTACTTGGCATACAACTGTTGTTCTTTTAAGGTCTTCAATACCACTCAGAGGTGATTAGCATGATCCACCTCACTCTTAAATACACCATGATGTCCTCAATGAACACAATGATGAAAAGATCCAAAAACTACTTGATAACCCTATTCATCAGATCCATAAATGTTGCTAGGGCATTGTCAACCCAAAAACATCACCAAGAACTCAAAGTGCCCATATCAACTTTAGAAAGCCGTCTTAGGGATATCCTCTTTCCTAATCTTAAGATGATGATACCCAGAACAAAGATCTATCTTAGAAAAGAACTTGGCACCTTGTAACTGCTCAGACAAGTTATTTATCCTTAGAAGAGGATACTTGTTCTTAAGTTTTACCTTATTCAACTGCCTATAGTCGATACACATCTGAATGGAACCATCTTTTTTTCACATAAAAAATATCGATGCACCCCACGGGGATACACTAAGATGAATAAACCCCTTATCGAGAAGATCCCTAAGTTGCTCCTTAAGTTTTCTCAACTCAGTCGGAGCTATTCTATAAAGAGGAATAGATATTAGATGAGTGTTCATAACCAAATCAATACCAAAGTCATTTCCTTATCCGTAGGAGAACTAGGAAAATCATCCAAAAAAAAATCAGGAAACTCATTTACCATAGGAACCAAATAAGAAGAAGGACCTTCTGAGTTAAAATCTTTAACCTAGAAGAAATGATAGAGACACCTTTTGGAAATTAATATTTGAGTTCAAAGATAAGAAATAAATCTTCCCCTAGGAGCTAGGGAACCACCCTCCCACTCTATGTCTGGTTCACTAGGGAACATAAAGACAACCTTACAGGTTCGACAATACATAAAGACAACTTTATAGGTTTGAAAATCTAAGGACGCATAATAAGAGTGTAAACAATCCATCCCCAGAATAATATCAAAATCCACCATATAAAGCTCAAATAAATTCACCAAAGTTTGCCTGCTACCAACAGATACCACACCTCCCTATAGACCCTTTTAGCAACAACAGAGTCACCTATCATGGTAGAAACAAAAAAAGGATCTGAGATAACCTCCAGATAAAACCAAAATATACAATTATATATGGGGTCATATAAGAAAGAGTGGACTGCAAATAAAGCAAACAATACACGTTATGTGAAAAAAGATGTAATGTACCAGTCACAACATCAGGAGATGTCTCAGATTTCTGGCGAGTAGCAAGAGCATTTAACATATTTTGGCTAACACCAGCACCAAAAGAAGGAGCAGATGCTAAAGTAGCACCCCTAGGCGTAAGAGCAGAACATATAACAATCAGAGATTTGACCGCTGCCAAAGAACCATTAACAATAGCTAGTTTCTAAGCACATGGCCTAGCTGACGATATTTAAAATAATTGTCACTTCCTTTTTAACAAAATCCTTAATGAAAACAACCACAAAACCGATAAGTAGGGTATGAGAGAGCTGATTGTGCCCCCCTCACCTGAGATTAGGCACCCTATGCCAAAAAATTATCACCAACCTATTGATGCCTATCACCCAAAGGCTTCGGGTATAGAGAACTAGCAGAATAGAAGGAACTAGAATTCCCCCACTTCTTTACTGGCCACTTACCGCCATATCGCCTTATTTAGATATTCTAAATTTCTTAATCTTGCCTTTCCTTAAATTTATCTTGCTTCATCTTTTTTTTGTCCACCTTTTGCATATGAACCACCAACCTAGACATATCCATATCCATGATCAACAACACGGTCTTGCTGTCAGGGATCAAATCTCGAGATAGTCAAGAAGTAAACTTTCTCATCCTCACTCTCATCTCAGATACAAATTTTAGAGAATACCTTGACAGCTGATGAAATTTCAAGGAATATTCCTTGACTGATATTTTTTCCTATCTCAGAGTGACGTATCCCTCTGCCTTTTCTTTCTTCAGCTCTTGAGGAAAGAAGTGACCAAAAAAAGTATTTGAGAAAGTATACCATAAGGAAAACACCTCAACATCACCCTTATCCCTATCCCACTCCTCATACCACTTGTACGCAATATCCTTGAGCTGATAAGCTTTAAAATTTATCCCTTCTATATTTATGGCCTGTATCACCCTGAATATCTTCTCTATTTCATCCAAGAAACCCTGTGGATCTTCACCTACACAATAGTAAAAGTAGGTGGATTCATCTTCATAAACTGGCCAACCCTGTGACCTCAATAGAAGAAAACCAGATATATCCTACTCAGCCTGAGAAGCAACAAACTGAGCAATAGTATGAAACAATTGATAAAATTCTACATTCATCACTTCACCTTAAAAAGGACTAGTAACAATTGGTGGAACTCCAAAAATATTAGGACTAGACCCTAGATCGAGTATGGATCCCCTGGGTAATACGTGTCCCTTCAGCATTATCCCTAGTTAGTATAGAAGAGTTACCTTATATTTTAGATCATCGAGGCATGATCTAAAATGCAAACAAACTAAAACTAGAAAAGACCTTATGCCTTGTAGCTAGAAAATAAATTACAAAGAAAGTTAAACATTCGTAAATGCCTTATTGCCTCTCTCTTATGAGTGTGGCATGCTACACACCCCTAGAAGAGACTCTACTCAACATGAATTTATGGACTCCCAATTGACCATAAACATAAAGCTTTGGTACCAACTTGACATGACCGATCGAGGGCCTTGTTATAATGGGCATCCCAAGTCCAACCAAGACCTCAGACCACCCCAAATACCTAAAGTAATCATCCAACGCATATCTTGAGTTGGATGAATTCCAAACTTATAATGAAATAGCATATAATTATCCAAATCTATACTCTGGGATAGGTCTATAATTATTATCGACCCAAACAAGTCCAACCGTCCCAAATCAACTGATAACCATAACCAAACCGTAAAATAAAACCAAAATAATAACCAAACCAAGTTCCATAACATAACATAACATAACATAACATAACATAAAAGGATAGAACAGAGAAAAATTTCATCCAATAACATCAGCCCTAATACAATTGCAAATACTAAGGCTGACACCATTATTGAACCCGCCCATACCAACCCATAGTAGTTCCACAAAGGCCTCTAACAAAAAAAACAATATTCAATTAGGGCATGCCCCCAACCATAGAAAAAATTAATATCCATAAATAAATTAAATTATATGAAAATGTCCATGACATAAAATGGATCCTTCTAAAAAGATAGAAGCTCACCACTTCAATCTAAAATATAATCTCAAAATCTGATCACTATTCAGGAAAAGCAAAATGGTCGATTCTTGCATGCGTGGGGATATAACTGCCCGAAGAGGGGTTAGTGGGTGAACACTAGCATGAACTTAGGATAAGGGTAAATAATGTCAACCAATAAAAATATTTAAGCCAACAATATGCATACAAACCATACATATATATGGGTCCAGTGTAACCCCCTAAATAAGCTCTGATATGTGTAGCCACATGAACTAGAGGTACCATAAGAGTAGGGGATTCCCAAGTACCCTTACCCTTCATAATACATATTTATTATGTACGTTGAGGATACTCGTGTACCTCATAGTATCATATATGGTTGATATGACTAAACCCTCGTGTTGAAAAATATGAGTTTCTAATATTCGTTCATTGAATTCCTACCTTCACGGTTAGCTATCACACCCCACCATTATTACCCAATTAAAAGCATTTCCAACCAACCAATCCATTATTCTATTTATTATTACCCAAGGCTATTAATAGAGGTATCATCATACTGATATAACTTGCAAATATTGCCCTTAGCCAAACCTTAAGAGGTTAAGGGATTCCCATGTACCCATTTACCAAGTTAACTTGGGGGAGTCCTATGTACCCCACAAGTATTCCCTTATTATGTTTTCTTGGGGGAGTACAATATACCCCACAAGGCCTTTAATTAACCATAACCATGACCAACAAACTATTCTTAACCATTTAAACTATTTAGGGTTCCATTACAAAACCATACCATCAATAGTTCCATTAAAAAGTCCAACAACATAGTAAAAGCATTCTCATAGCATTTTATCAACCATATTTGGGGCATAATGTCTCCAAAACCAAAATCAACTACCAATTAACCATTACCAAGAAACAAGTATCCAAACCACTATTAAAATAAGTATAAACATAATTAAAACATGGGAAAACTATAACCAATCCATTATAACCAAAACCCCTAACATATATTTGAAAACCCAAAACCATATTATAATAATGCCATGAAAATATTTTACAAAATATACCTTTAGTTGGAACTAAAAATGAGGGAAGGAGTAAATGCCTTACATTGAGTAGATGATGGACAGAAATCACCCACACAATCCCTAAATTAATCCTTATGATAAAACCCTAGCTTTATTTTTCCAAGGACTTTATAGAGGATTAGAGAGTGTTTTCTAAGTTTTAAAGAATAAAATAACAGGGAAAATAACATCCCAAGTATGTTAAGAGTTGTGGGACCTTATTAGATTAAGTGGGGAATATCTAGATTACCCTCAATTAAATTGCATAAAATTCCAATCAAGGGGGTATGACTAACCATACCAATCATACCCTCCAATTCAAGTGGTACCCATCACTCGCACCCTAGGCCTTCTTCTTAAACCCAACACCATCTAAGGTACGACTTATCCAAACTAAGTCATATCTAAAACATACAATCTATACCCTTTACCCGTACCCCTATTAGAAAAGAATCACAAGAGATTTGAATATTTTCTACTGTATGAGTCCATGGTATGATTTGTACCCTAGATTAAGGCTCATGGTGAGCCACTCATACTTAGATCCAAGTTAGGTGATACAGGACAAATGGTCATCTTATCTTTTGATGACATCTTTAGAGGCCAACACATAGACTCTGAAGACTTGGTCACGTCTAGGATATGAGTACATGCATGGAGGACATGTTTTGAGCATGCCATTAAACAAACTTTTGTGTGGAAGATTGTGTGGGGGCTTACATTTGATTCAAATTCGAGAATACAAGTTTTGAAGTATAACCCTATGGTTTTGGAGCATTGAAGTAGCACCCTTAATTAAGGGTATTTTGGGGATTGCACATATTAAAGAAACAATGTATGAACTCCTCTTTCATTAAGAGTATTTTGGCCCAGTATACTATGTAATAAGCTAGGCTATATATAGTCTCTTATTAGGTTTTTTCTCTTGAGTTGTTTAAGGATGATATTTTGAAACATTGAAAAATCTTCTTTCTTGAGAGTATAACACCTTAGTATAGTTCTTAGTTAGGGCTTGGAATAGCCATTATAGTTTAGGTCTTGGAAAAGCCAATATTAATTTTTGCTTGGAAACAGTGGATCTTGAGGTAAGTTGATTCCCTTTACGAACACCGTAAGAGTGTGGTTTTGATTATTACACTTATTAGGGGTTAGTTTTGAAATACACATGGTTCTTAACCTTGTAATAATCTTAGTCTCACTATCTATCCTTTACTTTTTTGTAATCTTATTGTGTTGCTCTTGTTTCCTACTCGTTGAAGTTGTTGTTCTTCTTGTTCTTCATTTTATGATTTGTTAATATAGTTTAATTTGGATGGAAAATATGTGTTAAACATCTTTTTATCATATTTTTCTTGTTCTTATTGTGAATCCGAAAGTGGTCATCAAATAGGTCCTCGGGTTGTTGAATTTGTAGACTAATTTTGGTGTGTGTTTTGTGCCTTCCATTGTTGTTATGGTATCATTTGGTATCAAAGCCATCATTTATTTTTATCCCAACATATCAATCTTGGGTTTGTTAAATCAAAAATTAAAAAAAGAGTTGAAAAGCTGAAAAATCAAAAATAGTAATTTGTCCACATTTTTGTGTTTACGCCAAAATTTGAAGCCTAGTTTTCTTGTGATTTTTGTGTGTTATAGTGTTATATCTTTGTTTCCTAACATTATAACAGGTTTCCAAGGTTGAAAATCTCACAAAAATAAGTTATTCTACTAGGTTGGTGTCTTGGCCAAAGTGTTGTTGTTTGGCCGAATTTGTGTCTACATTTAGGTGTTGTTTTGATTGTCTTTGTTATTTATTGTGTTGGTTTCCTTTCTCTCTAAAACTAATTGAGCCTAACCCAAGTTCTTGAGAAAAAAATTTCTATTTATTTTGGGAAGAGTGGATAGTTTTGTTGTTGTTGTTGTTAAAGTTCTTGTGTTGTGTTGAGAAGTCTTGTAAAAGTTTGGTTTTTGATCCAAATTCAAAGGAAAGAGAGTGTGGGTTCTTGTTAGTCTGGAAGCAACTTTCAAGAAATTAACAAAGTAAAAAATAACAAAAGACCTCCCAAAAGTCTTCATACCAAAAGGGAGTAAGTTCATTTTTCTAGACAAGCCAAAAAAGGAAAGGGGGACAAGACCTCTAAAAGGTTGTCTTGCCAAATAGGTGAAAGTTTTTCAAGGTTTGAATTTTGAAAAAAAGGACTTAAAGTCTTATTTTTTAACCTACCAAAACCAAAATTCCCCCCATCTTTGTCAAATTTGAACAACCAAAATTGTGGGAAATTTTTTTTCAACTTCAGCAATATTTTTTGTACATCTACCAATAGTCGAGTGCCACATCATCAATAGCTCAAGAACGTTGGAATTACTATTTTCACTTTTTGGATTCTATTGATTTCCATTTTGTTTGTTCTCGTACTAATTAGCAAACTAGTAAATACCTACTAGATTGTAGATTAGTTTTTTAGTATGTTTTCTTTCGTGTTAAGCATTGTATTTTGTGCTTTTCTCATTTATAAGTCATAGTATTTTCTTTGTGTCAAGTTCGTAAGTAAATTTTGTTTTTGTGTCTTGAGTCGGCCAAACAAGAATCCATTCTGGCTGCCAAGTAGAATTGACATCCTATTGACTACTGGAGTATAAACAAATTTAAATATTCGTCACTCCAATTGTAAGAATCACAAAGGTGGATGTATACAAATGTTAAGGAGGAGCTTTTACTACTAATCTTGTTTGTTCATTGTGTAGGTACAAAGGTGATATAATGGGAACATGTTTTTGATAGTCGGAGATTATTGTGACTATAATATGGGAGACTATGATTGTAGTGAGGGGTTTTATGGCTACAAAGTTGAGGGAGATTGCGGAGGCTATGAAAATCGCCATGATCAAAAGTTGGGCAGATTTGAGAGTTATAATTTTGAGGGGGAAAATGAGGTGAATGAAGTTCCTAGTACTTATGGTGAATTTGGAGATGTTGTAGGACCTCATTATGGATCTTATGATGACGTTGGGGAATATAAGGAGTCTTACACTTCTTACTCCAAACCTAGATTTGGTGTTAGTTATAACCCTTTCGTTTGCGAAGCTTATGAGAGCTATGATGAGAGTACACGTGAGGAGTATGAAGATTCATATTCTCCACCTTGTAGTACTTATTATCAAGGTCGATATAGTGTGAATGGTTATACTAGCTCTAGTGGAGGTTGTCCAACAAGAAGAAGAGGGTATGCATCTCCAAAATTGAGGGGTACTCGTATGCTTACAATATTTATCCAAGAAGGAGTGTACACTTCAAAAAAGTGACCATTTGTGGGATACCAGGATGCCTCATTATTTTAAATGATAGGTACTATAGAAAATACATTGTTCCATCTATGGTTTACTACTTGGGGTTGTTTTACGAGCCTTTACTTGTTCCATACTTTTTGGATGGGTTTAAGGTTATCAAGAGGGTCAAAGATGTCATCTCCTAATTTGAATACCATGAGGAGGTGTAGTGCGATATTCTTCAATTGGCATATGGTCATGTATGATTAGGTGCCAATTGGTTTGCACAACATAAAGTTCCAAATATGTAAAATTGGCCAAATATTATAAGAAACTAGTGGGGTAATCACCCCGTGACATACATACTGCCCAACCTGCAAAGATAAGTAAATACTTACTCTAATCCAAGTACTTATGAAAGACAAAATATTAAGAGGAGTAATCATGTGCAAGTTGATAATCCAAGAGTGGAAAAATGAGAGGTTGTGTGGAGCGAAGTGAGGGGATTGTCACCAAACCGAGTTAACATTGTTTGTCCTTTTATTTCTAAGGAAATTTATGTAGATAACGACATGATAAGTAAAGGAGTGAAATGCCAAAGTGAAGTTGCTGCCTAAGCTTGTGGAGGTATTTCACCATATAATAAATGAGGGTCGACTCAAGAACTTCAAGGTAAAATAGTTAAATCTTATACTTTTGTGCATGTGAATGATAATTGTGTGGCTAGTAGCTCATTGAGTGTGACTAGTATCTTACTTACTTATGATTGTAATGATTCTTTGCCTTTTTTTGATGATGTACATGCTGGGAGTATGGATACACTAGTTGATCCGATTGATGACCAAATTGACTCTTCCTGTAAGATCAATTTATGTCCACCTAGTGTTGAAGCCTATATATTAAATAGAAGTATATTGTCTTATGTAATTGGTGTTGATCAACCTATTTTTGAAAATTATCCACCACTTGAGTATGTGTGTGATGTGATTAATCAAACTCAAGTGAGTGAAGTATTTGAAAAAGTTGTTCAACACAAGGGGAGTGAACCCGAGAGCTATTCTTGGGACAATCTTGTGCTTAAAACCACTTTGAAACTTGTTATTGATCTCTTAGAGAGTAAGGAACTTGCTTTTTCCAAATCTGCCCATGGGTTGGATCATGCACTCTTTAGGTATAATGCCTTGTTTAAAAATGATATAAACACTCCTAATGAGCATATTAGTGAAAAAGATGGTATAGCTTACCTTAGAGGCTATAGCCTATATGTTAACCCACTATGTTGTGACAACATTCCTCCTAAAGATGAAAATATCTTCTTGGAATATGAGAGTACTCATAAGGGTAAGGAATGTATAGTCTTGGAAGTTACTCGTTCTTCTACTTTGTGTGACTTTATTATTGAGAGTACTCATGGTGATGATTGGGAAACTAGTAGTGAGTACACACATGAGGGCACCTTAGTAGAAGTTGACTTGAGTGATACTTTTATCTACTCTCTATTTGTTTGATGATATGTATGTTATTGTAGAGAGTATGTCATTTAGTTTGGTTGGTGACCACGAAAAAGGGGAATGTTGTCTAGACCCGCGTCTATGGACACTCTTCCCATTTGACCCCGGGGCCAAATATGGAAATGGTGATGTTGGTACACCGAACTTATTGCTTGGTCTACATGACAAGCAAAGTATCACACCTGGTGAATCCCATAACAAAATCCTTCATATATCTTTCATTGAGTTTTAAATATTTAATTCAAATTCGTTGGTTATATTGCAAATATGTGCAACCTTGGCATGTTGACATGATTTGTTGTGCTAACCCTAACCCTCATGCCATGATGAGTTTGTATTTGTCTGTTCTCTCTTTAATTTTGCATGGTTTGGATTCGAGGTTGAATCCTTTTCAAGAAGGAGAGGATGATATGGGACAAATGGCCATCTTATCTTTTGATGACATCTTTATAGGCCAACACATAGAGTGTCAGTTCTTCTTCACCTTGAGGATACAAGAAAATGTATGGAGGACCTGTTTTGAGCATGCCATTAAACAAACCTATGTGTGGAAGAATGCGTGGGGGCTTACTTTTGATGCCAATTCGAGACTACAAGTTTTGAAGTGTGGCCCTATAGTGTTGGAGCATTGAAGAAGCACCCTTCATTAAGGGTATTTTGGGGATTAGATATGTTAAAGAAACAACCCATAACCTCCCCTTTCATTAAGGGTATTTTGGTCCATTATACTATATAATAATCTAGGCTATATATAGTCTCTTATTAATTTTTTTATCTTGAGTTGTTTAAGGATGATTTTTTGAAACATTGAAAAATCCTCTCTCTTGAGAGTAGAACACCTTAGGGCTTGGAATAGCCATTGTAGTTTGGGGCTTGGAAAAGCCAATATTGTACTTTGCTTGGAAGTGGTTGATCTTAAGGTATGTTGATTCCCTTAGCGGTTACCATAAGAGTGTGGTTTTTATTATTACATTTATTAGGGGTTAGTGTTTAAATACACTTGGTTCTTAACCTTGTAATAATCATGGTCTCACTATTTATCCTTTACTTTCTTGTAATCTTGTTGTGTTGTTCTTGTTTCCTACTCACTGAAGTTGTTCTTCTTCTTATTCTCCCTTTTATATGTTGTTAATCTAGTTTGGGTTGGATGGAAAATAGGTGTTAAACATCTTGTTATCTTCTCTTTCTTGTTCTTATTGTTAATCTAAGAGTGGTCATCAAATAAGTCCTTAGGTTCTTGAATTTGTGGACTGATTTCAGTGTGTATTTTGTGCCTTCCATTGTTGTTCTGGTATCATTAGGCTACCAAGTCTAAGATTAAATAAAGGAAAAACCCAAACTAAATGACCCATATTCAACTATACTACTCGTACCAACCAAAATTATACCTATTTCAGAACCCAATCCAATCCACCACCCAACAATGGTCAGCATATGACCAAGGCATACCACTCGTACCCTAGTATACAACTAGTACCCATCGTTAAAAGTTGTCCAGAACCCAAAATTCCATGAAATTTTCTAAGGTTCCTAAACCCAGGGTGTTTCATAGGGTTGCTACTAAAGCAATAGGTTTCCTATTACCTCTTCATCAACTTCTACAACAAAAGGTGCCATTTTTAGTACCGCTACTACTCAGAACTATCTCTATTCTCTTACTATCCATCAGGAGTCTAAGGCATCTCCTGATATTATTATTGGTGTGTTGAAACTCTTCTATCATGATGTGTAT
>JAPEIP010000006.1:138115070-138132343 GCA_026120095.1 Capsicum chinense | reverse complement strand
GCTTCATAAGGATTATGATATGAGTCTTAACTATCACACAGGTATGGCTAATATGGTTACTGATGCTCTTAGAAGGTTATTCATGGGTAATTTAGCTTATGTGGAGGAAAAGAAGCGGGAGTTAGTGAAGGATATTCATCGCTTCGCTAACCTTGGGGTTCGTCACTTGTAATCTAAGAATGGTAGTGTAATGGTGCAAGAAGTGGTTCGATCAGCTCTTGGTGCAGAGATTAAGGAGAAGCAAGTGCTAGATCCTGTCTTAATGAAAATCAAGAGTAAGGTTAGAGGGAAAAAGTTGGTGGTGTTTGAGATCAGTGGTAATGGTACTTTACGATACCAAGGGAGGTTTTGTGTTTTTGATGTCAACGGGTTGCGACAAAGGCTTTTGGCTGATGCTCTTAAGTCACACTACATTTTTCATCCCAGCTCGACGAAGATGTATCATGATGGTGGAATGTTATGAAGAGGGATATAGTTGATTTTATAGCCAAGTGCATGGTGTGTCAACAGGTTAAGGTTGAGTACATGATGCTTGGTGGGTTGTATCAAGAGATGAGTTTCCTGAATGAAGTGGGAGATGATCAATATGGATTTCATTACCAGACTTCCTCGGTCTCAGAACTAATTTGATTTGATTTGGTTCATCGCGGATAGGATGACTAAGTCTATGCATTTATTGCCAGCACGGACTACCTTTTCGGCAGAGAATTATGTCAAGTTGTAGCTTTAGGAGATTTTGAAGTTGAATGGGGTACCTGTCTCGATTATTTCTGATCGTGGTACGTGATACAAGAATTACAAGGACAACACGAATCACACTTCAGAATCAGTCCACAAGATCAAATATCCAAGGATCCTTTTGAAGACCACACTCAGATTCAAAAAACACCAACAAGAACACAATGTATTGATGTGTTTATCACCTAAAAACAGCTAACAACAAACTATGTTAACAACAAGATGAAGAACAACAACAATGGAACAAGAACAACAAGTCACGGATTTGAATTACAAGAACACAAACAAATGGTAACAACATAAACAAAATGGCTAGATAGTTAGACCTTGGTTGGTATAATCTTAAGAATCCAAGAATATGGTAATCTTGGACCCTTAACACTACACACAACGGTTAACCTAACTCCTACATTGACATAAGAGGAACTTTACCTCATCTAAACACCTACGTCTAAAGCCAACATTGCAACACAAGTAATATCTATACTTTTTGCCCTTATTTCGGTGTGGTGGCTATTCCAAGCCCTAAAACTAAAGGCGTTTCATGTTTCAAGTCTTACATCAATTAACAACTAATGATAAAAAGACCTAAAATGTTCTATTTATATTCTATTACAAGACAAGGCAAAATAACAATAATGCCCTTAAAGGGTGGGGTGGCCATGGAGTGCATTTGGACCCAATGATGTAACCAAAATACCCTTAATGAAGATGACCAAATCATGACCCATTAAGTGTTTTCTAAAACCATGAGTCCTCAAGTCTTTGATGCTCTAAGCAATCTTCCATACACGGCCTTGCTCGTGCTCAAAACAAGTCTTTCTTGCATATTCTTGTGCCCTCAGGGTAACCAAGTCTTTAGCCTTTAAATGATGACCTCCAATCATGTCTTACAAAATTAAGGTGGCCATTTGACTTGAATCAGTACGCAGTTTATATCTCGTTTCTGGCGGTCATTCCATGAAACGTTAGGGATTAAGGTTAGTCTGAGTACTGCTTTTCATTCCTAGTCGGATGGGCAAGTGGAGACAAATTTTTAGACATTGGAGGATATGATTCGAGCCTTTGTGATTGAATATGGTGGTGATTGGTTGAGCATCTACCTTTGGTGGAGTTTGCTTACAACAATAGCTATTATTCGTGTATTGGTATGGCTCCTTTTGAGACGTCGTATAGTAGGAGGTATAGATATCCTATTGGTTGGTTTGAGATTGGTGAGGGAGAAATGTTAGGCCCGAACATAGTTTATCAAGTGATTGAGAAGGTCAAGGTGATTCGGGATAGGCATAAAGCTTCCCAAAGTCACTAAAAGTCCTATACAGATGATAGGTGCAGAGACATGGAGTTTGAGGTTAGGGATAAGGTGTTATTAAAAGTATCTCCTATGAAGGAAGTGGTTCGATTTGGAAAGAAGGGGAAACTCTGTCCTCAATTTGTTTATCCTTATGTAATTTTGCGGAGAGTTGGCAATATTGCTTATGAGTTGGAGTTTCCATCTAGCTTAAGTTTGGTTCATCCAGTATTTCATGTTTCCATGTTGATGAAGTGTATTAGTGATCCTTCTTTTGTTATTTTTTTGGAGAGATTGGTTAATTCAGATTCTCTATCTTATGAAGAGGTACAAATTGAGATATTAGATAGGCATATTTGTCGGTTGTGTACAACGGATGTGGCTTCGGCTAGGGTTTTATGGCATAAACATAAGGTGGAAGAAGCTACTTGGTAAGTAGAAGAGGACATGAAGTACAAGTATCATATTTGTTTTCTTCTAGTGGGATTCGTGCATAAGGTATGTGTTATTCAACACATCTTTTTTTTTCTGAGTTTGTTAAAGAAAAGATTAACATCTGTGCCTCCTTGTTTTCAAACTTTGTTAAGAGGATATTTGATAATTCAAATAACTCTGGGTGTGGTAACCCCTACCTTATCTATCATTTTGGGATGAATGTTCCTTGTGGGAGAGACTGAAACATCCTAGGTTTTGATCCTTAGAAAATTTCTTGGAATTTCATTCTCTGGACCCAATATGACTCATGGGTACACGACGTATATTAGGGTATGAGTGGTATGGTCCTGTCGTATGCTTACCAATGTTAATTGATAGGATAGGCTTTGTCACTGAAATGGGTATGACTTGGGGGTATGAGTCATAAGGGCTTGGTACGAGTCTTATTAGGGACTTCTATAGTGGGCATTGTTTGATCCTACATGTACTCATTCTGACAAGGATATAGGTCATGGGTACCAATTGTATGTTGTGGTTATGACTTGGTTGGATGAGTTGTATACTAGACAATGCTTAATTCAAGGTTTGAGGCTTGAATAGGAGTGGTGGATCCTGATCTTATAAGATGGTATGACTCATATGGGTCAGTCGTATCCCTATGATAAGTTGTTAAAGTACTAAAATAGGGGTATTCTGGACATATCCCTACTTACCCTAACTTGGACCCACGACTTCTAATGCACTTAGGAGGTTAATTGCCCTATTAGTCTATTTATTAACACTTAGAAACTGTTCCAAAAAATCTCATAATTCTCTCAAGACTTTTAGGGCACGAAGGCTAAGGTTTCATCTTGAGGATTGCTTTGGGGATTGATTTTGTGATTTCTTTCCATCAATTATTCGGTATAAGGCATCATTCTCTTCCCTCATTGTAATTTCAACTAAATGCATGATTTATAAGATTGATTTCATTGTTTTACTATTTAATAATTATGGTTTCTAACTATTATTTGGGGGTTTTAATGCTAAATACTTGGTTATGGGTTCCTATGATTTTAATTATACCTTTATATGCATTAATGGTAGTTTTGGACAATAAGATCTGATGGTAATGATTTAATAGTCTTTGGAATTAGTTTTGGTGATATTATGCCCCGAAGGTGTTTGATAAAATGCTTATAAAGATATGTTCATTTCATTGACTTCTTTTAATGGAACTTTTGCATGTTTTAAACTTGGTAAAGAAACTATACATAGTTTTAATAGTTTCAAAAGGCTAAAGTCTATACCTAAGAAGAATGGCTCCTTTCGAATGTACTTTGACTATATGCAGTTGAACAAGGTGACGATCAAGAATAAGTATCCTCTTCCTCAAATAAATGACTTTTTTAACCAGTTTCAAGGTGCCAAGTGTTTCTCTAAGATAGATCTTTGGTCTGGGTACTATCAGCTAAAGATTAGGGATGTGGATTTCCTAAAATGGATTTTTGTACTTGGAATAGGCATTTTGTGTTCAGGTGATGTCATTTGGGTTGACTAATGCTTTGATAAAATTTATGGACTTGATAAATAAAGTGTGTTCAGGCAGTATTTGGATCTCATCATCATTGTGCTTATTGATGACATTTTGGTATGTTTGAAGAGCGAGGTGGATCATGGTAATTACCTTCATATGGTGTTGCAGACCTTAAAGGAAAAATAGTTGTATGCCAAGTTCTCTATATGTGAGTTTAGATAAATGTTGTGACTATCTTCGATCATAATTTCTAGTGAAGGGATTGTGGTGGATTCGCAAAAGGTTTTTGCGGTGAAGGGGTGTCCTAGGCCCATGACTCTATCTAATATTTTGAGCTTCTTAGGTTTAGGTGGGTATTATAGGTGGTTTATGGAAAGCTTTTCTTCGATAGCTGCTCCTTTGAAGAGGTCGACTCAGAAGAAGGTTAAGTTTTCTTGGTCGGATGCTTATCAAGGGATTTTTGAGAAGTTGAAGGATAAGTTGAATTCGGCTCTAATTCAAACCTTGCTGAAAGGCAATGATGGGTTTGTGGTATATTGTGATGCATCTCGAGTAGGGCTTGTTTTTTTTATGCAGCATAGGAAGGTGAAATGATGAGTAGGATAATGTTGTTGCCAATTGTGTTTGCTTCCAGGCAGCATTGTCTGTATAGTGTTCATGTGGATATCTTTTTTGATGAAAAGTGTCTTTACTTTATGTTCACTCAGAAAGAGCTTAATCTTAGTCAGAGAAGATGCTTAAGCTTCACAAGGATTATGATATGAGTCTTAACTAGCACACAGGTAACACTAATATGGTTACTGATGCTCCTAGAAGGTTATCCATGAGTAGTTTGGCTTATGTGGAGAAAGGGAAGCGGGAGTTAGTAAAGGATATTCAACGCTTGGCTAACCTTGGGGTTCATCTCTTAGACTCTAAGGATGGTAGTGTGATGTTCAAGAAGTGGTTCGACCAGCTCTTGGTGCAGAGATTTAGGAGAAGCAAGTGTTGGATCCTATCTTGATCAAAATCAAGAGTGATGTTAGTGGGAAAAAGGTGACAGTGTTTGAGATCAGTGGTGATGGTACTTTTCGATACCAAGGGAGGTTTTGTGTTCCTAATGTCGACGGGTTGCAAAAAAATATTTTCGCTGAGGCGCATGAGTCGCACTACATTTTTCATCCTGAATCAACAAAAATTTATCATGATGGTGCAATGTTATGAAGAGGGATATAGTTGATTTTGTAGAAAGTGCATGGTATGTCAACAAGTTAAGGTTGAACACATAAAGCATGGTGAGTTGTATCAAGAGATAGAATTACCCAAATAAAGTGGGAGATGACCAATATGGATTTCTTTACTGGTCTTCCTCAATCTCATAACTAATTTGATTTGAATTGGTTCATCGTGGATAGAAACTAAATCTATGCTTTTTTTGCCAGTGCGGACTACCTTTTTGTAGAGGATTATGCAAAGTTTTATCTTTAGGAGATTGTGAAGCTACATGGGGTACTTGTCTCGATTATTTATGATCGTGGTATGCAGTTTACATCTTATTTTTGGTAGTATTTCCATTAAGGGTTGGGGACTAAAGGTTAGTCTGAGTACTGCTTTTCATCCACATCGGATGGGAAAGTGGGGAGAACTTTTTAGACATTGGAGGATATGCTTCGGGTCTATGTGATTAACTATGGTGGCAATTGGTTGAGCATCTACCTTTGGTGGAGTTTTCTTACAATAATAGCTGTCATTTGAGTATTAGTATGGCTCCTTTTGAGGCATTGTATAGTAGGATATGTAGATCTCCTATTGGTTGGTTTGAGATTGGTGAGGCAGACAAGTTTGGCTCGGACATGGTTTATCAAGAAATGGAGGAGGTCAATGTAATTTGGGATAGGCATAAAGCTTCCTAAATTTGCCAAAACTCCTATACAAATGATAGGTGTAAAAACATGGAATTTGAGATTAGGGATAAGGTGTAAAAACTGGGGCCTTTCAGCCGGGTGTACTAAACCCATATCGCCCGTGGATGGTTTAGAATGGCTAAGATACACAACCCAGGTAAAGGCTTTCAATGCATGCTAAACCCGGTTCCCTTTCTCAGCACTTATATATGTATGGTTGTATGCATTATTGATGGTTTTACTTGGTTTTATAACTGGCATTATTTTATCCTTATCTAGTGATTCATGCTAGTGGTCACTTGCTAACCCCATCTACTGGCAATTGCATACCCATGCTATATAAGAACTAGCCATTCTACTCCTCCTATTTAGCACACAGATTCAGTATCATCATTTGGACTGAAGTAGTGAGCTTTCATCCTTTCGGGAGGCATCATTTCATGATATGAATTTCTTTAGACACTTTTCTCTTATTTTTGATATTTATTAGTCTTGGCCATGGTTAGGGGAATATCCCAACCAGATTTACTTACTCTTTTGGATAGAGGTTTTGTGGTACATCTGTGGGTTATTATGGGTGGGATTGTTATTGGTGTCTGTCTTGGCATTGGAATAGGCAGGTGGGCTGGCACCATATCATAGGATTTCTGACTATTCCATCCTATTGTATTTCGGGATTAATCATATTATATTTTGTTATTCCCTTTGGATATGGTTTATAGTTTGGTTTGGTATGGTTGGGTGGTTGGTGTGGTATGGTTGGCTCGATTGGGTCAGTTATGGTTGTGATCTTATCCTAGAGTCTTAATGAGAACAATTAGCTATCTTGTTAAATGTTTGATATTCAGCCCATCTAAGGTTGGATATAGGTGGTTGGGTTAGGTAACATGGGGTGGTACCCTATCTTGGTTGGACTTGGGGTGCTCATTACGACAACGGTTGGGTTTAGGTCATGTTACACTCAACAATGGTCAATCTCTAAACTAGGCCATCGGCTTCTAATGCTCAGACTTCACCTACTTACAACCTATGCAATGAGATATAAGTCCGCTACGTCTATTTTCATAATACTACTCCAGTAGTGCTGCCTTAAATCTTTATACATCTTAGTTATCCGAAGATGTCTAAAGTATCTACAACTATGAGTTTCTCGCAATATTAACAGAATTAAGTCTCCAACCCTAAAATATAAATGCAACCATAATATCTCAGAATACCTTCAGAATTCATAGTAGCCTTTATGGACTCACCCCAGCACCTGATTGCAGAAGCCATAAAGTCTATTATCCTTAAGCTAATGGCTTTGAATCTACTCTCTTGAGGTAGACATCTTCAACACTAGCAAGTATCCTCTTGGATTCACAAATATCAAGTTGAACCTAAAGTTGGCTATAGACTGGGTGTCCTACATGAATAATTGCTCTAAAATTGAAATTGAAGAAAAGTTTCCCATATTCACCATCTTCCATCTCAAAGTGTCTGCTACTGAAACACCATGGATTCTGATCCTTAGAAATTTCTTAGGTTTTGGAGTTTCTGGACATCATACGACTTACCATCTAGTCGTATGGTACAGGTATGGGTCAGGTGACCCAGTCGTATATTTTTCAACGTTGGGTGGTATTAGGTGGTTCATTACTAGTATGGGTACGACTAGGTTGGTATTAGTCTGTAACATCCTGTATTTTGTTTGTACTTGTTCCAATTATATGGAACCTGGTATAGCCTTGTAGCATAGGTAACATATAGATTTGTTATGTAAGTATTAATGGTGTAGATGGAATTATAGATGTTGCCCGTACAGTTTAATGTGATGTGACCAATTTAACGTCGATACAACTATTTAAACTTGAGATCATAAGTTTGTATTTAAATCTGAAGTTTAAAGTGACCAAGTGTGTATAAGTTGTAAGTTAGATTAAGGTGATTAGGCGCTGGAAATGGAATAAAATATTGAGGTGCTTGCTTGACTTAATTAAGCTAGTAGGTAAGTCAACTACTTAAGATTTTTGGACCAAATTAATGGACCCATGGCTATGGACCAGATTTGAGCCTATGCTAATGTACTCATTTAGGTCCAAATTGAATAAAAGAAGAAGAAAATGGAAAAAAGGTCCAATGCTCAATTCTGCCAAGGCCCAAATATAATTAATCCCAACTAAGAAATTAAGCAAGTAGGTGCATCACCTACTTTGACATTTTGAGCTGCTTGAACTCCTTAAGTAGGTGCATCACCTACTTGGACGAATTTGATTAAATATTTGGTCCGAAATCAGCTAGGTGGATGGCCAAAAATAGAGGCTTTATAAGAAGAAGTTACTGGTCATTTCCCTCATTATTAAGTCATAAAAAAGGGTTACACTTCACAAACTCTCTCTACTTCCTTATAAGAAACTAGGAGCAACCCTATTTTTCTTTCGAGTGTTCTTGAAGAAACCCCAACCTTTGCAGCCCAAGGTAAGTGAAAACACATATGTTTTAGCTTAATTATAGAGAATTACAGATGTATTATTATTGAAAACTCAAGAGATAATGAGTTTAATAATTAATTGCTACAATGAAAGGAATTTAGGGCTATTTTGTGCGTATATGTTATAGGCTGGTTTTTGTTGGAGAAAGGTGTGACTAATTCGGATTGAAATATAAAAGAAAGGTATGGTGGTACACCACCAAACTAATTATTGCATTTGTTACTGCACAATCTATTTTGCGTATTTTTTTGAATGTGTAATGAAGCTGAAGTGGTTTCTGTGAATCGTATAAGAACATGTATGGTATGTGGGTGTAATTAGAGGAGAAAAAAGGTTAAGATAACACCCATGATAAATAGAGTAAAGGCTTACTGCCCAATTGTTGTTTCGGTGAAGTTAAATAACCAAACTGTGACGGTTGGTTGCTAATATTAGTTTGTCATATATTTTATTGTAGATAAGTAATCTAAAAGGGCGGGAGGTTGAGTTGGGATGGTATTGAAGTTGTACAACCAGGTATGTAAGCCATACTCTATTTTTCACTCTTTGGCATGAAATCAGACATTTATTCCATCAAGTAAGCTACCCAGGTTATCTATAACAAGTAATACATAATGGCAACACATTATATTCCATGTAGCCAATGACCTTGTTCCCACTCTCTAATGTGTTAAAACTCCTTGATACATGCTTATTATTTGACCTGCACATCTATTTTCACCAGAAAATTTCAGAAGTTCTCTATTTACTCAAATAAGACCCATGTGTATTTTCAGCTTCTAAACACTTCATTTTGTGTGCCAATAGCTCCCTACCTCATCATTTTTGTATTAATTATCCATTAATATGTCTCTTATTAGTAGATTATTGGTTCAAGCTACTATAATGTGATGAACACCAAAGTAATAATCTCAAAGAATAAATAAACTATGTAACGCAAATCTGTAAAATGAGTGGCAGCTCAGGGGCATAATCCTAACATGGGCCGATCTCGATACCTTTATATGTGGGTGGAAGCTCAGGGGTATAAGCGTAGCATAGGATGATCCTAATCTTTATATGTAGGTGGCAACTCAGGGGCGTAAGCTTAGCATGGGCTGATCCAAATTTATCTACTTACCACTGATCAGCTGGTCATTTGCATTATATATGGCTTACAAAGATTATGAAGTAAGAAAGGTAAAAAACTAAAAAAAGGAACGTAATGTATATAGTCCCACAAGTATATATAAAGGTGGTCTACTAGTACTACTTATACAATTGTATCTGATTTCTATTGAGCTCTTGTATCGTGTGTTGTTACCTTCAGGCTTACATATTCAGTACATATTTTCATACTGACTTCCCTCATGGAGAACCTGTATTTCATGCTGTAGGCACAGGTACTTCAACTCATACAACTCATTAGTAGGAGCACAGGCTTTTTTAGTGACTATTGGTGAGCTCCAGGTTGATTCGGGGCTTTCCAAGTCTGTTCCATATACTTTGGTATTATGCAGTGAGTCAAGAGTAGGGCGGGGGTCTGTCTTGACCCGAATAAGTCTATGTATCTTTTAGAGGCTTTGTAGACTAATGTAAAGTTATGGTAGTGTTTGCCTTAGAAGTGGTGGCCCCAACGGCCAAGTGTTGTATACAGTTTGTACTTTCCTAGATAATTATTCTGATTGATACATAATATCATGTTGGTTAGAATATTTGGTTGTCATAGTTACATGCATGAGAAGTACAAGGTTATGAATTGGATCTCTCGGGCCTTTATGGCTATGGGTGCCTGTCCTCCCCAATAGGAGTTGAGCCGTGACATAGTCGTATGGTGATACGGGGGTACAAAGCTATCCAATACGTTCTAGACCATTCACACGAAGCCAAGCTCCGGAGTTAGAAAAACTACAAGTCATGTTCATGCAAATGGTCGTGTGTGAATTGGTACTTGATCCGCCAAAGTGCTTAGATATTTTTAAGTGTGAAGAAGAGCCTTGAAGTGTAATAAATTACACTCCAAGGGCGCCCCATAACTAAGGGTAGGAGGGTCATTAGTCCTTCATTTTGTGTGCAATATAAATAGTTGCTAGTAGGGTTATTTTCAGCACTTAGTTCATACTTCATATTTCACAACAACAAGTCTTGCAACATTGAACATTTCTTTCTCTCTAGTTCTTAATTGTAGAACCTGAAATCTGTCCAACAAAGTGTAGTTACACTTGTGTTGTTTCTTGGCTAGAAACTTGAGATCTTGAGGTTCATGAGTTCCTCTTGCTCTAAGTAAGAACTTGGTACTGAAATCTTGGGGTCTTAGGGTCCTGATACTGGTGTACAAAGCTGTCCAATACGTTCTCGACCATTAACACGAAGCCAAGCTCGGGAATTACAAAAACTACAAGCCATGTTCATGCAAATGGCTGTGTGTGAATTGGTACTTTATCCGCTAAAGAGATTAAATGTTTTTAAGTGTGAAGAGGATCCTTGAAATGTAATAAATTACACTCCAAGGGCGCCCCATAACTGAAGGATAGGAGGGTCATTTGTCCATCATTTTGTGTGTAATATAAATAGATGCTAGTAGGGTTGTTTTCAGCGCTTAGTTTATACTTCATATTTCACAACAACAAGCCTTTTAACATTGAACATTTCTCTCTCTCTTGTTCTTGAGAGTAGAACCTGAAATCTGTCCAACAAAGTGTAGTTACACTTGTGTTGTTTCTTGGCTAGAAACTTCAAATCTTGATGTTCATGAGTTCCCCTTGGTCTATGTAAAAACTTGGTGCTGAAATCTTTGGGTCTTAGGGTCCTTTCTTCAAGTTAGGGTTCATAGATTATAAGATATCTTTGTGTCAAGTTACTATCTTTCATTTTTGTACTCTTGAAACTATTGCAGTAATTTAGTGAAGCCGTGTGGGGCTGATTTCGATTTACTATAGTTCCTTCCTTTTTTTGTTCTTGTTGTTAAAATTGTACTCTTTGTAATCTTTCATCTTGTTGTCATTGTAATTTTGAAGTCTAGTGAAGCTGGGTGTGGCCTATTTTGATTCACTAGCACCTTGTTGCTCATCTTGTAGTTCTTGTGTTAGCTTGTTCATCTTGTTGTTGCTGCTAGATTATTCTATTGTGGACTTGATAGTGCATCATTTGGTACCAAATATATCTTTGATTTTGTTCTACCAAGATCAATATTGGCCTTAAGACCTTGAAAACAACGGAAAAAAAAAACTGAAATCTGAAAATTCCAGAAACAGTCCAATCTGCCACCTTTGTGTTCTTGGCCGAAAATTTTGTTGTGTTGATGTATGGGCCGAGATTTTCTTTTCTTTACTAGATCTTGTAGTATTTTGCTTTTTTAGAGTGTTCCTAGTGTGGGTTTCTTTCTCACTAACACTAAAGGTGTCTAAATCTAAAGTTGAGCTTAAAATATTGGCCATATGTTGTGACTTGTTGTTGACAATTGGTGATGTTGTGTCATGTTTTTGAAGAAGGTGTTGTTGTGATCTTGAAGGTTGTTTTGGTGTTCATCTAGTTCTTTATCTTTTCTTAAAACTTAACACAATCAAAAAGTGAAATATAAATTCAAGAGGTGAAGCTGAAAATTGTAAAGATTGTTGTGAGAAGCCTTGAACCCATAACTTGCTAGACTAAACTTCTACTTTCCAGCAACTTTTTCTTATTTCAAGAACCTTGTGTTGTGGGACAAGATACTTTTGTTATTTGAAGACATGTTTTCCCTCCAAAACCAATTGTCATCCTTTCCAAATTGTGTAAAGAATTAAATTTCAGAATTAGTGCTTAAATTGTGTGGTACCAAGACCAATTGCATGCTGCCACGTCACCCATTTTCTACTATACACGTCACCTATTTGCTACTGCTCACGTCATTAATAAGCTCAAATTTAGGTTTTTCTAGTTTCTAATTGTTGATTTTTAGTTTCATTACTTGGTTCCAGAACTAATTAACAAGGTAGTACACTCCTACTAGGTTGTCAATTAGTCCTTTTGAGTTCCTTTGTTCATGTCCACATTTATTTGGGTGCTTTTATTCGTTTGAATATGTTGTAACTTCTTAAATCCAGTCCTTCGAGAATTCTTTGAATTTCAAACAAGAATCTACTCTTGAAAAGAGCTTTAGTCATATCTTAAGGATTCACGGTTACTAGCCAATCTACAACACTTGTGGAGCTCAAGTGTGAGTGAACCGAGAGAGTGTGAGTGAGGAGAGTTTAACGCTAACTTGTTTTCTGATTGCGTAGGTGACACCTTGACATAGAAGGAAGAACATCCCAAAGTAGGGGTACTACGGAACAAGAAACTATGAAGGCCACACTTGAGGCCATTACCAGAATTTTAGAGAAGTTGAACACAAGTTGGGGCAATGAGGGGAGACTTGACTATGATAAGTGGGAGATTGGAGCAATCGGAGAGTCAAAGAAACTCTCGTCCATCTACTCCTTATCATATTCCTTCAAGTGGGCATGAAATAACTTCATCCACCACTGTCTCACCCGAAATATTGCACCAAATAATGAATCTCCTAGCCCGACTAAATGACACAAATCATACCACTACTTTCCATCCAAACCTAGAAGCGAATAGGCCTCGCCATTCCCAAACTCCTCCAGTCCCACAAGAAAGATTTGGCCGTCCATTAACCCCACAAAATCTGAACCTACCTTACCAAACTCCACCAAATCAAATACCACCTCCTCAACAAATCCCAATTCCTCAAATCACCAAAACCGACCAGCTCACTTTGAGAAACATGGTAGAGAGGAGTATGATGGATATGGACTCTTTGAGGATGCTTACATGAGGAAGGGGGAGCTGAGGGGGGGAAATGTTAATCCAAGAAGGTACCGAGGGTATGGAGAAAGGATAAACCAACACCAAGAAAGAGATGTATGCCCAAATACCATCAAATTGAGCTTACCTATATTGAAGGGTGAAAGTGACCCCGAGGCCTACTTAGCATGGGAATCAGATTCTGACTAAGTTTTCCAAGTTAATGATATCTCGGAAGAAAAGAATGTTGTTATGTCATAGCTCATTTTAAGGGTTATGCCAACACTTGGTGGGAGTACGTCAAGTGTTTTGGTGATGAATTAGTTGATGGGCAGCCACCACCTTGGTTTCGGTTAAGGTACTTCATGAGGAAACGCTACCTTCCTGAGAGCTATCGCCATGAATTTCTTGCTAGATTCTACAACTTACGTTAAGGAAATAAAAGTGTGATGGAATATTATGATGAGTTTCAACAAATCATGTTGAAACTTGATCATTGTGGGGAACAAATCAGTCATGACATTATCCGATTCAAGTGTGGGTTGAAAAAAGAGGTCTCCACTCATTTAACACTTCACAAGTTTGATACGTTGAAGGTATTTTCCAAGAGGCTCTTGTGATTAAAAGGAACTTAAAGAGAGATTGTCATTCAAGGCAAGGGGGAAATCCACCTCGTGTTGGCCTAGAAGCAAGGATATGGTTCAATCCTCTTTGGGTTGGCCCAAAAACAACGACCAACCCAACACTACAAGGCTGCCCGAGCCCAAAACAATCCACAAAATTTCTCCAAAACAAGAAGTTCACAAGTATCCTAACCCAAAAGGATTCCAAATTTCAAGTTCCAAGGTTGGGGACATATATCCAATGAATATCCAAATAGACACAACGTGATCCTATGGGAAGCGAGATTGTATTACCTTGGTGAGGAGGTGGGTGTTAAAAAAGAGAAGGATGAGGACGAGCCTTAAGATAGAGAGGAAACTAAAAATAGGCCACTTGATGATGATGATGATGTTGGTGAAGTTATTTACCCACAAGAAGATGAGTGTGAGGTTGCAAACTGTGTAGTTAGACACACTATGATTAGTAAGGAAATAGATGACCCTATCCAAAGGAAAAATCTATTCCATACTAAATGCCTTGTAAAGGGGAATGTGTGAACTTTGGTGATTGATAGTGGTAGTTGTGCGAATGTCATTAGTGTTGCTATGGTGAACTTTCTGAAATTACTAACTACACTTCATACTAGTCCTTAAAATTTGCAATAGGTGAACAAATATAGCGAATTGAAGGTCATGAGGCAATGTGTGATATGGTTTAAAGTAGGAAACTACCAAGACGAAGTACTTTGTGATGTGATACCAATGCACGCATGACATTTTTTTTAGGTAGACCTTGGCAATATGATAGGTCTACCTAACATGATGGGAGGTCTAACCGATATTCACTTGAGAAGGATGGTCGAAAGGCTACTCTTTATGCTCTTTTGCCATCTCAAGTGAACGAATTATATCAAAAGATGAGAGAGTTGAATGAGAAGGGAAAGAAACCCAAAAATGGTAAAATAGAGGGGAAAACTGTGAGCGGAGCAGTAGGGTTTTTCGGGACTGCCTGAAAATCAAATGGGCAAGAAAACATGATGACGTTGCCTAGAAAGAAGGAACTCTTCTTGGATTATGATGTGGACACGCCTATGCTCCTTTTGGCTAATTGTTTTAACACTAACCCCACTAATTCTTCCATTTCTCCTTTTATTTGTTGTATGTTGCAAGATTATGAAGATGTATTTCCCAAAGAACTTCCGCAAGGATTTCCCCCGCTTCGGGGAATTGAGCATCAAATTGACTTTGTGCCGGGCTCACAATTGCCAAACAAGCCAGCTTACAGAAGCAACCCTACAAAAACCCAAGAATTGCAATGTTAAGTTGAGGAACTCCTCAACAAAGGGTATATCAAAGAGAGCATGAGTCCGTGTGAGGTTCCAATATTACAAGCGCTTAAGAAAGACTGAACATGGCGTATGTGTGTGGACTGTCGAGCCATCAATAACATTACGGTAAAATATCATCGCCCTATCCCTAGGTTAGATGATATTCTTGATGAATTGAATGGTTAGTGTTTATTTACCAATATTGATTTAAGGAGTGGCTATCACCAAATAAGAATGCAACCCACTGATGAATGGAAAACTGCCTTCAAGACCAAATTTTGTCTCTATGAATGGATAGTCATGCCATATGGCCTAACAAATGCTCCAAGTACTTTCATAAGGCTAATGAATCATGTGATAAAGCCATTTATTAAAAATTTTGTTGTTGTATACTTTGATGATGTCTTGATCTATAGTAAGTCAATAGATGAGCATGTGAAGCATTTACAATGTGTGTTTGATGTCCTTAGAAAGGAAACATTGTATGCAAATCTAGAAAAGTTCTCCTTTGGTGTTAATGAAGATTTTTTCTTGGGTTTTGTTGTTAGTTCAAGAGGGGTCGAAGTGGATGAGTCCAAGATAGACGCTATCAAAAATTGGCCAACCCCGCAAACCATTAACGAAGTAAGAAGCTTCCACGTGTTGGCTAGTTTTTATAGAAGGTTTGTCAAAGGATTTAGCATCATAGCTGCACCCTTGACCGCAGTCATTCGGATAGACCAACCCTTCAAGTAGGGTGAAGAGTAAGCTAAGGCTTTTGAAACCTTGAAAGCTATGCTTGTTTCCGTGCCTTTATTACAATTGCTCAATTTTGATAACAAGTTTAAAGTTGAGTGCGATGCTAGTAAAGTAGGCATAGGGGTTATTTTGATGCAAGATTTAAAACCCATTCCTTATTTTAGTTAAAAGCTCAAAGGAGCAACTCTAAACTACTTCATGTATGATCTAGAGTTGTATACGTTGATTCGAGCCTTTGCCACTTGGCAGCACTATTTATGGCCCAAGGAGTTCGTGATCCGAACGGACGATAAATCCTTGCAGCATCTTCGGGCACAAGACAAGCTTAAAAAACGGCATGCCAAATGGATTGAGTTTCTTGAAACCTTCCCTTATTTTATTCAATACAAAAAGGGTAAGGACAACGTAGTATCCAATGCTCTTTCTAGAAATCACGTTCTTGTGTCAACATTATCTTCAAAATTGATAGGTTTTTAGAGTTTGAAAGAATTGTATCCCGAGGACCCTCACTTTGCTCCTGTCTATAAGGAATGCGAAGAAATAGGTAGGGATAAGTGGGATTCAGCTAGGGTTCTAAATCCCTATGTGATGTGGGAAAAACGAGAAGGACACGAAACAACTCCAAAATAGTCCACTAATCTCAAGGATTTGAGGTCTAAGATGGAGACCACTGTCAGATTCACTACAACCAAACAATAACAAGATAAAGAGGTGTGTTTTCAACACCAAAACATCCAAAATACACACTGAACAAGATGAACACATTGACCACAAAATTCAGATTCAACAAAGACACAAAACAGTCGACTACAAATTTGAAATGTTAAGATAGATAAATAGACCAAATGAGGCAATAATATTAACAACCCAAGAATTGTTACACTCTTGGACCTTTAATACTACACACAACACTAACCTATATCCTACGTAGGAAAAAGAGTGACCTTGATCTCTCAAGGCATCCAACGTTTCCAAGCATTAATCCAACACGAGAGATTCCACCTTCAAGTTGAAAATCCTAGTTACATGGATTTCGGCTATGAGATCCTTTCTCATAAGAGAAAAATATTTCTAAGTGTGATACAACATCAATATTCAGCCAAGTCTGATGAATGAAACCCTAGAAGGTTGTATTTATAGTGTATTACAAGAATAGTGTGAAATGTCCAAAATGACCCCTTAGTCAAAGTCTTCAAGTGGGCTCCCTTGGAGTGCATTGTATGGATGGATTTTGGAGCCTATTTTAGGCCTTCCTTTGCACTTCACGTGTACACTCCAATTCTTGGGTCAATTCACTCTTGCACTCACCCACCTTCGTGGTCGTACCCGTATCATCCTCCCCTTCTTTAAAAGGATTAGACCTCGAATCCTTACCTTGAAAATTCAAAAGAGAAGAAAAACAAGTACACATCGTCATGGCATGAGGGTTACTGTTACTGTAACAAAAATCAATCTAACAAATAACATCATCATGCCTATGTTGTACACACTTGAAGTACAACCA
>JAPEIP010000006.1:138098245-138114970 GCA_026120095.1 Capsicum chinense | reverse complement strand
GGCCTTCCTTTGCACTTCACGTGTACACTCCAATTCTTGGGTCAATTCACTCTTGCACTCACCCACCTTCGTGGTCGTACCCGTATCATCCTCCCCTTCTTTAAAAGGATTAGACCTCGAATCCTTACCTTGAAAATTCAAAAGAGAAGAAAAACAAGTACACATCGTCATGGCATGAGGGTTACTGTTACTGTAACAAAAATCAATCTAACAAATAACATCATCATGCCTATGTTGTACACACTTGAAGTACAACCAAGAATCCTTTAAGTTTATCGTGAAAATCTTAGTACAAATGTCACAAAGGAAGTGACTATGATGAACATCAATAAATAATGAGCATGGGCCAAGACAACTCCTACCATACCCTAAGATGGTACTGGGATTAAATGGGAGAAGTAGCCATGTACATGGGTTTCGGCCACTCTCACTTCCCCTAAGGTGTCTTCCTCAAAATTAGGCATACCCCTAGATCATTAGTGGAAATATCATGAGCACAAAGAGGGTAGAGAAAGGTGTCACACAAGATAACTTCAGCTATGGTGTCGTTATGTATGTACTCACTAGCTTCAAGTCCATCACCACTAGTATGCTCAACATAGGGAACACATAAAGAAGAAGTAGATGGAATTTATAAGCATGCAACACCTTTTATTTCAATAGAATAATCCCCACATATATAAAAATCACCATGGGTAGTAAAGGAACTATTCACAAAAACATTTTTACAAGAACAATCACATTTCGGGTTTCCCAAGTAATCAAGCAAATCATGGTCATCTTCACCCGATTGACTATTCTTTTTCAAGACTACACATTTCCTACCCTTAAGAGTACTCTCATCTTCCAAGAAGAGGTTTCCATCTTGAGGAGGAATGTTGTCACACCATAGTGGGCTAGCATATAGGCTATAGATTCCAAGACAAGCTATGCCATCAACATCACTTGCACCACTAGGTTCATTAGGAGTAAATAAACTATCTTCAAACAAGACATTGTGCCTAAAGAGTGAATGATCTAACCCGCGGATAGATTTGGAACTTTCACTCTCTAAGGTATCATTATCAAGTTTCAAAGATATGTGAAGCATATGATTAACCCTATGAGCCAAACAAACATTAGCATCTTTACAACAACATAGGCTCATAGGTTCACTCCTTTTTCATTGTCCAACATCTTTAATCCTTCACTCACTTGAGATTCATTAATCACATCACATATATCCTCAAGTGGAGGAAAGGTTTTACTCACAAGTTGGGCAGAAACTTCCTCCGGAAAGCTCTCAACACAAGGTTCTTGGAAAATTTGATTTTGTGGGTAGAGTTTGGGTAGCAATTGGCGTACAATTTCAGTGTACCATTTCATATCTTCAATATTGTCACTGATACCATCACATGTGGCATTGAAATTATGGGCAGCCATTGTACCTAACAAAAAGACACAACAAACAAAGAAAACAAACAAACTTGTTAGATCAAAAATGCCTCACCACACTTCCACTCTCGGTTTTACCTCACACTTGGTTTCACAAGTGTTGAAAGCCAGCTTGTACTTTATAAGTGATTGAGTTTCAAGTCTACTCTTGTACCGGAATGGATTTTTTTTTGAAACTAAAATAAAATCTTATAGGACTTAAGAAGTAACAACGAATTCAAAAAGATAAAAGTACACACCAATCGTAAACACGAACAAACAGACACAAAACTAACTTACAAGCTAGTAGGAGATTACTAGGTAGTCAATTAAACGAATTAAGAGACAATAAAATGAAACTAAGAAATTTAAAATTTGAGCAAAAATTATTACATGAACAGTAAAAATGATGATGTGGAAATCACGTATTGGTTGCGGTTTCTCAATTTTATATTTCAATTTCAAGTCTTGGTCCCATTGTAATTTGGGAAGGATTACAATTGGTTTTGGAGGAAAAACACAAGTCTTAAATTTCTACAAGTCCACTCTTAAAAGGATGACTTTTTTCTTGTACTAGTCCTACAAGACAAGGTTCTTGAAACAAGAAAAAGTAGTTTGTCCCAAAAAACAAGGTTCTTGAAATAAGAAAAACCTGAAAATTAGAAGTCTAGTCTAGGGAGTGTTGGGAAATGGTTGATAAAGTCTTTTGTGGTTGTAGGAAAAGTCTTTGAGCCACAATTCTTACACCTTAAATCTTGGATTTATGCCTTGAAAGACTAACATCAAATCACACTCTCTTTCTTCAACTTATAAGATCAACAACCACCTTTTATTCAACAACATATAGAGATGGTGATGAACACCAAGAACACCAACTTTGAGTCTTGAAGTTCTAAGGTTTAAGTTGGACCCCAAAAATCAAAAACACTTTTCCAAGCTTAAAATCCATCACACAATCTCCACAATACACGTTCAAACCTTGAACCAACAACACACCACACGTCCAAAACAGTCCAAACTTTAAATCCGCCACAATAATACCAACAACAATCTGTCAAGTCCAAGTTCACAATAAGAACATCAACGACAAAGGCTCAAATCAAGATATAGACTCAAAGTGTTAGTGAAGAACAATCCTAACACTAGAAACACTTAAGACAATTAAAAATCTTGGCCAAGACACAACAAGAACATAATTTTCAGCCAAGAACACAAAGTGGACAGACTACTATTTTCTGGAATTTTTTTTCAAGTCTTAAGCCCAAGATTAATCTTGTTAGAAAAAAATCAAAGATGGATTTGATACCAAATAATGCGGGAAAAACAAGAGGAACATGAAACAACTCTAAAGTAGTCCACTAATCTAAAGGATTTGAGGACTAAGATGGAGACCACTCTCGGATTCGCTACAACCATATAATAACAAGATAAAGAGGTATGTTTTCAACACCAAAACAGCCACAATACACAATGAACAAGATGACCACAATGATTACAAAATTCAGATTCAACAAAGACACAAAATAGTCCACTACAAATCTGAAATGTAAAGATAGATAGACAGACCAAATGAGGCAATAATATTAGCAACCCAAGAATTTTTTTTACTCTTGGACCTTTAATACTACACACAACACTAACCTATCTCTTACATAAGAATAAGAGGGACCTTGATCTCTCAACGCACTCAATGTTTCCAAGTATGAATCCAACATGAGAGATTCCACCCTCAAGTTGAAAATCCTAGTTATATGGATTTCGGCTATGGGAGCCTTTCTCATAAGAGAGAAATGTTTCGAACTATGATACAACATCAATATTCATCCAAGTTTGATGAATGAAACCATAGAAGGTTGTATTTATAGTATATTACAAGAATAGTGTGAAATATCCAAAATGACCCCTTAGTCAAAGTCTTCAAGTGGAGTCCCTTGAATTGCATTGTATGTACTGATTTTGGAGCCTATTTAGGCCTTTCTTTGCACTTCACGTGTACACTCCAAGTCTTGGGTCAATTCACACTTGCACTCACCCATCTTTGTGGTCGTGCCTGTATCACTATGCCAAGTTTGATGGCTACTTGTTTAAAGGTAGACGATTGTGTACCCTCAAGTTCTTAAAGAGAGTTGTTTGTGAGAAAAGAACACAATGGCGATATAATGGGTCACTTTGGGATCGAAAAGACACTTGGAGGAGTAGAATAGTCAGTTCCTGTATCGCATAGGGATACATCCACCTGAGGATGGGTCAGTGGGTGAACACTAGCAAGTACTCAGAATAAGGATAAAATAATATCATCCAGTAAAACCAAGTAAATCGGCCATATGAATATGCACCATACATATATATATATATAACCAAGCTGAGAAAGGAAGCCGGGTTTAGCATGTATTTGAAATTATTAACCTGGGTCTGTGTAGCTGAACCATCCTAAAATCACCCATGAGATATATGGGTCCAGAGTAACCCCCTAAATGGGACTCAATGTGTACAGCCCCATGAATCGTAGAAACCATAAAAGTAGGGGATTCGCAAGTACCCTTTTCTATCCATGATACATATGTAAAGTTTACTTAGAGGATTCACGTGTACCTTATAGTATCATATATGGTCGTTATGACCAACCCCAGATATCGGTAAACATGAGTTTCCAGTGTCCGTTCATTGGATTCTTACCTTAACAATTAGCTATCACACCCCATCATTATTGCATAATTAAAACCATTTTCAACCGACCAAACCATTATTCCATTATTATTAACCAAGGCTATACTTAGTGGTACCATCATATCGACTATAGCTTGCAAGCAATGTCCTAAGCCAGCCTTTTTATGTAAAGGGATTCCCATATACCAATTGATTACATTATTAAGTTAACTTGGAGTATTCCCATGTACCCGACAAGTGTTCCATTATTAAGTTTGCTTGGGGGATTCCATTATACCCCCACAAGGAAGTTTAATTAACCATAACCATGACCACCAAACCATTCCATTTAACCATTCCAAACTATTTAAATTATATATACCATGTAGGGTTCCATTACCAAACCATACCATACAATAGTTCCATTAAAAGTCCAATAATATAGGAAAAGCATTATTATAGGCATTTTATCAAACATGTTGGGGGCGTAGTGTTTCCAAAACTAATTCTAATTACCAATTAACCATTCCCATGAAACCAATTATTTAAACCACCATTAATGTATGTAAGAACATAATTAAAACATGGGAAAATCATAACCAAACCTTTAATACCGAAACTCCAACACATATTTGGAAATCCCAAAATCATACAATAATCATACCATAAAAACATTGTGCAACTAATGCCTTTAGTTGGAGCTAACAATAAGGGAGAAGTATCTTTTCTTAGATGATGAAAATAATGGAGAGAAATTGCCTAATCAAGCCACTTAGTGAAACCCTAGTCTTTATTTATCCAAGAGCTTTAGAGATAATTGTAGAGTGTTTAAGAGAGTTTTCTAAGTATTTAATAATAGAATAATAGGGTAAATAAGCTCCAAAATGATATAGAAGTCGTGGGGCCTTAATAGGTTAAGTGGGCAAACGTCCAGATTGCCCTTACTTAAACTGCATCAAAATCTCATCATAGGGTACAACTATACCATACCGATCATACCCTTCTAATATGAGTGATACCCACCATCATACCTTAGACCTCCTCATTTGACCCAATATTGTCCAACATATAATTTACCCAAACAAAGTCATACCCAAGAATATGACTAGTACCCTTGACTCATACCCCTAACAGAATAGAATCATAAGAGGTTTGAATATTATCCATTATATGAGTCCATGGTATGACTCATACCATAGCTTATAGATCATGGTAAGCCACTCGTACTCAGATCCAAGTTATTTTACTAAGTCTTAGATCAAGTGAAGGAAAAAACCCAAACAAACCAACCTGTATACAACCATATGACTCATACCAACCGAAGTCATACATATTCCAGAAATCAATCTAACCCACCAACTAACACTAGTCAACATATGACCAAAGCATACCACTCGCACCCCATTATATGACTGGTACCCATCAGTCGTATGTTGTTCCAAACCTAGAAATTTGGAAATTTTTTAAGGGTCCCAAACCTAGGGTTTTTCACCCTGGTTCGTGTCATGTCACTGCTTGACATGGCTTTATGGACCCCTAATTAACCATGAACCAAGGATTTGATACCAAGTTTGTAATGACCCGAACCAGGGACTGGCTGAGAAAGGTATCTCAAGTCCACTATTTATGGGAGACCACCCCCTTAGTCGAATCCAATTGAACCATATACACCTAGTAGTGAGTGAATTCAAATATAAAACAAGATATTATAAGAAAACTCAAAGAATCTATGATAGATCAATATCCAACAAACACAACCTAATAACCAATATTGATAACAAACCATAATAACCATGTCCACAGTAATATCTAACAAAGTCTCTAACAAAACCAAAGATAATCCAGTCGGGATATGCCCCCAACCATTGCAAAAAACAACTCTAAAAGAAAGAGTCAATACATAAGGAAACCCAAATCATGAAATGGGATCTTCCAAAGTGTACAAAATTACCACTTCATTTTGACTCATGAACTATCGCACAATTACCTAGTCACTGTGCAAGAGGAATTTAAATACGGCCAGTTCCTACATCATATGGGGATGCAACATCTAAAGACGGCAAACGATTGAAGCGCTAGCATGTAACTCAGGAATAAAGGAACTATAATACCAAAACCATTTAAACCAGTGCATAACATCATATAAAATACATATATATTTCATATGTCGGGAAAGGAAACAGGGCTTAGCATGAACTTTAAAAACCTTAATAAGATCTCTGTAACTTAACCATCCTAAACCTGTACCCATGGGCTATATGGGTTCAGCTGCACCTGCTAAAAGGGCATCAGTACATATTAGCCACACGAACAAGAGGTGCCATAGAAGGTTGGGGAATCCTTAACCTACAACATCCATGGTGCAAATATATATATATATATATGAGTTTCCAGTATCGATTCCCCTAAGATGATACAAGAAAGGCAAAGAACACATGGAATAAATACCAAAAAGTCCATAAGTTCAAAGAATCGAGGACCACCTTAATGACCACTCTCAGATTCAAAAAGCAACCAACAAAACGAGATAAATAAATTTGTTTACCACAACAATCAGCCAACCAAACTATATTAATGACACGAAGAAGAACAAAAACAACCAACAAGTTAAGAATACAAGACAACACTACATGGTTACAAAAACAACAAGAAGAATATGTACAAGAAAGTAAGATAGATAACTTGATATACAATGCATAAACACTTATGAACCAAAATGTATATTAAACATTAAGACCCAAACTCTTCACACAAATAACACCAAGTTCTTATGGGACCTCAAGGTAATTGGAATTCCCAAGCAACCACCATCTCCAAGATTTTTATTAACACAAATGATGTCCACACTTTTCACAAGGATTCCACCATGCAAAAAACTCTCTTGAGCTCTCATAATATATGTAATACCACATACATTTTCCTAGCTAATTTTATCTCAAGAATATCTAGTATTAGATTCTAAATTGATGGTGGTTAATCCATGAGGAATTTTCAAGATTTTTAATTTTTGTCATGTGGAAAATTCAATAAGTTATCCATCGATATAAGATTCGCCCAAATTAGATAACCGGGTCAGAAGTTAAGACTTTTTCAAGTTCCTATCGTAAAACAATGCCATATTAGTCATTGGCTCACCGCGCCACAAGAGAAAATGGCATTTGGCAAATTCTAGTAGGGGTCCGCAATTATAGCGCATCGCGCCAAGGACCAAATTTAGAATTGTCCATTTTCCAGTGTCTCAGTACGATTTTCCCCGCGTCGTGCCAAAGATCCAGGTCACAAAGAAAGTGGCAACATGATGGTCCCATGTCGCTCCATCCCTCAATTTCCTAATTTTCAAAATCCAGTGACACAGCACGATAGCATCGCATCGCTCCAAGGGTCCAATTTAGGAAATTTTCACTAAAATTAAATGATGTATTCAAGGTTAAAAGGGTCAACTTCCCACCCCTATTTAAGCTCTTTATCATGTGATTCAACCAATTTTCACTCAAAATATACTAGTTTCTCTCAAGAACAAGCTAGAGTTTTCATAGAAGAACCAATTTCAAGAAAGATTTTCACCATCAATCTTCACGAAATCATGAACTAAGGTATGCATAGTATTCATTTATGGGCTTCTTTCATCCATGAAACTCAAGAATCCCTTTCTTCTAGAATTCAAGTTTATGGATTTTCTTATGAATTTAATTATTGGGATGCTCTTGTTCATGTGAATAATGAAAAATTGAATTCTACTCTATGTTGGGTGATAAATTCAATGTGGTTTAAATTATTATAGATACAGATTCATGCAAACCTATGACTAAACCCTTGAATGATGAAATTAGAATTGAACCATGATGTTTAATTACTGTACAATGATGTTTACATGTACCATGCCTACGATATGTTTGAATAAATGCCTAGATAAAGGAAAAGTGCCTAACTAGCATAATACCATGAAATCCTCATGTATGTACATGTTACGCCTATCACATGTTTTAATGAAATGCTTCTATAAATGTATTATGGATTATGAAGTTAATTATATATTCAAGTAAATTATGCTTGGTCAGTTTTCTTCCATCGAGTCCTGGGGGTACTCGTACCCAAAACATTAGCTATGTGCCTAGAGTCATGTCATGTTTGTAGGGCACTCTCAGTCAAGCTATGTATCCTTAGACTTCATATAGTATCATGACTCAGGAAATTTCCATGATCTCATGAACTCAGTCAGTTATCAGATATCAGTAGTATTTTATCAGTCAACAGAATTCAGTAACTCAGCCCATGTTCAGTTCAATAAATCATGTTCAGAGTCTATTCAGATAGGAGTAGGAATTAGCACGGAGTGAACCTAAGGATGGGAACACACACTATCAGATGAGGGTATGATTCTTAAAAGACATCCTTGAATTCCACAACTATGTATCCAGCATAGGTAGAGACATCGATACTGTCTAATGAGGGTTGATGATGTGAATAAGCACTATCAGATAAGAGCCCCACCATTCTCTTTTGGGGACATTATCAGATGAGGGTCACCCATATCTTGTCCTTACCAGTGGCGCAGTATTGACACCCTTTTTAATTGGGGTTATAGATTAGACCCTAACTCAACCATAATTGTATATTAGGGAATATCGGTTAGATAACTACTTCCCATAGTTTTATGTTACAGAATTACGACTGTCAGATTTAGTCAATTAATCTTAGTAATAAAAATCATATAGTTCTTCAAATTTCAGGACTGTTAGATACAATACAGAACTCAGATAGTTCTATTAGATTTAGGACTGTCAGATACAGTCACTCATGTTATCAGTTATATTCAGATTTAGTAATTATGTTATCACAGTATTAGTATCAGTTGTTATGTCTCATATATATATTATTATGCTCATGATAGTTATTCAGTTATTATTATTGTTCATGCATATTGTATTTAGCCTACCTCATATGCATACCAGTACATTCAAAGTACTGATGCATTTGTGCTATGGTGTCTTATACCATAGGTTCAGAGATAAGAGCTCCAGAGCAATAGTAGATTCCAGATATCTACAAATAGAGTTAGAAGTAAGTCCTCATATTTTGAAGTCATGATTATTTCCCTAATATCTCATTAATCAGTTTATTAGTTGGAGTTAGTTGGGGATATGTCCCATCAACTCCTTACTCAGATAGTTTAATGAGTTAAAGGCTTTCTAAACTGTCATGTTTCAGACTTTAGTATGTTCAGTTTTGTTTTAGGTATTCTATTACACCACACAGATATTATATCATTTAGATCATGTTCAGTATTGAACCTTATGGCTTTTTAGTTTATGTTTTTGCATTATAAAGTATTTTATGTAGTATACAGGTACAGATATCAGTCATGAGTTAGCTTACAGTCCTTCAAGGTCAAGAGCACTATGTAGCATTTTGGGTACCAGATTTGGGGCGTTACAAACTTAGTATCAGAGCCTAAGGTTCAATAAATCCTAGGAAGTTTGAAAGTCGCATCTAGTATAGTCTTGTACATGGGTGTATTGCAAGCCACATTTATATGCAAGAGGCTATAAGATGTTTTAGGAATAGTTTTCCTTATTTTGGTATTAATGTCGTGCTAGTGAGCATAACCTTGAGTCAATCTTTCAGTCAAATCTATTTCCCCTTTCTTTTACAGAACATGCCTCCTAAAAGAAGAAACAAAAATCAGTCAGCCCCTTAGCCCGAAGATCCTTTGGGAGATCATGTTTCTCAAGTGGAGTTCAGGGCCGCAATCACCACTCTTACTCAGTTATTTGCCAGTCAAAATGAATGGCCAGTAGTAATTTTGTCTAACCCAGTGGCCAATTCAGCCACAGCTAGTGTTTGGGACTTTACCTAAATAAATCCTCCATCCTTCCTAGGGTAAAAGGTAGATGAGGACCATCAGGAATTCATTGATCAGGTTTAGAAGGTGACAAATATCATTGGGGTGACTACTATTGAGAGCGCTGAGCTAACTACATATCAGATGCAGGATGTGGCTCATACTTGGTTCAAACAGTGGAAGTCGGAGAGGTTAGATGATGCAGGTCCTATAGAGTAGGAGGAGTTTCTTACTGCATTCTTAGACAAATTCTTTCTCCAAGAGCTTAGAGAGGCTAAGGTGCTAGAATTCATCAACCTTAGGTTGGGCAATATGAATGTGAAAGACTATACTCTTAAGTTTACTCAATTATCCATATATGCCCCTTATGTGGTTGCAGACAGCAGATCTAAGATGAGTAAGTTTACTTTAGAGGTAAATGATAGAGTGGTATATGAGTGCATATCTGCCATACTGAATAGTGACATGAGTTTAGCCAGGCTTATGACTCATACTCAATAGATAGAGAAATAAAAGATTAAGCAGAGGGAGAAATAGAATAAGACAGTGAAGACAAGTTGTTTCAACTTTGCTCAACCTAAATCAAAAAGAGAAAACCGTTCCTAATTTTGTCCTAAGTCATCAGTTCCAGTCCCTTCTTTAACCAGTGCTCTAGTTCCTAAGTTCAAGAAGGGTAACAAAGATAGAGCGCCAGGCTCTAGGTCTCAGGGCAGTGTTATCAATGCCCAAACTAATCCCCTTTGTCAGACTTGTGGTAAGAACCATAAAGATTCTTGCAGAGCTGGTAGTGATGTCTATTTTGGTAATGGAAAGCCAGTCCATAGAGTCAGAGACTGCCCTCATTCAGGTTATCAGAGTAATCTCCGCTCCTTAACTTAGTCCGATCACTCAAATCAGCAGGGTGCCACCACCAGTGCTATTAGTGGGCAACACCCAAATTGTCTCTATGCTCTTCAGTCTTGACAGGATCAAAAAAATTCTCCTGATGTAGTTACTGGTACATTACAGATCTTTCATGTTTATGTTTATGCTTTGATAGATCCAGGAGCTTCTTTGTCTTTTGTTACTCCCTATATAGCAGGCAATTTCAAAATCAGTCCTGAAATCCTAGCAAAGCCCTTTTTCAGTCTCTACCCCAGTGGGTAAACCATCATAGCCCAGTGGGTATACAAGAACTTCCCAGTTATTATATTTCAAAAAGTCACTTCAGTAGACTTAGTTGAATTCTCGACATAGATTGTCTTCATTCCTGCTTTGCCACAGTCAGCTACAAAAATAAAATAGTCCAATTTTAGTTTTTGAATAAAGCCGTCCTTGAGTGAAAGGGTAGTACTTCAGCGTTCAGAGGTTAGCTTGTTTCCTACCTTCAGGCATGAAAAATGATATCTGAAGGATGGGTCTATCATCTTGTTTGAGTTAAGGATACTGGTTCTGAAACTCCCAGTCTTGAATCAGTTCCAGCTGTAGGTGAATATTCAAATATCTTTCTAGAAGATATTCCAGGAATTCCTCCCAAAAGGGAAATAAACATCGGTATTAATCTTCTTCCAGATACTCAGCCTATATCTATTCTGCCATACAGAATGGCTTCAGCAGAACTCAGAGAACTGAAAGAACAATTGAAGAATCTCTTAGATAAGGTATTACTCAGGCCCAACATTTCCCCATGGGGTACTTCAGTATTATTCATGCGCAAGAAAGATGGTTCACTTAGGATGTGTATAGATTACTGTCGACTCAATAAGGTCACGGTCAAGAATAAGTATCCTCTTCCCAAAATTGATGACATGTTTGACCAACTTTAGGGTGCCATTTATTTCTCTAAGATAGACCTGAGATTCGATTATCATCATCTCAAATTCAGAGAATGTGACATTCTGAAAGCATCTTTTCATACTTGGTATGGTCACTTTGAATTCCTAGTCATATCATTTGGTATTACCAATGCCCCAGCATTTTCATGAACTTGATGAACCATTTGTTCAAGCAGTACTTGGACATGTTCGTCATAGTCTTCATAGATGATATCCTGGTATATTTCTGCAGTGAGCACGATCATGCAGACTATCTCATAACAATACTTTAGACTCTCAGAAATAATTAGTTGTTTGCCAAATTTAATAACTTCAAATTTTGGCTAAGGTCATTAGAATTTCTTGGTCACATCGTTTTGGGTGATAGCATTAGAGTAGATCCTCAAAAGACCAAAGCAGTAAGAAACTAGCCTCGCCCTGTTTCTCTATTAGATATTCGGAGTTTCGTTGGTTTGGCTGGCTATTACAGATGGTTTGTTGAGGGATTTTCTTTTGTTGAATCCCCTATGTCTAGAGTAACTCAGAAGAAAGTTAACTTTCAATGGTTAGATCCTTGCGAGAAGAGTTTTCAGGAGTTGAAGACTCGACTCACCTCAGCTCTAGTCTTAGCTCTCCCAGATGGTTTAGATGGGTTCAGAGTGTATTGTGATGCATCCAGAGTGGGTCTAGGTTGTGTCCTCATGCAGCATGGTAAGGTCATAGCCTATGCCTCCATACAGCTTAAACCTCATGAGAAGAACTATCCTACTCATGATCTTGAGTTAGCAGCCGTTGTCTTTGCCTTGAAGATTTGGATAAATTATCTTTACAGAGTTTATGTAGATGTCTTCACAGATCATAAAATTCTTCAGTATGTCTTTTCTCAAAAAAGATCTTAATCTTCATCAGAGAAGGTGGTTAGAGCTCTTGAAAGATTATGACATGAGTGTATTTTACCATCTAGGAATGGCCAACATAGTGGTCGATGCTCTTAGTAGACTATCCATGGGTAGTGTTTCTCATGTTGAGGACAGTAAGAAGAAGTTAGCTTAGGAAGTCCATCAGCTTTCTAGGCTAGGCTTTCACTTACTTGATACAGAAGAGAGTGATATATGGGTTCAGAGTAGTTCAGAATCATCTCTAGTTTCCAAGGTGAAAGAAAAGCAAGATAAAGATCCCAGCCTTGTCAAGTTGAAAGAGTTAGTCCAGGATCAGAAAGTAGAGGTTTTCTCCTAAGGGGAAGATGGTGTTTTGCGTTGTCAGGGTCATCTCTGTGTTCTAGGTATAGATGAATTAAGGAAGAAAATTCTTGTAGAAGCACATGGTGTGTGCTACTCTATTCATCCAGGTGCCACAAAGATGTACCGTGACTTGCAAGAAATCTATTGGTGGAGTGGGGTGAAGAGAGACATTGCAGAGTTTGTGGCTAAGTGCTCAACATGTCAGCAGGTTAAGATAGAGCATTAGAAGCCTAGTGGGTCCATTCAGTTGTTTAGTATTCCTAATTGAAAGTGGGAAGTTGTGAACATGGACTTCGTGATAGGTTTGCCTCAAACTCGTCATCAATATAATTCAGTTCACCTCTTATTTCTGGAAAGCATTCTAAAAGGGTCTTGGTACCCAAGTTCATCTTAGTACAACCTTTCATCCTCAGACTAATGGTCAAGTAAAAATGACTATTCAGATGTTAGAATATATGCTAAGGGCGTGTATACTGTATTTCAAGGAAAGTTTGGATAACCACTTACATTTGATTGAGTTTGCATACAAAAATAGCTATCATTCTAATATTCAGATGGCTCCATTCAAAGATCTCTACGATAGGAGATGTATATCTCTAATTAGTTGGTTCAAAGTTAGTGAGTCCTCAGTTACAGGGCCTGACTTGGTATTCGATACCTTAAAAAAATTCCAGTTGATTAGAGAAAGACTCTGGGCTACTCAGACACGACAGAAGTCTTATGCAGATGTTCATAGAAAAGATCTCAAGTTAAAGATTGGTGATTCTCAAGTTTGAGATTGGTGATTATTTCTATCTAAAGATCTCTCCCATGAAGGGAGTAAATATATTCGGGAATAAGGGAAAGCTTAGTCCCTGATATGTTAGTCCCTTCAAGATTCTCAGTCACTTTGGCAAGGTAGCCTATGAGCTTAAATTGCCTTTAGATCTAGCCTCAGTTCATCCAGTCTTTCATGTCTCTTTGCTCAAGAAGTGCATAGGTGACCCATCAGTTGTAGTCACTATTTAGAGAATTGATGTTCAGAACACTCTCTCTTATGAAGAGATTTTATTCAAAATCTTAGACTATCAGACTAGTACATTGAGGAACAAAAAAGTCCATCTAGTTAAGGTTTTTTGGTGAAATCAGTCCATCGAGGGAGCTACTTGGGAAGTAGAGGCATACATGCATACCAATTATCCTCACCTCTTCTTTGCCAAATCAGATCAAGCTCAAGGTAACAGTTCTCCTTAAGCTTACTAAGTTTCCTATTCAGTGTTCATCACAAACTTGGTATTTAGATTCATGCTCCTGTTCCCATTATAAACTTGGTATCAAGTACCATTTCATATTCAGTCATGCACTCATGTATTAATTTAGTTATGTAATTATGCATCAGACATGGATTCTCATTGTGAGAAACTTAGTTCTTCAGAATACTCAGTCATGCATTCATGAATTAGTTACACATGCATCAGATATGCATGTTCAGTATTATATATTCATCTTGTCAGTCATATCAGTCATGATATCATGTTCTAGTTATTCATGTTTAGTAAGTATGTCAATTGTCTTTTCTCCCCTCTCAGTCAGTCTCATTTGAGGATGAATGTTCTCGAGGGGGAGATGTTGTAGTACCTTATACTTTTTCCAAGCTAATTTTATCTCAAGAATAACTAGTATTAGATTCTAAATTGAATGATGGTTATTCTATGAGGAATTTTTAAGATTTTCACTTTTAATCATATGGGAAATTCAATAAGATTTCCATTGATATAAGATTCACCCAAATACGATAACCGGGTCAGAAGTTATGACTATTTCAAGTTCCTGTCGTAAAACAACACCATATTAGTCAGTGGCACGCCGCAATTTGAAAAATTCTAGTATGGGTCTGAGATTATGGCACGACGCGCTAGGTCCCAAATTTAGAATTGTCTATTTTCCAGTGTCTCAGCACGATTTCACACACGTCGCACCAAAGTTCCAAGTCACAAAGGAATTGGCAACGCGATGGCCCCTCATGCGCCATCCCTCAATTTCCCAATTGTCAAAATCTAGTGACACGGTATGATAGCTCCTCATCGTTCCAAAGGTCCAATTCAGGAAATTTTCATTGAAATTAAATGACGTGTCCAGGGTTAAAAAGGTCCACTTCTCACCCCTATTTAATCCCTTTAATATGTGATTCAGCCACTTTTTACCTAAAATATACTAGTTTCTCTCAAGAACAAGCTAGGGTTTTCATATAAGATCCAATTTTAAGAAAGTTTCACCGTCAATCTTCATGAAATCATGAACTAAGGTATGCATAGTGCTCATTCATGGACTTCTTTTGTCCAAGAATCCTAAGAATCCCTTTTTTCTAAATTCAAGTTTTTAGATTTTCTTACGAATGTCATGATTGGGCTTCTCTTGTTCATGTGGATAATGAGAAATTGATTTCTACTCCATGTTGGGTGATAAATTCTATAAGAGTTAAATTATTATAGATATCGATTAATGCAAACCTATGACTAAACCTTGAATGATGAAATTAGAATTGAACCACGATGTTTAATTATTGTACAATGATGTTTACATGTACCATGCCTACAATATGTTTGATTAAATGCCTAGATGAAGGAAAAGTTCCTAACTAGCATGATACCATGAAATCCCTATGTATGTACAAGTTATGCCTATCATATGTTTTGATAAAATGCTTCTATAATTGTATTATGGATTATGATGTTAATTATATGTTCAAGTACGTTATACTTGGTCAGTTTCCTTCCATCGGGTCCTGGGGGTACTCGTACCCAAAACATTAGTTATGTGCCTAGAACCATGTCATGTTTTTACGATACTCTCAGTTGAGCTATGTATCCTTAGACTTCAGACAGTCTTATGACTTAGGAAATCTCTATAATTACATGAACTCAGTCAGTTGTCAGATGTCAGTAGCATTCCATCAGTCAACAGAATTCAGTAACACAACCTATTTTCAGTTCAATAAATCATGTTCAGAGTCTATTCAAATAGGAGTAGGAATTAGTACTGAGTGAATCCAAGAATGGGGACACACACTATCAGATGAGGTTATGATTCTTAGAAGTCTTCCTTGCATTCCAGAACTATGTAGCCATCATAGGTTGAGACATCGACACTGTCTGATGAGGGTTGATGAGGTGGATAAGCACTATCAGATAAGGGCCCCACTGTTCTCTTTTGTGGACACTATCAGATGAGGGTCACCCACAGCTTGTCCTTACCAGTGGTGCGATATTGACACGCTTTCTAATTAGGGTAACAAATTTGAACCCAAGTCAGCCATAATGGCATATTAGGGCCATGTCGGTTAGATAACTACTTCCCACAGTTTCATGTTACAGACTTAGGACTATCAGATATATTCAATCAGTCTTAGTAATAGAAATCAGATAGTTTTTTAGATTTCAGGACTGCCAGATACAGTCTACTCAAATACAATACAGAACTCAAATAGTTTCATCAGATTTAGGACTGTCAGATACAGTCACTCATGTTATCAGTTATATTCAGATTTTGTAATTATGTTATCACAGTATTAGTGTCAGTTGTTATGTCTCATGCATGTATTCTCACGCTCATGATAGTTAGTCAGTTATTATTATTGTTCATGCATATGAACCCATGCATTCAGCCTACCTTACATGCATACCAATACATTTAAAGTACTGACGCATTTGTGCTATGGTGTCTTATACCATAGGTTCAGAGACACGAGCTCCTGAGAAACAGTAGATTCCTGATATCTATAGACAAAGTTAGAAGTAAGTTCTCATCTTTT
>JAPEIP010000006.1:138065156-138091248 GCA_026120095.1 Capsicum chinense | reverse complement strand
GTCAAAAATAAGTTTTTGGCATTGTTGGTGTTGGTGTGTTTGCAAAAGTGAATCTTTGATCATTTGAATGGGTCACTTAAGTGACCATTTAGTGGCTTAAGTGACATTTTAACTCTTTTACCAGGTCGCTGAAATGATTAAAGTATCGTATAAGCGACCATCACTAAGTATAAGACCCAAATTCATATTTTTGACATTTTAGAAAATAGGAATGTCCAGTTTTGATGATTTCTTATGCTTTTTTCTCATAGCATGATTGTCTATCAATTTATAACTCTATTTTACCCGTTTCCCAACAACTTATACTTTATTTTTCATGATTTTCGCTCAAGTTAAGAATCAAAACACTATTTTCACCATTTTTGGGGTTTGGAAGCTCGAATTTAGGCGATTCCAAAGGAGTTTTTGAGATTTCTTCCATGCATAAATTTTATAATATTATAATTATTATTTTTTCCTTAATTTCATCTTCAAAACATCTTTAGATTCTAGATTTCAAAATAGATTTTAGGTTTTTCTCCAGTAAAGCTTGAAAATGGTTTTTTATTGATTTGAACCTCATTTTATCTTGGGTTTTCAGATATAGACTCCAATGAGCTTGGGAAATATATTTCTATAATATACTTATAGTTTTATCCTTTTTATTTTCAAACATATTTTCGGGGTTCATTTTTAGACCTGTCTTGAACATAGCAATATGGATCTCATTTTTATCCCCAATGATGTGTAGATTACTATTTTGACTACGTGATGGAATTAGGGGATCATGGATAGAAGATAGATGATTTATGGATGATTTAAAGATTGTAGTTTGATATCAAGGTAGGCTTGTATCTACTCTTCTTCATAAGTTAGTCTATTATATATGTTGCATATTAAATAGGGATGTGATGTGATATGAGATAGAACACCATGACTTAGCCTAAAGTATGAGTTTAGGGGCTATAAGGGAATTGATGCTAAAGGTGAAATATTTATTATGCTTCTAGGATCCTATTACCCTGGGTTTCTAGCATGTTATGCAAAATTAGGACTAATGGGCCTAGAGTATTTTGTTTATTATGTTACTCGGTGGATTGCGATGGTTTTCACTGAATTATGATGTTATGGTTATGCTGGATATGTACATTATATAGCCCAAGGTTATGTTCATGATATTTGTTGGATTCCTAAAAGTAATTTATCTTTGTGGAAGACATGGTTTAGATCATTGATGTTTAGAGACTTATTATGATACTTACAGTTATATTATTTAGATAGTTGTGATATGTATTGACCCTTCAAATCATTTTCCATATTTATTCTTATTTATGCTATTGGGCTTCTCCATATCTTCCCCAAATCATTTATGACTCGAAGGAACAAGTGATTCGGTCACTAGGTAATTCATTTGATTTTTAGAACCAATTCTCTATTTATAAGTCTTCACTATTTCTAAACTACCATGGGTTAAAACTTTAGTGAAATAACCTTGGATTTAAATCTGACGTTGCCAATACATCTAGAGCATAGAATTTAGTGTGGGTACATATCTTTTTTGTGAAAATTGGATTCTGTATGCATCCTGAGGCCTTTGCCAAACCTTGGAACCAAATTCCATGTTTCAACCATCATCAAGGGAAGCTAGATACCATAATCGGGAGAAATAAGGTACGATTGTAATGTCCCCAATCATGGTACCTATATATTTGCAATCTCCTATCCTGAGGGCCTGGGAAGGGTCCTTTAAATAGCCATTTTGGTCGAGAATTGGCCATTTGCTCCATTGTCTTGAGTCCCAAAACCCTAATAAAAAGTGTAGGCCATAGAGAGACTCTTGGGAGTTTATTTAGAGCTTGCATTACTTTCATAATCATGATTAACATCAAATCTAAGGTATGAATCCTTTAATTTTATTGTTGAATTCTTCATTTCTTGGCCCAAAATCCCTAATGGCTTGAGGTTTGATGTTAGCCCCAAATATTGGTAATTTGTACCAATTTCTTAAGGGATATAACTCCCTGATGGTATTTGAAGAGTGGGTTGGTCCCGGAAACTCATTTTCCATATGTGTGACCCACTTGGGGTTTTTAGTATCATTTTTGGACCCAAAGCATAATAGTGTAAAGTGGGTATCATTAGACTTATATTGACGAGTAGGTCTTGGTTTTGTTAGTGTGATGGTATTTTGGGGATTTTGAAGTGAAGATGAGCATATGGGGCCTAATGTGAAGTTTTTTAGTTTGGCTTCGAAGTAGCCCTCTATCTACTCCTCTTCATAGATGATGCATGATATGTATTAGATGTGAATTTGGATGTTAGGCTTGATTATGCACCGAGTAACTTAGCCTTGATTTTTTATACTTTGGGGATTATATGAGGGTTTTGGACCCGTAAAATGATATGTCTATAAGCCTTTTGAATCCTAGTGCCTTCCCTCTCTAGTTTAGATTAGTTATAGTATGGTTATAATGTAATGCTATGTTTGGGTTGTGGTTTTAGAATTCAAAGCATGAAATGTGGTTTTAACTTTATTGGACTAGTGTGGTAGTCTTGAAACAGTAACTTAGGTAGAGTAGACTTGAGTACCCTTGTTTCTAGTTGAAAAACATATCTTAATCTTGAATGTTACTTATTTGACATCTAGAAGTTGAACTAGATACCTTAGCCTAGTTTGGGGTATGATGTACCTAATTATGGAAATTGAGGTTTAGAAGTAGGATTATTCGGCCCACTTAGGCCTAATTTATGTTATCTTTATGGACTTAGTTGCGGATTTTAGATATATATAGGGCTAGTAAACCTTAGTATAAGGTTTTTTCATGACTTGGTAGCTTTTATTGATGTCCCTCAGAGTTCGGGTTTAGAGCTATGGCTATGATACTCCTTGTGGAAGTGATATTGGGCATTTAGAGATGATATTCAACTTAGGTATGTTATGTGACCTATAGTGATCTTATTTGCTCTTAGACTTGATGATTGGCCGATAGAGATTCTATTTTCTCTTAGACTTGATGATTGACCTAAAAAGATTTTATTTCTTCGTAGACTTGATGATTGGCATATAGAGATGTTATTTCCTCTTAGATATGATTATAGTGCTGATAGAGATGTTATTTCTTTTTTGGTTTTGATTTTTGTGCCTATAAAGATGATATTCCTCTTAGATATAACAATTTCCCTAGAGAGGTGATATTCCTCCTAGTCATGATGTATGACCTATTGATATAAGATATCCTATATAAGAGATAATTAAATGCTTATATATATATTCTTATTGATATTATGCTTCCTATATATCAGATGCCTCCTATGTGGGAGATGATTATATGCTTATTGGTATTATGCCTCCTATATGCAAGATGCCTCATATATGTGAGATGACTAGAGATATGTTACAGCTTATAAATATGATTATTGATATAAGTTTTGGATATATATATATATATATGGTCCTAAGGCCATGATTATGATGCTGTGATTATTCCAGATATATTATTGAGCCAAGGGCCGTATTATGATAATGATTGAATATTTTAGAAGTACTTATCATTTTAATGGATACGATTACAACTTATGGATTCATATACATGTTTTGTATATATGTCTCTCCAACATTCGATAGAGAAAGATGTAGTATATTGCTTATGACTTTATTGAGTTGATACAGGTGATGGCATGCATAGATTTGGTACATTCATAATTTTTGTATCGGTAACTTATGTAATTTTAGATGAAATATTAGCTTATGATTGTTCTGCTTAATTAAGGGTTAAGCTATGTTATAGTTATTTGTCTATTAGGAGACTATAGCACTTGGTAGATATTAGTTAATGAATCTTTCTTAGTTGAAATATGGTAGTTAGAGATAGTTGATATATGGATAATGATGATGTCGGGTTTAGCATAGGCAAAGATTAGTGATATTGATGCCTAAGTTTATAACGTCGGTTAGTTGTTAAATACGGAGTTATATATTAATAAGGCTAGATAATAAGTGATTTTTGTAATAAGAGGTGGCTAGTTAATAATGATGAATAGTTGCTAAAAAGTTGATTAAAGAATAGTTAAATGAGGATTAGTTGGTTAACAAGGGTTAGTTAATGAATAATGTCAGTTAATATAAGATAGTTAGATGATAAGTAGTAATAATGGCTAATAGTTATATGATGATTAGTTGATACTATGGAGTAGTTGGTAAATGCCAATTATGGTCTAGTGGTTAACCTTGGCTAGATGTTAGATATCACCTATCTAATAAATAATGGTTAGTTGTTATCCCCTAATTAAGGATAATGTTTAGAAAAATAACTAGATGTCATGTGATGACTAGTAAACTAGTGGTTTCATTATAAATAACATTGGTTAGCTAATAACAAGTAGTTGGGATGTATTGTCTAGATAGATACTTTGTGGTGATATGATTATGTTCATTAGTATATCAGTAGATGTTATTCTGTAATATTAATTGTGATGATATTAATACCTGACAAGGCCGAAGGATACTACCGTGATGATATATTAATACTTGGCAAGGCCGGAGAATATTGTGATGGTATAGTGATACCCGATAAGGCCAAAGAATACTATGATGGTATATTGATACCCGTTAAGACTGGAGGTTGATTATGGTAATAACGATAATGATGATAACAGTTATGATGAGTTGTGATATTGATTGTGTACCTTTCATTCATTCCTGCATGTGCATCGCCTATCACATATATGTATTTATGTTTATCAATTGATATAGGGCGGTTGCATAGTTATGAGTGAAGAGTATGCCTTGTGTTTTTGTATATTGATGAAACTTTTTGAGTCTAAGGTCGTGAGGGAACGCATAGGCTAGGTTACGTATTTGGTTGTTCAGAGTAGCAATTATTCACGTTGTTATTGATATTGTTATTGTCATTGTTATGATCATTATAATGGCTAGCTTATGAAATATGGACATTGATTGGGTATCGATATTTGATGTATTATTTTACCTCTTTTATCTTATGATTGCATTTTTACATGCGATTATATCATGTCTAGCCATGTGGATTAGCTACCATAAGTATGATAGCATTAAATCTGAAAATTATTATAATGGGGTCTTAACATGAGAATATGATGATGATCTAAGTTATGCTTTATATGACCTCAGGTTTATATGCGTATGTATATATATAGCTATATAAAGATATCGCACTACTGTATATACCTTCCTTCACTTGTTCATATTGTATATTTATTTCTTCACCTTCTATATTGCTATATATCTTCTTTTTGCTCTTTATTCGTATATTGGACTGGGATATATGGTATAGTATTGACATCTGATGAATGTGACTGGAATAGGATAGTGCACCTTGATACTTCCTTAGACTTGTTAATGTAGACTCTTGGACTTAAATAGGATAGTTGTCCTTTATTATTCTTATTGATTTGTTAAATAATTTCTGGACTATTAGGTGTAGTTTCTATTCTGTTTATATTTTGTATATTTTTCCTTTATCTTTGGAGCTCGGTTGGAAGTTGCCTACTGAATACCATTCATTTGGTACTCATACTACATTTCTACAACCTGCAAATCATAGTACGAGTTATCGTCATTGATGTGTGCATCATGCAGAGCAACCATGGTGTAGAGACTTAGTGAGCTTCTGACATTTGGAGTATTACTTATCTCTCTCTTTTGTATTAGGCTAATCTCTATATCATATTTAGAGATAAGTTATATCAGTGTAATTTCATTGTTGTTTCACTTTTGTACATTTGTAATATTAAAAGCTCTTGTAATGATACCACCAGATTATGGGGTTATATTCCGTATTGATCTTTATGTCATTTATTCCTCATTATTTTTCTTATATTGGTAAGTAGTCTATTACTAGCCTTTTTAAACTATGGGTTACTGGTGGGTTATTAAAGGTGCTATCATGATCAGATAAATCACGCCGTGACAAATCGATTCAAACCCTAGGTTTTATCTATGTGTTAGTACAAGAGCTAAGTATTAGTAGAGTCCTGTAAATAGGTACAGAGATATCCATAACCTATCTTTGGGAGGCTATAGGGAAATTTTAGTAAATTCACTTCTTGAATCCTTATCGTGTGTCCGTATTTTCTATGAACCTCAAACACCTTCTTTGACTCTATTCTATCCCCGAATAATGATACGACCTTGTCGACAGATGCGGATGAGACTTTGACTTGCATTCTTAGAGTTACAGTGTAACATCAGATTAGAGAGTAAGAGATGGATATCAAATATCTTTAGTGAAAGCCAATCGGATTTGGGCCATCTTATGCTCCAATTAAGCTTGTGACTACTTCATCCTTTGAGGTTCAACATTGGGAATTCTAGTCATACTGTAGGTCCCCCCAGCCATGTATGACATTTAATTCATCAAGCAATTTTAGACCAGAGTTGGGTCTACTGGTGTTCATCAGGGCTCATTATTAGTTTTTGGCATAAGATTAGATTTCTCAGCTGGACCATGTATTTTTCTATGTTATATCCTTCTGAGTCGGACATGGTTGTATGGATGTGTTAAAGGTTTGTAGTGTCACTCTATTTGGCATTGAAGCACTAAATAGCAGCTGAATCTTCCTTCCCTCAAGGTGTTGATTATGGGAGGACCATAGAGAACACAAGTATTGAGACTTACGAAAATGGCGGCAAGAGGCATGCCATCAATATAGTTTATTAGTATTTTACTTGGGAGTGAAAATCCTTTTGGTAAACTTTAGCTTTACCAATAGCCCATTAGCTCTATACAGATAGTATTTCATATTATGAGTAGTTCTCAGATTAGTTATGATGATCATAGTAGGCAGAGTCCCCATCAAATATGCAGAGTGTGGTATGGTTTTTTGGGCCATGGCGACTATTTTGGATTATGAAGGGCAATATCTCAAAATATTCTACGATCTTGATTTGATTGTCTCATGATGAGATACTAGTTCAGAGAATGCCCTGGGTATGAGATACCTAATCAGCCAGAGTTATCATATATTCCCTGCCAGCATAGAGTTCATGAGATAGGCCATGATTTTAGAATCATAGACATAATTCTGTGGATTTCTCTATGCCAATTGGCTATCCATTTAGGCTCAATTTGTATTCTCACCATGGTAGTACTTTAAAAGTTTGCTTTGACTGTAGAGAGACCGACTACTAATCTAGAAAGTGTCCTCGATATGGGATTTTTAGTCATTCAGATTAGCCTCATGATATTATGGCATATTTAGTTAGAGGTAGTATATATGGTACCTCAGTTGATGATTCATTTGGTCGGTCCAAGTTAGACCCATTTAGATTTATTTCTCCCTATGCCTATTAGGCATGTGATTGTGGATGTCACCATAATTGGTGTAATTTTATTTCCCGACCTTATCTTTTCTTATACGTATTAAGGTTTTCATACCCATTGGTGATTATAGTCCTTAATGAATTGGTATTGACTATTATGTGCCTTGTTATTTGATTGATGATTATGTTACTACTCCATGGATTATTTCCTTTAGTAGTGGATAGAGCAGACCTATATTGATGTTGTTCCCCTAAGGGGGTGGTTTGGGCTTGAGTCCCATTTAACCTGGCATATTATCCCTATTGTGGCCCTTAAGTAGTATATGATATTGATGTTTATTTTGGTACAGTTTGTTCAGTATGAATGATATTAATATTGTTGTTGCTATTGCTACCACTATGTGAGGTCACTGATATTACTTGATATTATCACTTGATGTTGTTACTTGATGTAATTGATTCTTGTTGGGTGGCTGTACAGACTAGTGTTATCTAGTTTGACTTTTATTTTCTTGTAATTTTATTCGGTGACTTGAGTAGATATAGCCCGATGTGATGATCTATTTCCCCTAGCACGGTGAGGTTGACTGTGTTCCCTCTTAGTTATCTATGTTAGATTGATTTGGGGATGTAATGTGATATCGAAAGGCAGGTTGACCTTTTGTGGCTCTGTTATGACCCTAGAGTTGAATATTTAGTTATATTACCTATTATTGAGTTTGAGACTCTTAGACTTGCCTATTTGGTTGTGCGGGTTTTTGTTTTGATTGTCCCTTTCGATATAGCCCATTTGTGGATTGACCAGCATAAGGTTCGTTCTTTGTTTGCGCCCACTTTCTTCGTTCGATAAAAATTTTGATATTTTTGTTATGATGTCATGGATTCACCTTTTAGATTTGTTGGGTTTGTTCTATTGTGATGGTTTGCCCTTTTTATTAATATGGAGACTAGTTGCTCATTTCCTGTAATATATTTTGCCTTAAGTGAAGTTAGAGAGTTAGAGGCAGGTGGCCTTTCCTGTGATCGCTTCCTGAGTTAGCCAATTTGAAGTTCCTTATCTCGAGTTGTTGATTTTCTAGTAGTGGTTTTGACTTTGACCTTGGTTCCAAGATTGGTATATTTCTTCTGTGATAATGGGATTCTTGAATGGATTGAGTAGTGATTATCCTACTTGAGTGGATTTGGGAAATCCCTATCTCGGAGCTTGTATGGCCTAATGAAGCCTGGTAGAGTGCTTCTCCTAGATGATATGTGCATATGGATATTTTTTGCTGAGATGGAGTATTGGATTGGTTAGTTTTCTTGAGTTGCATTTTTTGAGTTGCTAGAGCTTTTACCACTCCAGGTGTAGTTTTCAGCCTTAGGAAGTATTTGTGTATGTTAGAAAAGTTCATGGCCTCCGATAGATATGGAGTGGGTTATATGCATTTTCAGCCAGTGATTTATCCTTTTGTATGATTTCTATTTTGCAACTATATTTTGTGCCCTCTAACTAATATAGAGTTGGTTATGTAGATTATCAGTCAGTGATTATCCTGTGGTTATTTTGTTCTTCAGATATGTATCAACTATGGTTTGGTATGATTTATCCCAAGTATGTCAGGTTTGGATACTAGACTTAATTTGAGAGATTTGATATTGATATAGCCTTATTGGCTCAGTTTTGGATTTGACTCCTTGGAATGGCGATTTGGAAGTATCATAGATTTGGAGCATTAATGTTTTTAGTTTTGGTTTAGATATTTGAGACCGAACGATTCACCCTTGGTATTGAGATTTTGGCTTGGTGTTGTAGATCCTGCATGCATCTTTTGGTTTTGACTTGTCTTTATTTAGGTTTCATTTATAGGTTGGTTGAGCCTGATCCATGGTTGCCTATTCGATCTTCTAGACGTTGGTTGGATTATAGTTGGCAAATGTCCAAATGATAGCACATTGGACCCGTATTGACTACTTCGGTCTTGACTTAGAGTTTTAAGTTTTCTTTGGGAATTTTCTATTATTTACTAAGTGGGAGTACTATACTCGACTTGAATTTAGTATGACTTCATTCTCGGTAGATGAAACATCCTGGAGCGGAATATACATTAATTAGTCCTTATACCTTGGACTTTGAGATTTTACTTTGATTGTCATCCAGACTGGTTGCAGCATTGGCATCGATTTCATTCCTTGATTATCTCCATTAGTGTGCTCAAACAATGCCTTATGAGCTTATTCTCTTATTTACCATATGGACTTTCAGCAGGTCAACTTCAGTTTTTTGAGTTCTTCTTGATGAGACTGCGTGGGTGAGACTCTAGTGATTTTCCTCTTAGATTAGAGTAGATAGCATATGGTAAATGGAAGGTACATTTGGATTTTGAGTTGGGAATATGACTCATGATTTGGGTTGGCCTTTGCTCGGATGAACCTTTGATGATTTATGTGAGGATAAAGATGGTATCAGCGTGATGTGGCTTAGACGTGCATGCATCAGTCTTCTTAGTTTAATTTGAGGCCAATTAGCAATTAAGTTGAGATTTGGCTGTTTGGAAGTAGAATGGCAGTGCTTGTTGAAAAAGAAATACCCATGGAAAAATCCCCTAGAAGCATCTTTCTCTCCGCAGAGGTTATCTGGTAAGTCATGCTCGGAGCATGCCAGCCCAGTACTTCATTCCTTCTAACTTTTGAGATTCTTTCTATTCATTAACTTTTGAAGATGAAAGTACTTTTAGTAGTGGATATTGTAATGACCCTTCAGGTTATTTTCTATATGTACAATTATTTCCTTCTTTTAGCCTTCTCTATAGCTGCCCCAAGTCATTTATGACTCGCTGGGACCGATGATTCGATCACCGGGCAATTCATTTGGTTTTTAGAACCAATTCTCTATTTACAAGTCTTCATTGTTTCCAAATGACCATTGGGCAAAACCTTTAGTGAAACAACCTTGAATTGAAAATCTGACTGCACCAAGACGTTCGGAACATCGAATTTAGTGTGGTTACATATCTCATTTGCAAAAATTGGATTCTGGATACAACTCGAGGCCTTAGCCAAAACTTAGAATCGAATTCCAAGTTTAAGCCGTCGTCAAGTGTAGCTAGATACTGCGATCGCGATGACTAGGGTGCAATCACGATGGTTGCGATTATGGAATGCGTATGTTTGCTATTGCCCTTCCTGAGGGACTGGAAAGGGTCCTTTAAATAGCTATTTTGGCCCAGAATTGGCCATTTGCTCAATTGTCTTAAGTCCTAAAACCCTAATAGAGAGTGTAGGCCTTAGAGTGTGTCATGGGAGTTGATTGGGAGCTTGGATTACTTGCATAATAGCAATTAACGTCGAATCTATGGTATGAATTCTTTAATTTTAGTGTTGAATTCTTCTTTTCTTGGCCCAAAACCCGTAAGATTATATGCTTGTAAGCCTTTTGAATCCAAGTGCCTTCCCTCTCTAGTTTAGAATAGTTGTAGCGTGGTTATGATGTAATGCTATATTTAGGTTGTGATTTTAGCATTCGAACCATGAGTTGTGGATTTAACCTTATTAGACTAGTATGATAGTCTTTAAATCGTAACTTGGGTATAGTAGACTTGAGTACCCTTGTTTCAAGTTGAAACACCTATCTTAAGCTTGAATGTGATATATTTGACATCTAGAAGTTGAACTAGATACCTTAGCCTAATTTGGCGCATGGTGTGCCTAATTATGGAAATTGAGGTTTAGAAGTGGGATCGTCCGGCCCACTAGGCCATGATTTGCATTAGTCTTGTGGACTTAGTTGTGGATGTTAGACATAGATGGGGCTAGTAAACCTTGGCATAAGGTTACTTCATGACTTGGTAGCTTGTATTGATGTTCCCTAAAGTGTGGTTTTGAGCTATTGCATTGATTCTACTAGTGGAAGTGATATTGGTCATTTCGAGATGATATTCCCCTTAGATACGTTAAGTTGCCTATAGAGTTGCTATTTTCTCTTAAACATAATGATTGGCCTATAGAGATGTTATTTCCTCTTAGACTTGATAAGATGATTGGCCTATAGAGATGCTGTAATGACCTAGGACTACCCCCTAGTCATCACACGGTGCTTATAATTCCGAGAGACCACAAGCTAACCCATTAGCTTGTACATGCTATGAGCACTGGATAACATGATCATAAATGCTTAAGAATACTGACATACCATAAGGTTTTAATAAGTGAATTTAAAACTGAAATATGAGTTTATAGAAACAGCTGACTGAATTTGATAAAATAATGATAAACTGGATAACTAACTTTAATATCTGATTACTGTATAACTGACTCTAATGTCTGAAAAGCCTCTAAAACTCACTGACTGAATATGAGTTGATGAGACAGGCCCCAACTAACTCTAACTAACTACTAACTGAGACATGAAATAAAGTAAGACTGTCCTCAAAGTATGAGGAATCACCACTGCTACTACTGAGGATTTGATAATTCTAATTGCGAGCCGGGAACTGAGTGTCAGAACCTATGAAATAATACATCATAGCGCAAAAGAAAAGGTATGCGATCAGTACTTTGAATGTATTGGAATGCTAAATGAGGTAGGCTGATATGCATAGTTTCATGAATAGAACTAATAATTAACTGGGTATGCATGTAAAGCATGGAGTACTGAATAAAGAGCATGGAATTTGTAGATACTGAAAATGCATGAAAATCTATAATTTGACAACTGGGAAACTGGTCTGTGGCGCGACGCGGGAAAAATTGTAATCCTTCACTGATTGGGACCTCGAAGTTCACTGCCATGCGGTGGAATCGCGGAGAGACACTGGAAACTGCAAAATGCTAATTTGGCCTTTGGCGAAATGCGCCAAGATTGTACAACTCCACTGGAAATTACCAATTGTCACTTAGACTAGCTCCACGACGCGCTAAGGGTTTCAATAATGGGGTCTAACGACTGAAACTTAAAATTGCCATAAATTCTTACCCGATTATCGAATTTGGGTGAATTTTATGTCATTGGAAAGATAATTGAATTCCCTATGTAATGGAAGGATCTAGAATGAAAAATAATGAGTATTTAGAAAATCAAATATATGAATACTCATGTATTGGGACTTACATTACGCTAGGGAAATACGGGGAGTTACAATATCTCCCCCTTGGGATCATTCGTCCTTGAATGAAACTGGTTAAGCTGAGAAAACTGATAGACTAAGTTTACACACTGAACATTCATATCTGATACATGGAATGCATGACTGAACTGATTCATGAATGCATGACTGACATGAACATGATGTGCAACTGAAACTAAGCATGATAGAGGAAAAATCTTAAGAAGATTTGGAACCTTATACTGAATCTGGATTCGCAGAGAAAATATGAGGGTAATTGGTCTGCATATCTGCCCCTTCTTCCCAAGTGGCTCCCTCAACGGACTGATTCCGCCAAAGAACTTTGACTAGTGGACCTTCTTTGTTTCTTAGTCTACAAACTTGATGTTCAAGAATTTCGACTGGAACTTCCTCAAAGGAAAGATTGTTCTGAATATCTGCACTTTCTGAGGGAACAACTACTGCTAGACCACCAATACACTTTTTCAACAATGAGGCATCGAACACTAGGCGTACTGAGGCTAAATCTGAAGGCAAATCAAGCTCATAAGCTATCTTTCCTAAATGACTGAGAATTCTGAAGAGACCGACATATCAGGGACTGAGTTTTCCTTTCTTTCCAAATCTCTTTACTCCTTTCATGAGAGATATTTTCAAGTATACAAAATCACCGATCTCAAATTCAAGATCCTTTCTCCTCACATCAACATACAATTTTTATCGACTCTGGGTAGCCCAAAGCCTTTCTCTGGTCAACTGAACCTTCTCTAACGCATGAAACACCAATTCAAGCCCTACTACTGCGGCCTCACCTACCTCAAACCAACCATTAGGAGATCTATATCTCCTACTATAGAGAGCTTCATAATGATCCACCTGAATACTAGAATAATAGCTGTTATTGTATGCGAACTCAATCAAAGACAAGTGGTTATCCCAACTACCCTTGAAATCAACAACGCATGCTCTCAGCATATCTTTAAGAATCTGAATGGTCCTTTTTATTTAACCGTCTATTTGAGGGTGAAAAGTTATACTGAGATGGACTTAGCTACCAAGACCCTTTTAGAATGCCCTCCAGAAGTGAGAGGTAAACTGGGTACCTCTATCAGAGATGATAGATAGAGGAATGACGTGCAACCTGACTAACTCTCTGAGATAGAGTTTGGCATAGTCCTCGGCTGAATAAGAGGTATGGACTGGCAAAAAATGAGCTGATTTGGTCATCCTATCTATGATAAACCAAATAGAACATGCTGATGACGGGTACGAGGCAAACCTATCATAAAATCCATGTTCACTTCCTCCTACTTCTAAGTGGGAACACTAAACTCCTGCACAGACCCACTAGGTTTCTGATGCTCAATTTTAACTTGCTGGTATGTATAGAACTTAGCTACAAACTCTACAATATCTCTCTTCATCCTACTCCACTAATAGATCTCCTCCAAATTATGGTATATCTTAGTGGCCCCTAGATGAATAGAGTAATGCACACCATATGCTTCTGTAAGAATTCATTGCCTAAAATCATCTTCAATAAGCACACACAATCTACCCTGACAACGCAACACACCTCTCCCCCTTGGGAGAAAACCTGCACCTTTTGATCTCTGACTGATTCTTTCAACTTAACTAGACTGAGATCTCTATCCTATTTTTCCTTCACCTCTAAAACTAGAGATGATTCGATACTACTCTACACCCACACACTACCCTCTGCTGAGTCGACTAAGCAGATACATAGTCAAGAAAGCTGATGAACTTCCTTAGCTAACTTCTTCTTACCATCCTCAACATGAGCAACACTTCTCATTGACAATCTACTGAGAGCATCATACACTAGATTGGTCTTGCTTGGATACTACAGAACACTCATGTTATAATTATTCAATAACTCTAACCACCTTTTCTGACGCAAATTCAAATTTTTCTAAGAGAATACATACTGAAGGCTTTTGTGATCTGTGAACACATCTATATGTACCCCATACAAGTAATGCCTCTAAATATTTAAGGCAAACACTACAGCTGCTAACTCAAGATCATGAGTAGGGTAATTCTTGTCATAGTATTTAAGATGTCTTGAGGCATAAGCTATGACCATATCTCTCTGCATGAGGACACAACCTAAACCTACCCTGGATGCATCACAGTACACAACAAAACCATCTGAACCATTTGGTAGAGTCAATACTGGATTGAGGTGAGTCGAGTCTTCAACTCTTGAAAACTCTTCTCGCATGAATCTGACCACTGAAACTTAACTTTCTTCTGAGTCAATCAGGACATGAAGGATGCAATAAAAGAAGACCCTTTAAAAAACCAACAGTAATAGCTAGATAAATCTAAGAAACACTTAATATCTGATGGAGAGATGGGTCTAGGCTAGTTTCTCACTGTCTCGGTCTTTTGAGGATCAACTCTAATGCCATCACTGGAAATAATATGGCCAAGGAAATCTACTGATCTTAGCCATAATTCACACTTACTAAATTTAGTAAACAACTGTAAGCTCTAAGAGTCTAAAGTACTATTCTGAGGTGGTCTGAATAATTATTTTCAATACGAGAGTAAACAAGAATATCATCAACGAAGACTATGACGAACATATATAAGTACTGTTTGAACACTCGGTTCATTAGGTTCTTGAAGGCTATTGGGCCATTGGTAAGACCAAAGGACATGACTAGAAATTCAAAGTGACCATACCGGGTTCAAAAAGCTATTTTGGAATGTCATATTCTCTGACCCTGAGCTGATGATAGTCTGATCTGAGGTCTATCTTTGAAAAATAGTTGGCACCCTGAAGTTGATCAAACAATTCATCAATTCTAGAAAGTGGATATTCATTCTTGACTATGACTTTGTTCAACTGATAGTAGTCTATGCACATTCTAAGAGAACCATCTTTCTTACGCACGAATAAAAAAGGTATACCCCACGGAGAGATGTTAGGTCTGATGAATCCCTTATCTAGGAGATCCTTTAACTGTTTTTTTAACTCCTTGAGTTCTGTTGGAGCCATTCTGTATGGCAGAATTGATATAGGCTGAGCATCTGGAAGGTCTATTCTGAAATTGATTTTCCTTTTGGGAGGAACTCCGAGCAGATCTTCAAGAAATATATCTGAGAATTCATTTACTACTGGAATTGACTGAAGAGTTGGAGTTTCTGAGTTAGAGTCTTTGACTCGCAAAAGATGGTAAATACACCCTTTCAATATCATCTTTCTCGCGCTAAGGTACAAAATCAACAAACCCCTAAGAGTTGTAGTACTACCCCTTCATTCAAGGACTGGTTTATTCGAAAACTGGAAATAAACTATTCTGTTTCTACAATTAACTGAGGCATAGCATGAGTGGATCCAATCCATAGCATAAGTCATCAAAACTCGTTCTGCACAAATCTTGAAAACAAATTTTTCCTTAATTAATTTTTTCAAAAATTAACTTTCCCTTTCTATGTTAGTCAAAAAGTTGTTTTCAAATAGTATGGATAACCATAAGTTAGGGGCTACTCTTGGTGCCTTAACAACCTTCCAAGAGTATTAATAGGAACCACTTAGAATTTTTAAACTTAAAAAGATTTTTTCTATTTTGAATCTTTTATGTAATATTTTTATATTTTCTTAATATTTTCTCAAAAATCAAGTAGCGACTCTGTAATTTCTTAAAGCATTTCAAACTTTTCTTTAAGGTCTCAAAATAGTTTAAAAAGTCAAAAACTAATGTTTTCCAGCCCTTAGAATCGAAAATGGGCAAAACAAAAATGGTGAATTTGTTGGGGACTTTAGGTAGGTTCTAACTAAATATTTGAATTAGCTTTTTGACTGACTATTGTAGTTTTTTAAAATTTTTATGTTCTTATGTGTTTAAATTATTGCAATTATTAACTATTGTATTCATGACATAATTCCATATTTTGATTATTGAACTATTTTGGGGTTTTGTGGATGTCCTGACCCCTATTATTTAATTCCAAAATCCGCATATGAGGCATCTGATGGTTGTTCATATTTCAAAACCCAAGTTGAACATGTGATAACCTGGTCGAATACCACTCTAGATACCTAAGATGGATCAAAATCAAAATCCTATTTAGGCATGAGCCTAGGATGACCCAATGTCTGAGGGGGTATTGAGCCCATTAGAAAACCTGTCTTATTTTTATTTGACCGCTAGTCATAATAGAAGATCATCCTTTATGTGTTAAATTGAAGCATATAATGTTGGATTATACGGGCCATTGTCCCTTTGGTTTGAGAATTTTATTTTATAGTTTCTTTTATTCTAATCTAGAGATGATCTTTACCCAGAAGGTATTCAGCAATTTCAAAAAGTTCAAAATCGAAGGACTCCAAAGGAGGTTTAGTGTAAATTTGCTCCCCTGCGTGGGACTGATATCATGTATTTCCTTTTTTTCTCATTTTGTATCCCCATTTAGTTTATTCATGAAGTTTGTATAATATATTTTAGGAAAATGGAACGTCTTACAAACAGCATGTAATCTTTCAAACGTTAGGCTTACCTTTGGCTTGAAGGTCTCATGCATGATAGCGTTATAAATTATTTTTCTGCTAAAGTAATTCATTATTTTGCTTTATCTATGTTTGCTTGATTTGTCTCATTACTTTGGTCAATTATTACAATTTATGAGCTAACATTTTACTTTCTAAGTGTTTTTTATTTTCTTTTAGAGGGAGTCTGATTTGTGTTGGTAATCAAACTTGTTCTCTTCGTAAAGATCAAATGCAAAGTAATCATACACATGATCAATCGTGAATAAGAATAAAGATTCCTCAAAGGCAAACTTTTGGCATCCTTCTATCTTGCATTTTGAAGATATTGTTTTCTTTTCTTATAATCATACTTTTTTGTCATAATTTTCTTGTAATCCCACTTCATGATTTGATTTCATAGTAATACGAACTACGTTGGACCTAAATTTCCAAGAACAGAATACGTAGGCGACCTATGTTGGCTTCGGTCTTTAGAAAATTTATTTTACACCTTTTAGTGGAACTACATTTGATATGATTCCTATCTCAGTGGAATATGTGGATACTCTACTAGCTCAATCATATTCTTCATAAGATCTTCATAGAAACTGGGATAAATTTTTTAGAGGATCTCAAAAATTTAATGAGAACTTGATATTTGCTACAAAGTTAAACACCAGACGTTGCTAAAGCAGAGATTGAGGCATAGTTTTTTAGAAGTTCTCAAATTTCAAGCTACATTACATCAGAAAGAACTAAAGTATTTTGCATTCTAGACGAGTAGAATTTTTTAGAATATCTCAAAAGTTCCATACTAAATGATGTTTTAAGTTACAAAGAAGTTCGAGAGTTCCTAAATTGGGGCAGAATTTTTTAGAAAGATACTCAAAACTTCCACAACGACTACACTTCAAGCCTGCAAATTGATTATCAAAAAGGAGCATCAGGATACAAGGCAATACCAACACAATCAGCCAATTAAAATTAAGATTTTTTATTTGGATGAAGGAATAGTAAAGTCATGAAGTTGACAACGCTAAGCGTATCAAAGGACATTATCAAACCCATCGTCGCCTTGTCATAATAAGCCAGACAACTTATCTTCCTCATTTTACTCAAGATTTATGTTGATATTACTTTTTTATGACCTCTAACACTTTTTCTGATTTTGTAGGGAAATGATTAGACATAAAGATTAAGAGATGGGGATGTCATTCAAAACACTATCTCCAAATCAGCACGAGTGAAATGACTTTATCTTTAGACTCTATAGTTTATTATATTTTGCATTAGTTGAAATAAATTGTTATTCTGTTAATAAGTGTTTCTTGATTTATGTAGATGACATTATGCAAGACCTCTTCTAATAACTACCACAAACCAATCCTCTCAAAGTTTGAGGATTCAATCCAGAAGCTTAGGACGTGCACAAGTCCTTTTGAGAACTTTTGATTCAAAGGATGAAGTTCGACAAATCAACTTCCATTTTTCTTATATATTAGGGTTTTCTACCCTCCTAGAAACTTATTGTATTGTCATCCCATTAGAGGTGGCATATCTTATTATATTTGGGTCATCCAACCTTTCAAAAGGACATATATTATTATATTTGGATTTTCCACCCTTTAATAGGATGCAGTAGACTATCACTTTATTTGTGACATACTGTGTAATGGACCGTCACCTTCTTTAAAGTGACACGTTATTAAGTTATGAACCGTCACCTCCTTCAGTGTGACATATTATTATGTTATGGATCGTCACCTCCTTCAAAGTGACACTCCTTCAAAGTGACATATTGTGTTATGGACTATCACCTCCTTCAGAGTAACATATTATTATGTTGTGGATCTTCACCTCCTTTAATGTAATATATTATGGAGGGTGACCTCCTCAGTGTGGCATACTAAAACAAGGTATGCACAATTACCCTTATATTACATTTGATAAAAATAAGCTTAGTGAAGATAATTAATAGACACATTAGACCATCACTCTATTCAAAGTAGCACGTTACATTTGGGTCGTCTGGCCTTCAATTAAACACGTTGGATCATCACTCCATTCAAAGTGGCATGTTATATTTAAATTAGGTCATCTGCCCTTCAATGAGACATGTTAGATCATCACTCTGTTCAAAGTGGCACATTTCATTTAAATTGGGTCATCCGTCATTCAATGAGATACATTGGACTATCACTCCATTCAAAGTATCATGTTATGTTTAAATTCAATCATCCACCCTTTAGTAAGACACGTTGGATCGTCACTCCGTTTAAAAGGGCACATTACATTTAAAATAGGTCTTCTACCCTTCAGTGAGACACATTGGACTATCACTCCATTCAAAGTGGTATATTATATTTAAATTGGGTCGTCCACCCTTCAATGAGACACATTGGACTGTCACTCCCTTCAAAATGGCATGTTACATTTAAATTAGGTCGTCCAGCCTTTAATGAGACACGTTGGATCATCACTCCATTAAAAGTGGCATGTTACATTTAAATTAGGTCTTCCTCCCTTCAATGAAACATGTTGGACCATCACTTTATTCAAAGTGGAATGTTACACCTAATGGGTCATCCGTCTTTCAATGAGACTCATTGGACCATCACTATATTCAAAGTGGCATATTACATTAAAGATAAATGCTTTGCCTTTTACTGATGCATGTTAGGTTGTCATCTCATTCAAAGTGGCTTAACATTTTTAGAATAGGTTATGCAAATTAGTTTATCAACTATCTCAGCACAGCATATTCAAAAAATTTTGCACCAATTTACGTGTGTAATTCTATATTTACAACTAATTATTTTGTTTGAGTTATTGCCAAGAGCATCCAAAAGGATGAAAACTGAAATCAAAACCACAGATACAGACGACTCCAAAAAGGATGTAAGACAATGTAGAACGTTTTCTTAGCAGTAAAATAAGATGTAGTATAGAGGGGGGACATCAAACTCTTTGGATGCGAGGTAAAGTATGATTGCCACCACCCTCAAACAACATCCTTGTTAGAAGGCATACGGGTACTTTGGGATATTTTTGTTTCAGTATCACTTTTGGGATATTTCTAAGCTTATACCGATAATAACCTTCTCTTTTTTTCAAATCCAAGTGACAACGTACTTAAAGATTTGGAAATTACGTTCGGGTAGATTCTTACCTATGGGTGTAAAAAGCTCCACATTTATGTTTAAAAGGTTAGAAGTTTCTTTTTCATAACTAGGACGACGTGCCACTCATCCCGAGCAAAAGATCATCTAAAATAAAAGACTATCTTTTCTACCGATCAAGTCAAACTACAAGCAATCTGATTCTCTAAGTTATTGGGATATGTAGGCTGGGCTTTATGATTGAAAACTTGGTTGCATTCCAACCTCCCCCCATCCCTCTTAATCCTAGATTTTTGGTTTCACCAAAATTTGAAAACCAGAATAGCTTATGAATTCTTAAAAATTTGTGCTTTAAATCAAGTGTTATGAACTACAAATGACCTGAGTTCTCATATAACTTGAGATATGTTGGAAACTCGATACTGGAATACAGTCATAACTCCATGAAACTTATGCAAAAACCAATCTCTTTTAAAAATAAATTTATGGTCGGACAAAATTAAGAATGTCAAACTCTCTTTGCCTAGGGTTACTTGCATCCACCCTACCCTTAGGGAGGGGGAAATTGTGGACACCTAATTTTTATCCTCCATTACTAAATTTATTGCTGGGTTTCTTCAATTTTTAATAAAATAGAAATATTTATTTTATATGGATAAATGTGCTCTAAATATTTATTTAGGTTAATTTTGTCATTTAATTGATGATTATATATTTTTATATTTACATATATGATATTGTATAAATTTTGTTACTTAAATGAATGTTTTTATTAAAATTGGACTTTTACTGAGATTAAGCTTGAAAATTAATCCAAATGGATAAAGTATTGATTTAAATATAATTTATCCTCAAAATTAATTTATTTGGAGAAATATTTATTTGATTTTATTAAATCAATAAGCTCGGGAATAAACAAGGTATTAATTCGTATCGAATTTCAATTTAATTTAGCCGATCTATTAAATATGGTCATAATTGAAATTAAATTGACCATAATTGTGATGCAATTGACCATTTAATTTTTAATTTAACCAAATATTTAACTAATTGACTAAATCCTAAATTTATTGGAGTTATTCTTAAAATAACCCCAAATCCTAAATTCTCCCTCAACCTTGTCCTTTTTCATTTTGAAATTCAAAATTTGCACTAGATTGTACAATTCTCCCTCAACCTTGTCCTTTTTTTCATTTTTGGAATTTAAAATTTGTACTATATTGTACAGTTCCACCTCATCTTATCCTCCAACAAACCTTACCCTCAATGAAAACTTTTTAAAATACCCCTAAGTTTTTCTCCAACATTGGTGGATTCAAAGAATTCAATCCCCATCCTTTCCTATAAATACTACCACTATTTTTGTGGAAGGCCAAGCCTCAAAAATTTGAAAAGCTTTTGAGTAGATAGTTAAAAAATTTTAGTGAAAAGAAAATTTGAAAAAAAGTTTTAAAGAGTGGAAAAACTTTTGAGCAAAGAGTTAAATCATTTTTAGTAAAAATTTTCAAGCTGTAGTCTAATCGGGGTTCTTGAAAGATTTCTTTTCACTTGAGATCAAGACTCCGAAGAAAGCTTGAATTCACATTTTGATGCTCCTAAAAAAGGTAAACACACCTTTCCATTTTAGTTTTGTTATCATTTTCTTCTTCATCTTCTTCTTTGTAGTTGTAATTTTTTTTATTGGGATTGTTTGTTTAGATGGCCTTGAAGGCCATAGGATGTTGTGATATTAATATTATGGTTATTTCTATATTCATTGTGTAAAATTTTGTAACAATAGTCGAATGTGTTTCTTTGACTTTCTTCTTTGGTTATTATGACTAGATCGATAAAGTTTCGACCTTTACTTGATTAAAATACGTACTCATGCCTCATTTAAATTCGTTATTGGTAGATATGTTTACTTTTAGCATGTAAAGTTGTTTTCTTCATGTCAAAAAAGAATAGTACTATAGTTAAGGTTTAGTGAAATTTGAAGTAGTAAGTTACTTGTATCTAGAGATTTGGTGTTATTTTTGAAAGGCGTATCATAGTGTGTTATGTTTGTGGTCTAGTGATTTGCAAAATCACCACCTAATATTGAAGTTGACCACTTTGACATGCACATGATTATTGGCTCATTCACATGTAGAAATTATAATTCACGTGCCACTTTTAAGATCTAACTCCTTTATCGATTCGTAATCCGTTTGATTAAAGAGTTCTTTTTCTACATGATTATATGCCATGATGAAATGTTAAGTTTTTTTATATATGTTTGAAGTCATGATTTACTCATTTTCATGGTCAAAACTATCTTTGATTTTCTCTTGGTTAGATTGAAAAGTTGTTAGGGTTATAGATTTTGTTTAAATGGTGTAGAACTAAAATAGGAGTTGGCATAATTGGACACTTTTTCTTAGAATTAATCTTTTACTATTTCTCCTATCTTGACTTTTAATATAATTTTCTCAAACATGTTTAATATATGCTATTTGCTTCACCTCTTTTATTAATTTATTTCTTGAAATATTTTTGTGCATTTAGACGTCCCATAGTAATTCACATACTACCATGAATTTTTCTTCCAATCTGTTGATTGACTCTATTCGGCATTGAAAAAAATGTTGAATTAGTATGTCTTGTATTTCATATTTGAGATATCACAAAAATATTTCCTCGTCTTATGCTCATTCCCCTTTTCTTTCTTTGATGAAAATTTGTCTAAGACTATATCATATCATAGTATTTGGTACAAATATGCGTCAATATATAGGAAGTATTTGTCCAAATTTTAATCAACTATACTTATGGGTCAATGTCTTCTTTTCAAGGATTAGTTGATTATATTGTGCTAGGCTCTATTTTTTGTTAGATTGTTTAAGAAATAGGTTAATTTTCTTTATGTTGGATAATTTAATTTGTTTTTGATATCATGGTATACTATTTATTTATGCTTGGTAATACTATTTTTCCATCTTATCATTTATCTATTAAGTGTAGAATTTTTTAGCACATATTAATTGTTTTTATTTTATTCTTTTTATTTGTATGAATTTGTTTTTGAGTCCAATAGACTCCTTTTCTCTTGTATTTCTTAATGGGCCAATGAGGTCCACCTCTTTGAGTCAAGTCTGAAGTTTAAACCCAAAGAACATTATATGGCGTGCAGGTGTAAGAAGATGGAAGAAGAAGGAAAATGGGTTAAAATTCATTGATGAGGTCACTAAGAGACTTGAAAAGTCTCGATTTTTATTATTATTTTATTTTTTATTTATTTATTTATCTATTTGTTCATTCATTTGGGGCTCAAATCCAAAGTTGTAATTTAATATAGGTGAAGTAGATTTTAGGCCTTTAAAGTCCAAAACTAGCTTAGGACGGGTTATTGGCTAAAAGCCCAAATGAATAGACTAGGATGGGTGCAAGTGGGGAAAAAGCTCAAATGATTAAATTAGGACAGGTTGTGGGTCGAAATACTAATTAGATTAGCATGGGTTCATTTGAATGATTTGGGATTAATGGCCTAAGTCTTTTAGTCTCTCCTTTTCCCCTTCATATGTTAGTCGTTTTTGGTTTTCTTAGACTTAGTTAAAATTCCTACTAAGTTGTCGAAACTCATTTTGCACAAATCGTGAAAACAAATTCTTCCTAAATTGATTTCTTTTCAAAATCAACTTTCCCTTTCTAAGTTATTCAAAAAGTTATTTTTTAATAGTCTAGATAACCGCAAGTTAGCGGATACTCTTGGTGCCTTAACAACCTTCCAAGAGTATTAATAGGAACCACTTACTCAAAATTTCTAAACTTTAAAGATTTTTTTCTGTTTTGAATCTTTTAAGTAATATTTTTAGTTTTTCTTGATATTTTCTTGAAAATCAAGTGGAAACTCTATAATTTTGAAAAGTGTTTCAAAGTTTTATTCAAGGTTTCAAAATAGTTTAAAAAGTCAAAAATAATGTTTTCCAACCCTTCAAATCAAAAAGCGGAAAAACTAGGACAATGTGGATGGAGCTCGTCCAGCTCCAGAAGTTCATAGCAGGTGGAGGATCATTGGTTTTAATTCTCCTAAGGGAGCTCCAGTAGTTCCCCCTATCCCTCCTCAGGCACCTCTAGCTGATGTATCTAATGCTAAGTTTCATCAGTCGATTCATTTGCTTACCCAGTTGGTGGCCTCCTAGACTGAGTGTGTTGCTTCTGGTACTCCATTATCTGAGATATTAGGGTTGGCCGATTTATGAGGTTGAATCCTCCTGTTTTCACTAGTTCTAAAGTTGAGGAAGATCCTCAAAACTTTATTAATAAGATGGAAAAGATCTTTCATATGATGCATGCTACTGATGTAGAAGGTGTAGAGTTTGTAGCATATCAGTTGAAGGATATAAAATACCAGTGGTATGAGGAGCGGTACCAGTCTAGAGGTAATGATGTTAAGTCTGCTTTATGGGATGATTTTTCTAGTACTTTTTTTATCGCTTCTTTCCTCAAGAGTTAAGGGAGGCAAAAGCAGAGGAGTTCATAAACCTGAAGCAAGGAAGGATGTCAGTCAAGGAATATGGCTTGAATTTCCATCGGTTATCTTGGTGTGCTTCTGAGTTAGTGTCTAGCATGAGGGATAGAATGAGGAAGTTTGGTTCTAGGTTATCCCGTGAGTTAATATTGGAGAGTAGGGTTACCTTGTTGAACAAGGATATATTCTTCTCTATACTTGTGGTGTATATGCAACAAATGGAGGAAGAAAATCAGAAGTAAGCAAAAATGAGTGAAAGACAGAGTAAGAAATTTCCTTATTTAGATTTGTAATACCTTGTACATTTCTAAGTCCATATCAGCCCATAGTACTTGCTTAAAATGCTTAGAACCTAAAAAAAATAAGACTAAGTATTGAGGGACTTAGTCACTTCTGACTTCTTTAAACTTCGAGGATATTTAAGTTGACCTTCTGGGCTCGGAGATGATGGTTTTTGAGTTGATTCATATTAGGGGTGTAAGTAGCATATCTCCGATAAGTTTTGGGTTTCTTAGATAAGGTTTGGACCACGTTTGAATTTTCCCGGCAGAAGCTCACCATGATTAGACCACGTCATGGTGAGTATAGTGGTGAAGGAGCCACCGCATCGTGGTGAAGGCTAAATCAGTAATGGTCATTTCCAGTGACTCAGCGTGATTGCACCGTATCACGGTGTAATCGCGGTGAGTATAGTAATGAGGGCATCACTGCATCTCGGTGAAGCCATAATCGACATTCCAGTTCTGGATTTCAAATACAAAAAGGTAGTTTCATCTTTTCCCCCTTACTTTAACATGGGATTTAGGTCCCAAAATAGTATCTTTGCCTCATAATTCATATTTCACCCAAAATTTAAGGCAATTCCTCTCAAGAACAAACCCTAGACCCTTCAGCATTCAAGTTCAATTCTCTAGAAATTCACCAAAAACCTTCATGAATTCTTCAATTAAGGTATTTTAGATATTGATTCATGGACCCTTTTCATCCATGGAGTTCAAGAACCCAATTTTCAAGTTCAATTATGATATTAACATGTATTTATGAATCTTATTCATGAACTGCCATGAATTTTGACTTTATGCCATGTTTACATGTGTTTTTCATTGGAGTTAGTTCTTTACATGTTGAAGAACAAAAATTTTATGTTGAATTCCCTAACCCATGATTTTAGTAAAGAAGTTATGTTACTATCCTATGTATTAAGCTAATTTCATGCTTTAACTCACGGCCCCCATGTGTTTAATGAAATGACTCATAGATGAATTTTGAACAGTGACTATTTATGAAGTTCTCCAAGTTGTATTATGGTTTCAAATGCTCTCATGTGATCATATTGTTATTATTATCGAGTCCCGGGGGCTATGAATACCCAAAAACTTAGCTGTTTACTTAGTTTAAATACTTTTAGAATGGTTTTTGAATATATTAGAGTATTATCAGTTTAGTTAGTGCATCTTGTCAGTCTGCACAGTTTAATCCAGTAATTAGAGTCAATTCAGTTGGGAGTAGGATTTAGCACCGAGCAAACCCAGGGATGGGGGCTCACCTGCCATTTAAGTGTGTGACCTTTAGTAGCAGTCCCTATGTTTCAGAACTATGTAGCGAACATAGGTTGTGACG
>JAPEIP010000006.1:138036787-138052871 GCA_026120095.1 Capsicum chinense | reverse complement strand
AGCCTAACCTTATTTAGCATACTAGTATATTCAAAGTACTATACGCATGCTCGTTTCTTGTGCTATCTTATCTGATATTATAGGTTTGGATGCTCAGGTTCCTGACTGCACCTAGACCTCTCCAGTGTATCTGCAGCAGTAGCAGTGGTGAGTCCTCATGTTCCGAGGACCATTTGTGTTTATTTTAGTTTTGCTCAATAGTCAGGCGGAGTTAGTTAGGGATTTATCCCATCAACTCCACAGTCAGTTAGTTAGAGGCTTTCGAACACTTTCAGTCAGTTATCAGTTGTTATTGACAGTCTTATAGTATTGTTTTTAGATAGATGTGTTCAGTATTTTGTTTTATTATTATTTTCATATTTAAAACTTTATGGCATTTTTAGTTAAATTCCATACATGTTCTCTATTATTTTATTCAGTGCTCATAGCAGGTACCAGCATGGGTTAGCTTGTGGTCCTTCAGAGATGTAGGCACCGTGTGGCATCCAGAGTGTACTCTTGATCCGTATAGGATCAGGACGGAGATCAGCAACTGAGTGGTAGAGATGGTAGAAAGTGTTCTAAGAAGAAGTGGAAATTTTGATTCCTACTTTATGGCTAGTTCTCATTATCCAAAGCCATCTGGTGACCATCTTCTTAGTATGATAGTAGGTTTAGAGCACCTTTTAAGTCGTAGGCTAGTGGGGCTCATAAGCTCTGTAATATCCTTCTTGTAGATTTTGTGGTCAGGTGCATCATGGTTTTTGGCAAGGAAGATAGGAACAAGTGCTTTTAATGTGGCTAGATTAGTCATCTACAGAGATATTATCCTTCTACGGTTGTGCTTGGTAAATAATATACCTATTGCTACTTCATCCTCTCCTGCACCAAAAGGGTGCTTCTTTTACTTTTAGCCATAGCACTGGTCAAAACTGTTTGTATGCTCTTATTTCTCTTCAGGATTCTAGGGCATCCCCTAATGTTTTACATGTATGCTTAAACTTTTTTCTCGTGATGTAAATTATCTAATTGATCCTGAGTATACTCTCACTTATGTGACCCCATATGTGGCTATCCATTTTGGTTTTGATTCTTAGTGTATTCGAACTCTTTTTTGGTATCCACCCTGGTTGCTGATTCTATTATGGCTAGAAGGGTTTATAAGGGTTGTCTAATGTCGTTTCTTGGTAGAGAGACCTTGGTGGATCTAATAGAGTTAGACATGTTAGACTTTGATGTGACTTCAGGGATGGATTGGTTGCCTTCGTGCTATATTTATTTTGATTATCTGACCTAAAGGTTCAGTCTCCATTATCCAAATAAGTCGTTAATCAAATGGGAAGGTAGTTCCCTAGTGTCTAAGGAAAGGTTCATCTCGTATCTTAGAGCCCAGAAATTAGTTTTCAAAGGGTGCCTTAACATTCAGTACATATTAAGGATTCTATATCTAAAGGTTCTCTTTGTAGACATTCCCTGTGGTGTGTGAATTCTCTGAGGTATTCCCTGATGATCTTTGTGGCATACCTCCCGATAGGGAAATCAACAATCTTCTTCTAGACACTCATCCGATTTCTATCCCTCCTTATAGGATGGCTCTGGCTGAGTTGAAGGAACTCAAAGAGCAGTTGAAAGATCTTCTTGACAATTGTTTTATCCATCCTAGTATGTCTCCATGGGGTGCTCCCATTCTTTTCATGCATAAGAAAGATGGTTCCCTTAGGATATGTATTGATTACTGACAATTAAATAAAGTAACCATGAAGAATAAGTATCCCTTCTGAAGATTGATGATCTCTTTGATCAACTTTAGGGTGCTAAGTTCTTTTCAGAGATTGATCTTTGGTCTGGGTACCATCAGTTGAAGATTAGGGAGAAAGATATCCTTAAGATTGCTTTCTAAACTCGATATGGTTATTTTGAGTTTTTGGTGATGTCCTTTGGTTTGACCAATGCCCGATTCACATTTATGGGTCTTATGAATCGAGTTTTTTATCAGTTCTTGGACTTGTTTGTCATTGTATTTATTGATGATATTTTGGTGTATTCCAATAATAAGGTGGATCACGCCGATTACCTTTACATTGTGTTATAGATCATAAAGGATCAACATTTATATGTAGAGTTTTCTAAGATGAGTTTTGGTTGAATATTGTGACTTATTTGGGTTATGTTTTTTATAGTAAAGGGATCATAGTGAATCAACAAAAGGTTGCGGTGATTAAGAAGTGTCCTAGACCCATAACTCCATCCGATATTTGGAGCTTATTGGGTTTAGCTGGCTACTATAGATGGTTTGTTAAAAGTTTCTCTTCTATTGCATCCCCATTGACTAAGTTGACTTAGAAAAAGGTGAAATTCTTATGGTCTGATGCTTGGGAGTGTAGTTTCGAGAAGCTGAAGAATAAATTGACTTTCCTTCCGGTCTTGACTCTACCTAAGGGCAATGAAATTTTTGTTGTCTATTGTAATATGTATCGACTAGGTTTGGGTTGTGTGCTGATGCAGTATGGAAAGGTTGTTGCTTATGCTTCTAGACAGTTAAAACTTCATGATAAGAATTATCCTACCCACAATTTGGAATTATTAGCTGCCGTGTTTGCATTGAAAATCTAGCAACATTATTTGTATGGGGTCCATGTTTATATTTATTCTGATCATAAAAGCTTACAATACATGTTCACCTAAAGAGAATTAAATATCAGGTAAAGGAGGTGGCTTGAGTTGTTAATTATGATTGTGCATCCACTATTATCTAAGTAAATATAACATGGTTACTGATGCTCTTATAAAGTTGTCCATGGGAAGCTTGTCTCATGTGGATGAGGATAAATGGGATTTGGTGAAGGCTATTTACCATTTGGCTAATCTAGGAGTCTGCCTCTTGGATTCCAAAGATGGTGTTGTTCAAGAGGTGGTAAGGTCATCTCTTAGTGCTGAAGTAAAAGAGAAACAAGTGTTAGATCCTATTCTGATGCAAATCAAGAATGATGTCAGAAGGAAGAAAGTGATAGTTTTCGAGATTGGTGGTGATGGTATCTTGAGGTACCAAGGCATACTGTGTATTCCCGATGTTGATGCGTTACGAGGAAAAATTTTTACTGAAGCTTATGAGTCCCATTATACTATTTATCTTGGTTGGACAAAAATGTATCATGATCTTAAGGAGATTTATTGGTGGAACAATATGAAGCAGGATGTGGCCAATTTTATAGCTAAGTGCATGGTTTACCAACAAGTAAAGGTAGAGCATTTTAGATTCGGTGGGTTGACTCAAGCGATTAAACTGTCGGTGTGGAAATAGGAGATAATTAATATGGATTTTGTTATCGGTCTTTTACGGTCTCTCCAATAATTTGATTCGATTTGGGTCATCGTACATAGGATTACTAAGTCTTCTAACTTCTTGCCAGTGAATACTAATTTCTCTTCTGAGGATTATGCCAAGTTACAAATTGAGGAGATAGTGAAGTTGCATGGTACTCCAGTTTCCATTATATCTAATTTGGGTACTCAGTTCTCATCTTATTTTTGGAGGTTGTTTCGGCGAGGTTTGGGGACTATGGTGAAACTTAGTACCACTTTTTATCCGCAAATAGATGGGCAAGTGGAAAGAACAAGACAGGTTTTGGAATATATGCTTTGGGCTTGGGTTGACCACCTGCCTCCTATAGAATTTGCCTACAATAATAGTTATTACTTTAGCGTTGATATGGCTCCATTTGAAGCCTTATATGATAGGAGGTGTAGGTCTCCTATTGGGTGGTTTAAGGTTGGTAAGAATAAGTTATTTGGCTCTAATTTGGTTCACCAACCAATAGAGATGGTGAAGGTGATTTGGCATAGACTTAAGGCCGCCCAAAGTCGCTAAAAGTCCTATGTGGATGTAAGGAAAAGAGAGCTGGAGTTTAGTGTTGGTGATTGGGTGTTTCTTAAGGTGTCCCCCATGAAGGAAATGATGCGGTTTGGTACTAAAGAGAATCTCAGTCCCCGTTATATTGGTCTATATATGTTTTTGAAGAGGGTTGGTAATATCGCATATGAATTGGAGTTGTCCTCTAATTTTAGCTCCATTCATTCGGTGTTTCATGTTGTAATGTTGGAAAAGTGTGTGGGTGATCCTTCGATGGTTGTTCCTTTGGAGAAGGTGTGTATTTTGAATTCTTAGTCTTATGAGGAAGTCCCGATTGAGATTTTGGATTGGCAAGTTTATAGATTGCGAACCAAGGATGTGGCATCGATAAAGTTTCTTTGAAATAACCAAAAGGTCGATGAAGCTACGTAGGAAGTTGAGGGGGTCATAAAGTCCAAGTACATGTTTTTGTTTCTCGTTCTGGATAATCGTACTTAAGGTGTGTGTATTCCTTGACATCTTTGTGTTCTAACTTTGTTTAAGAAATGGTGATTTCCTTAGTATCTTTGTTTCTATCCATGACAAAGGTAAGAGTAATGGTATGTTGATGTCAAATCATTCTAGTAAATGTCATGTCCAATCATTCGAGAATGAATGATCCTAAGAGGGGAGTATATAATGCCTCAGGTTTTTGGTCCTTGAAAATTTTTCAAGTTCTGAGCATACTGCCTTGACTACGACTCACCCTATGAGTCGTAGGGTGTCTTGACGGGTCAGGTGACCCTAGTCGGAAGGTGTCTAGTGAATATGCTTAAGTTTCTATCTTGGGTATGACTTGGAGAAATGAGTCATAAAAACTCATGAGGAGTCGTTTGGATTGATTAACCAAACCAGAAATTAAGTGTATAAGTTCTACTCCTAGAAGGAGTGACTCACTATGAGCCGTAAGGACTTTTTTTGAGTCTTTGGGTGCAACTCGTAGGATGTCCAGTGTTTACCTAATTGGGTTTCATGTTGACCACGATTGGACCGTATGAGTCGTAGGGTCTCATTATGAGTGGTACCAGTTGAGTCATAAGGTCAACAACGTGTAGGGGTCCTAGAGACTATCTTGGTTCTGAATCGTGGTGACGAGTAGTAAGGAGTGGCTATAAGTCAACAGTTGACCCGTACTCAATGATAGCACTTTTTTAGCTTTTAAGTTAAGGGTATTCTAGACATTATCTCTTTTACACAAATTGAAAACCACATCTTATAACCCCTTTAGGGTGTCATTAGCACTCATAAACAAATCTAAGTAACTTCTCAAACACTCTAAAAGACTCTCCAAATTCCCTCAAGCAAATCAAACTGGGGTTGTTTCATCAAGTTGGTCATCTAATGGCTAAAGGGTCGATTTCTCTCAAAATTTATTGGTATTTAAGGCATGTAACTCTTCCCGCATTGATATTTTGTTAAAATCACATATTTTAATGTATTATTCATGAGATATTCATATTGGTTTTATTACAAGGATTGAGGGTTTTGAACAATGTTGTCTCATGGTTTACATGTGATCAATCATGCTTTAATTATGGTTTTGGACTTATGGGTGAATTGAGTATGGTGAATGAACTAGAGAATTGTGATTTTCCCAAACTTGTGACTTTTGAAGTGGTTATGACCCAAACCCCATAATGTGAAATTAGTTTATGAGAAATGTGGGAATTTGTAAAAATGAACCAAGGGGGTTGTGAATTTCCCTAAGTGAGGTAATTGTTTGGCTTGTTGATATTACCTTGCAAGTGTAGTTGGAATGACGATACTAACAATGTATGCCTAAATATGTATTGTGGTTCAATGATAGGGATTGTGTAATAAATGTTTTAATTAGGCTTTAAAAGAGGGTTGCACGGCTGAATCGTGAAAGTGGAGATCCAAGTGACCAACACTAGAAACCGCACTAGCCAGTGTGGGGTCATTATGGCTTGAGGATTCGAGTCCCCTTGCTTGTGACCAGGTGGTTCGAGTCCCCCATATCACATTTTATGATCTGGTGCTTAAGTCACCTTGGTATATGATTGGTGGGTTTGATTCCCCCGTACATATATATATATGATCTTTCTCAAGTATTTGTGGCCACATGCACTAGGGACCGACCAGAGGGTGAGAGCTGGGGCCTATATAGCCCGAAAGTACTATTATATGATGGTTAACCTACCCAATCCAGGTTAAAGTTTCTAAAGTGCATGTTTTCTTGTTCCTTATTTTGACATGTGATACATATGTGTGTGCGCATATGCATTTGATTATATGCATTAAATTTTGAATGATTTGAAACTGTTAATCATGGCATTATGTTATACTTACCCTTGAGTTTTATGCTAGAACTCCAACAGCTAATCGTCTTCGAACGTTGTAACCCCACGCAATGCAGGAATTGGTCATACTTCTACTCCTTCTTTTCAGTGATTAGGATTTGAGATCAGATTGTGAGTTGATATTGAAGTAGTAAGCTTCCATACATCGGAAGTCTACATTTCATGTACTGGTCTCTTATGTCACAGACTGTTTAGACTTATTTTTCGCAATATTCAGGGGCATGTTCTGATATTTCATTGATGTTCAGTTTTGGTTCTTTGTTTAGAAGGCTTTGTTTGGATTACTGTGGATTGGTAGGTGATGGTTGGTCGTTTGGCCGGTCATCGATCGTTGGTTATAAACGTGTTCTGAATTTTCTAAAGTTGTTGCACGCAACCTTGTTATACGTTTGAAATCCATTCGACCTTGGGGATAATGTGTTTGGTTTGGAAGCTGCAGGGGGTGATCTCCGGTCCACGTGGGACTTGAGATACCCATCACGGCCAGGCCCTCATTAGAGCCGTGGCACATTTTTAAATTATTGAAAGGAAAAACAAGTTCTTGATATGTATCAAATACATTTATCGGATACATATGTCTGATGTATGTATACTTGGTACTTGTTATCACACATTAATCCATTTTGGTAAAATAAATTAGATACGTAAAAATAAATGGACTTTGATATCAAGAGCAATACAATTGTGAGCATAGATATTCATATGTATCATAAACACATACTAACCTATTAGATATATAAAAAATGATAAACTCAATATATAAGCATGTAGATACATTCACATTTATCGCGAATAAATAAGTATTTTCTTTTATACTATGATACATATGCATAGGGATACATTCGCATTTTCAAGAAGAAACACTAAGCTTCATATAACATATGAATTAGTAGACAATGATACATTGGCATGCAAGTACATTCATAATATCATGACCAACAAATACAGTCTTTTTTTACTATGATGCATATGCTAAGTAATACATTCTATTTTAATGATCTCATATTCTTCTCCATCTTCACACTTCTATTTTAAAAAACCTCTATTAACAACATCACCAATTAGCTCTCTCAGCCTCCATTGAAAATCTACCAAATACAACAACAACTTCTCTATTTTCCACCATCTTCTCATTGTGAAAATATATATCAAATTCAAAAAAAAAATGTGTCAATAAAGAATCAAGAATTAATTTTTCAGAACCCCATAACAAAAACGAAGAAAAACATAAACTATATTCAGTTGCTTTATCTAACCATTTTCTGTGTGTCACTCTGTCTCTTTAACAATTCAACAAGAATAAAGTATTTCCATTTTCGGTATAGCCAAGAAAACTTCCTTTTATTCAAAGAAATGTCTAGAATCGAAAGATTGTACAATAGATTCCAAATGAAATTAATTTTTGGTTACCTAACTCTACTTCCAGTTGAAATCGAAAGGGGAAAAGAAGGAGGGGTTTTGGGAAGAATGGTCAAATCTCATACAAAAGGAGATTATGATGGGAGAGAGTATCCAAAATTTTTAGAAGGAGATATTGAAAGATAAAATCCCCTAATTTGGCTGACAATGGAGGAATTTCCTGGGTTAGATATGTATCAAGAGCAATTTTCAATTTCTGAGATTTTTTATGATTGTTTAAATGGTATGAGATTTAATGTATTAAAGACCCTGATATATGAGAACTTGTGTAATTTATCCCAAAAAAAATTCAAACTTCCGCATATCAGAAGTAAAGTTTATTAGTTTCATAAGCCAGTCTATAACATAGATTAGAAAATGGATAAGCAAATCATCATATGAAACAATAAAGAAAAACAGATAAAAGTTGATAATCTGAATTAAATGGCATTTTAGAGACTTGATATAAAAGGAGAATGTCATTTGTTAAAAATTGGAAGAGAGTGATTTTTAAAAGAAAATTTTAAAATTGGGGTGTAATTAAATTTTACCAAAAAAAAGACATAAAAGCAAAGAATTTTTTCTTAAAGATACAAAATTAGGGACTTAATTACATCATTTAACAAAAGAATTAGAATTTCAGAACCTAACAATAGTTTTATAAAATGACATATATAATGATCAAATCTCATAGAATTAGAATTTTTTGAGATCCTTAATTTTTATCTTTTATCCTATCTTTTTTTCTTCTGATCTCTTCTTCGCATAAATTCTAGCAGTCATTGTTCCCCCATTAGACCACCTGTCATGGATAAATTTGCAAGTCATGATGACACCTACTTTATCCCTACAGTAGGTAAGCCAAACTATAGTCCGAAGCTACAAGCAATGGGCTGATTTGATGAAAATGGCATAAATATTGGAAAAGTGCTAGTAAAGGACTTACGAGCAATAAATCATAAGATAATAATATAATGGAAGAGAAATAAAGAGAAATAATTAGATCCCACGATCTTGTAGTGTCAGTACGAGAGCCTCTAATCCGAAAGAATATAAGTACTATCAAGTCAATACATAATAGTTTTGAACAAGGAAAGACTAACACTAATAGAAGAGGAGAAAAGGTTAACTCCAGCTCCGAGATCTCACCCTGTCTCTAACCTGCATAAATTTTGGGGTCAATGGCAGAAACTAGTACTTGAATCTGCACCAAAAAGGTATAGAAGTGTGGTATAAGTACCAAAGCCATCGGTACTCAGTAGGCATCATTGGCCCAATAAGCTAAAGCATAACATAAATATAATAAAATACGAGATAAATAAGCTACGTCAAGGTAAAAGGGAAAACCTAAAATAATGCTCCAAATACTGTAAATAAATAACTAAAATAATAACATAAAATAGTCCATAGTTATCACTACATAACTAGCCTCCATAAGCTAGAAAATGCAATAAAGTAAATAACCCAATGGGGGCTTTCATAAGCTTGGAGGGTGCAATCAAGAGAAATAATAACCAAAATTATGCCAAGTAGCCATAATTTAAAATCATAACTGTGGATACTTCCATAAAATAATCATTAGACTCGAACTGATTCCATAACCAACATGAATAGCCTCTAAATACAAGACTTGAACTGGAACTCAAATCATCATTTGCCAAACTTGAATCAAAACTTATGTCATGAATAATGTCGGAATAGAATCTATCTTAAGATCATAAATCGTAGGACTCAAACCAGAACTAATATCATTTCCCAAGTACCAATTTAGAAATAAGCGTTATGTGTCTAAACCTCCCCGAGTTCAAGGATACAAATTTAGATGATGTATGCCTAAATATGTATTGTGGTTCAATGATAGGGATTGTGTAATAAATGTTTTAATTAGGCTTTAAAAGAGGGTTGTATGGCTAAATCTTGGAAGTGGAGGTCCAAGTGGCCTACACAAGAAACCGCACTAGCCAGTGTGGGGTCGTTATAGCCTGAGGATTCGAGTCCTCTTACTTGTGACCAGGTGGTTCGAGTCCCCCATATCACATTTTATGATCTGGTACTTAAGTCACCTATGTATATGATTGGTGGATTTGATTCCCCCGTGCATATATATATATGATCTTTCTCAAGTTTTTGTGGCCACACGCACTATGGACCGACCAGGGGGTGGGAGTTGGGGCCTATATAGCCCGTAAGTACTATTATATAATGGTTAAGCTACACAATCCAGGTTAAAGTTTTTAAAGTGCAAGTTTAGCTTGTTCCTTATTTCTACATGTGATACATATGTGTGCGTGCGTATGCATTTGATTATATGCATTGAATTTTAAATGATTTGAAACTGTTGATCATGGCATTATGTTAAACTTACCCCTGAGTTTTATGCTAGAACTCCAACCGCTAATCGTCTCCGAACATTGTAACCCCACGCAATGTAGGAATTGGTCGTATTTTTACTCCTTCTTCATAGTGATTAGGATTTGGGATCAGTTTGTGAGTTGATATTGAAGTAGTAAGCTTCCATACATCGAAAGTCTACATTTCATGTTTTGGTCTCTTCTGTCTCAGACAATTTAGACTTATTTTTCATAATATTCAGGGGCATGTTCTGAAATTTCGTTGATGTTTAGTTTTGGTTCATTGTTTAGAAGGCCTTGTGTGGATTACTGTGGATTGGGAGGTATTGGTTGGTCGTTTGGACGGTCATCGGTCGTGGGTTATAAATGTGTTATGAATTTTCTTAAGTTGTTGCATGCTATCTTGTTATACGTTCAGAATTCATTCGACCTTGGGGATGATGTATTTGGTTTGGTAGGTGCAGGGGGTGATCTTCGGTCCACGTGGGACTTGACATACCCATCACGGCCAGGCCCTTGTTAGATCCGTGAAATTCTTAAATTATAGAAAGGTAAAACAAGTTCTTGATATGTATCAAATACATTTATCTGATACATATGTCTGATGTATGTATACTTGGTGCTTGTTATCACACATGAATCCATTTTGGTAAAATAAATTTGATACGTAAAAATAAATGGACTTTGATATCAAGAGCAATACAATTGTGAGCATAGATATTCATATGTATCATAAACACATACTAACCTATTAAATACATAAAAAATGATAAACTCAATATATAAGCATGTAGATGCATTCACATTTATCGCGAATAAATAAGTATTTTCTTACATACTATGATACATATGCATAGGGATACATTCGCATTTTCAAGAAGAAACACTAAGCTTCATATAACATATGAATTGGTAGACAATGATACATTGGCATGCAAGTACATTCATAATATCATGAACAACAAATACATTCTTTTTTTACTATGATGCATATGCTTAGTAATACATTCTATTTTAATGATCTCATATTCTTCTCCATCTTCACACTTCTATTTTACAAAACCTCTATTAACAACATCACCCATTAGCTCTCTCATCCTCCATTGAAGATCTACCAAATACAACAACAACTTCTCTATTTTCCACCATCTTCCCATTGTGAAAATATATATCAAATTCAAAAAAAAATGCATCAATAAAGAATCAAGAATTAATTTTTCAGAACCCCATAGAGGAAAAGAAGAAAAATATAAACTATATTCAGTTGCTTTATCTGACTATTTTCTGTGTGTCACTCTGTCTCTTTAACAATTCAACAAGAATAAAGTGTTTCCATTTTCACTATAGCTAAGAAAAGTTCCTTTTATTCAAAGAAATGTCTAGAATCGAAAGATTGTAAAATACATTCCAAATGAAAATAATTTTTGCTTATCTAACTCTACTTCCAGTTGAATTCAAAAGGGGAAAAGAAGGAAGGGTTTTGGGAAGAATGTCAAATATCGTACAAAAGAAGATTATGATGGGAGAGAGTATCCAAAATTTTTTAGAAGGAGATTTTGGAAGATAAAATCTCCTAATTTTGGCTGACAATGGAGGAATTTCTGGGTTAGATATGTATCAAGAGCAATTATCAATTTCTGAGATTTTTTGTGATTGTTTAAATGGTATAAGATTTAATGTATTAAAGACCCTGATATTTGAGAACTAGTGTAATTTATCCCAAAAAAATTCAATCTTCCGCATATCAGAATTAAAGTTTATTAGTTTCATAAGCCAGTCTATAACATAGATTAGAAAATGGATAAGCAAATCATTATATGAAACAATAAAGAAAGAGAGATAAAAAGTTGATAATCAGAATTAAATGGCATTTTAGAGACTTGATATAAAAGGAGAATGTCATTTGTTAAAAATTGGAAGAGAGTGATTTTTGAAACAAAATTTTAAAATTGGGGTGTAATTAACTTTTACCAAAAAGAGACATAAAAGCAAAGAATTTTTTCCTAAAGATACAAAATTAGGGACTTAATTACATCATTTAACAAAAAAATTAGACTTCCAGAACCTAACAATGGTTTTATAAAATAACATACATAATGAACAAATCTAATAGAATTAGAATTTTTTTAGATCCTTATTTTTTATCTTTTATCCTATTCTTTTTTTCTTCGGATCTCTTCTCGTAAAAATTCTAGCAGTCATTGTTCCCCTATTAGACCACCTGTCATGGACCAATTTGCAGGTCATGATGACACCTACTTTATCCCTCTAGTAGGTAAGCAAAACTATAGTCCGAAGCTACAAGCAATGGGCTGATTTGATGAAAATGGCATAAATGTCGGAAAAGTGCTAGTAAAGGACTTATGAGCAATAAATCATAAGATAATTATATAATGGAAGAGAAATAAAGAGAAATAATTAGATCCTACGATCTAGTAGTGTCAGTACAAGAGCCTCTTATCCGAAAGAATATAAGTACTATCAAGTCAATACATAATAGTTTTGAACATGGAAAGACTAACACAAATAGAAGAGGAGAAAAGGTTAACATCAGCTCCGTGATCTCACCCTGTCTCCGACCTGCATTAATTTTTGCGTCAATGGCAGCAACTAGTACTTGAATCTGCACCAAAAAGGTATTGAAGTGTGGTATAAGTACCAAAGCCACCAATACTCAGTAGGCATCATTTGCTCACTAAGATAAAGCATTATAAATACAATAAAATATGAGATAAATAATCTAAGTCAAGGTAAGAGGAAAAACCTAAAATAATGCTCCAAATACTATAAATAATTAACTAAAATAATAACACTAAAGAGTACATAGTTATCACTACATAACTGGCCTCCATAACCCAAAAAATGTAATAAAGTAAATAACCTAACGGGGGCCTTCATTAGCTCGGAGGGTGCAATCAAGAGAAATAATAACCAAAATTATACCAGGTAGCCATAATATAAAATCATAACTATGGATCCTTCCATATAATAATCATTAGACTCGAACCGATTCTATAACCAACATGAATAGCCTCTAAATACAAGACTTGAACTGGAACTCCAATCATCATTTCCCAGACTTGAATCAAAACTTATATTATGAATAATGTCAAAATAGAATCTATCTTAAGATCATAAATCGTAGGACTCAAACCAGAACTAATATCATTTCCCAAGTACCAATTTAGAAATAACCGTTATTTGTTTAAACCTCCCCGAGTTCAAGGATACAAATTTAGATGATGTATGCCTAAATATGTATTGTGGTTCAATGATAGAGATTGTGTAATAAATATTTTAATTGGCCTTTAAAAGAGGGTTGTACGGCTGAATAGTGAAAGTGGAGGTCCAAGTGACCAACACTAGAAACCGCACTAGCCAGTGTCAGGTCATTATGGCTTGAGGATTCGAGTCCCCTTACTTGTGACCAGGTGGTTCGAGTCCCCCATATCACATTTTATGATCTAGTGCTTAAGTCACCTTGGTATATGATGTGTGGGTTTGATTCCCCCGTGTATATATATATAAGATCTTTCTCAAGTTTTTATGGCCACACGCACCAGGGACCGACCAGAGGGTGGGAGCTGAGGCCTATATACCCCGTAAGTACTATTATATGATGGTTAAGCTACACAATCCAGGTTAAAGTTTTTAAAGTGGATGTTTAGCTTGTTCATTATTTTGACATGTGATACATATGTGTGTGTGCGTATGCATTTGATTATATGTATTGAATTTTGAATGATTTGAAACTGTTGATCAAGGCATTATGTTTTACTTGCCCCTGATTTTATGCTAGAATTCCAACCGCTAATCGTCTCCGAACGTTGTAACCCCAAGCAATGCAGGAATTGGTCCTACTTCTACTCCATCTTCTCAGTGATTAGGATTTGGGATTACATTGTGAGTTGATATTGAAGTAGTAAGATTCCATACATCAGAAGTCTACATTTCATGTTCTGGTCTCTTATTTCTCAGACTGTTTAGACTTATTTTTCGCAATATTCAGGGGCTTGTTCTGATATTTCATTAATGTTCAGTTTTGGTTCTTTGTTTAGAAGGATTTGTTTGGATTACAGTGGATTAGTAGGTGTTGGTTAGTCATTTGGCCGGTCATCGATCGTTGGTTATAAATGTGTTTTGAATTTTCTAAAGTTGTTGCATGCAATCTTGTTATACGTTCGGAATTCATTCGACCTTGGGGATGATGTGTTTGGTTTGGTAGGTGTAGGGGGTGATCTCCGGTCCACGTGGTACTTGAGATACCCATCACGGCCAGGCCCTCGTTAGAGCCGTGACACATTCTTTAATTATAGAAAGGAAAAACAAGTTCTTGATATATATCAAATACATTTATCTGATACATATGTCTGATATATGTATACTTGGTACTTGTTATCACACATTAATCCATTTTGGTAAAATAAATTTGATACATAAAAATAAATGGACTTTGATATCAAGAGCAATACAATTGTGAGCATAGATATTCATATGTATCATAAACACATACTAACCTATTAGATACATAAAAAATGATAAACTCAATATATAAGCATGTAGATGCATTCACATTTATCGCGAATAAATAAGTATTTTCTTTCATACTATGATACATATGCATAGGAATACATTAGCATTTTCAAGATGAAACACTAAGCTTCATATAACATATGAATTAGTAGACAATGATACATTGGCAGGCAAGTACATTCATAATATCATGAAGAACAAATACATTCTTTTTTTACTATGATGCATATGCTTAGTGATAGATTCTATTTTAATGATCTTATATTCTTCTCCATCTTCACACTTCTATTTTACAAAACCTCTATTAACAACATCACCTATTAGCTCTCTCAGCCTCCATTGAAAATCTACCAAATACAACAACAACTTCTCTATTTTGCACTATCTTCCCATTGTGAAACTATATATCAAATTCAAAAAAAAATGCGTCAATAAAGAATAAAGAATTAATCTTTCAGAACCCCATAGAGGAAAAGAAGAAAAACATAAACTATATTCAGTTGCTTTATCTAACCATTTTCTGTGTGTCACTCTGTCTCTTTAACAATTCAACAAGAATAAAGTGTTTCCATTTTCACTATAGCCAAGAAAACTTCCTTTTATTCAAAGAAATGTCTAGAATCGAAAGATTGTAAAATACATTCCAAATGAAAATAATTTTTGCTTATCTAACTCTACTTCCAGTTGAAATCAAAAGGGGAAAAAAGGAGGGGTTTTGGGAAGAATGTCAAATATCATACAAAAGAAGATTATGGTGGGAGAGAGTATCCAAAATTTTTTAGAAGGAGATTTTGGAAGATAAAATTCCCTAATTTTGGCTGAAAATGGAGAATTTCCTGGGTTAGATATGTATCAAGAGCAATTTTCAATTTCTGAGATTTTTTCTGATTGTTTAAATGTTATGAGATTTAATGTATTAAAGACCCTGATATTTGAGTACTTGTGTAATTTATCCCAAAAAAAATTCAATCTTCCTCATATCAGAAGTAAATTTTATTAGTTTCATAAGACAGTCTATAACATAGATTAGAAAATGGATAAGCAAATCATCATATGAAACAATAAAGAAAGAGAGATAAAAGTTGATAATCTGAATTAAATGGCATTTTAGAGACTTAATATAAAAGGAGAATGTCATTTGTTAAAAATTGGAACAGAGTGATTTTTAATAGAAAATTTTAAAATTGGGATGTAATTAAATTTTACCAAAAAAAGACATAAAAGCAAAGAATTTTTTCTTAAAGATACAAAATTAGGGATTTAATTACATCATTTAACAAAAGAATTAGACTTTCAGAATCTAACAATAGCTTTATAAAATAACATATATAATGAACAAATCTCATAGAATTAGAATTTTTTGAGATCCTTCTTTTTTATCTTTTATCCTATCTTTTTTTCTTCCGATCTCTTCTTCCCAAAAATTCTAGCAGTCATTGTTCCCCCATTAGACCACCTGTCATGGCCCAATTTGCAAGTCATGATGACACCTAATTTATCCCTCTAGTAGGTAAGCCAAACTATAGTCCAAAGCTACAAGCAATGGGCTGATTTGATAAAAATGGCATAAATGTCGGAAAAGTGCTAGTAAAGGACTTACGAGCAATAAATCA